>JAAMXJ010000341.1:0-341543 GCA_019693375.1 Asterochloris erici
CCCTGAATGCCTGGAGGCCCTGTGTGTTCAGTCTCCTGTTCCACGCTTCATGACATGTGTGTCCTTTGCAATGTGCAGTGAATGACAGCGTGTGCAGGCGCCACGTGATTGCGCCTGACTGGCGCCGGCCGTGGGGCTGTTTGTGTCCTAAGCTGCTTGGGCAGATGAGTCACTGGTTCATCTGGTGGGGACAATGGGTGTCGTGCTCGTGCTGCAGGCCAGTCATGGTCACGATCCAGGAGCTGATTGCCAGCACTGGCTTGCCACTTGACCACAGGGAGCGGCTCTGGAAGGTGATGCAGCAGTACGGCTATGCTGACGGCAATGCAGTGGTGGTAGGGGTGCGGAGGCTGACACCGGAGAGGCTTGAGGCAGCGGCGAGCGCGGTAGAGTTGGAGCCTCCACTGACCATGATGGAAGTGGACGCTCTGCTAGATGCAGCAGGCAAGCGTGTGGTGATTGAGAGGAAGACGTCTTGTACTTCCATGCTGCGCAAGGCGTTGTCCCATCAAGGGCGAGCAGTAGTACCCTGAGGTTGCTGTTGGCAAAGGCTGACCTGATAGCTGAAGTGACTCTGTCTGGGCAGCGGTCTACGCTTTGTCGACCACATATCTGGCTCTGGAAGGCAGTGCTCTGCAGGTGGACATCAGCCCAGTACATCATGACATCAGCAACCTGGCTGAGGTGGTGCTGCTTGTTTGCAGGGGCAGCCCCAGACCAGGTGCCCGGGGGGAGGCCCGCTCAGTCTCCAGGTGGGACTCAGCCGCCTCTCTGTGGTATTCATCACAGCCCTTTCAGATCAGAGCCAGCAACATGCAGCTGGCTAGCAACATTCGATTGACTTGTCCAGTCGCCGACTTGCACCAACCAGTGCTGGTCAGCCCGTGAAGCGCACTGGTCGCACGACAAGGCCTCTTGCATGACCGCACCAGTCCTGCACTGCTTGGGGATGTGACTGGACTGCAGAGCTCAACCCTGCATCACCCGAAAGGCAGCGCTGCACATGAATCCTGCACAGTGTTGGGGATGGGATGGTGCTCAGCGGCTTCACAACGCTGCAATAGTTGATGTTGCCAGCATGACGCCGTCGCTGCTGTTGAGGTGCAAGGCTTTCAGGGTGGAGCCATGCCCTGGTCGCAGGGAGAATGCAAGCTGGTCTGTGGGCCCCAGGGACCCTGCAGCGGCAGCCTTGCTGCTGGCCTGCAAGTCACCTCTTTCACGCCTTGCCCTGCAGGAGGAAGCGATGGTGCTGGTGGCGCAGGGGTCGCCGCCCCTGCAGGTGTGCAACCGGGTCTTTGCCTGCTGGGTTGCTGCTCCAGTTCTGCTTGATGTGTTTGGCACGTAGGTGTCGCTGTGGCTGCTGTCATCATGCTGGCAGCTTTGGCTGCTTGCTGACTGAGGCCATAAAGTAGCTGACGCACATTCCCCTGTGCAGACAGAAGGCTGAAACTCAAGTTGTTGGGTCTGGCTCAGCAGATTGCAGACGAAAAATTGGCACAACAGGACAAAGCCCGAGCAGGAGTGAGCTCTTCTTGTTGATTGGGCAGTCCCGGCGACATCTGCCGTGCCAAGCCCAGACCTGCTGGCAGTCTGACTGCAACATCACCGCATCAGCAAGCTCTAAATTGCAATTGATTCCACAACTGTGCTGTAGGACAAGCCCTACCGTGGTGTGAGCAAAACAATGTGGAACACTTGGCGTGCACGCATTTGGTTTCGGCAGAAGGTAAGCGGCTGTCAAGATGCCTTAACAGTCATTTCAGGCTCCTTGCAGTGTTGTCGAGCTGTATTGCCCGCTGGCCTGTGACTGAACAATTGACTGCACATTTCAGGATAGACATCTTGGCTATTTTCGTGAAGTGGAGGAGGCAGCAAGGGCCTATGATTGGGCAGCCATGTGCGTGCATGGGTCCACGCTAGCCAGAACCAATTTTCCGGTTGACGACTATCTTGGTTGCGCGCCACCACCTAGGATTGTAGATAACATGGAACAGCTCCGCAGGGCAATGAAGGCCATGCCAGCCACCAGGTAATCAGATCTGCGCAAACTTTGGCCTGACTAGCCTGAGGCTGCTTTGTGATCAGCAATTACTGCATCTCAACATGCTACCACTTCCAGTATGCTGATTGCAGGACGTCATGTTCACCGCAAGATTTACATCAAAGCCTGCTGCCAAAGCCTACACAGCATGATCTTCAACTGAAGGGGGGACACTGTAGTGTACACGAATTGTGTATAATGCATCTTTGTAAGCTGGCACCATCTTGTCAACATGCCTCTTCAGACTTGAAACAGAAGTGATGATTTCTGGTGACAGGTTTGGCATCTGCTGCATGCCAGTCAAGCCTGCTTGAATTTCCTCTAGAGATTTAATGCTACTTCTAAGGCTGGCAACCTCTGAAGTAGCATGGTCACGAAATGCTGTCACCAGGAAAACGAAAACTGTGGACAATACTGAAAGGGCTGCACATGCTGTCCTACTGATAGTAGCTGCATTGTCTGATATAGCTTTGATTGCAGACACCAGCACAGCCACAAGACCAAGCATGACCTGCGTACTCCTACCTTTAACCTGTTTGCAGTATAGCTCAGTGCAGCCGCAAGAACGCAAGTGAACAGGCTTTGACCGTTCCGGCAGCTACTCGTTCCATGGCAATCATGCACTTGAAAGGGCTTGGGTCGTAAGGCACGTGCATAGGACAGGCATGCCATGCAGAGGCTCAATTTTGTAGATCTTGCCAGACGTGCCCTGAGCAGGCACCCCCAATCCCTCCAGGCACCTCCAGCAGAGCCTGCTGTATCAAGAGAGCTCCTTGATGCATTTGGCATTGCCTCACACGCACAGCTGCAGGTAGGGCATGCCACACTGCTTCATGGAGCTCCCAGACATGCCTGGCTTTACTTGAATAAGCTTGTATGCTTCCACAGGCAGTCGCATGCTCTGAACACGGCCCAGTCTGCCTGAAGGTGGCATGGCACTCACCCGTGATGCTGCTCTACAGATGACGCTGAATGCCCTGGTTCTCAGCGAGTGCGCATATAAGGCAGCTGAGCAGGGGCAAGAGTATGCAGCCCAGGCAGCCAGCACCTTCCAGCAGGGCTTCCCTCCTGGGCTGTGCACGCTGCAGCAGGTGCAGGCCACGCTGCCACATGTGCATCAGAGGTAGGCAAGGCGCTCTTGCCAGACAGACTGGTTGGTGCACGGCTCTGCAACATGCTAGACTTGGCTCACGGCAGCGTTCCAAAGGTAGACATGCAGGAGAGTGTAGTGTCATACGGCATGACTCCGCATGGGTCAGGGCTGGTCCTCCATGGGTCATGGTTCGCGGTGGGGTCCGGTGTTCAGACAGACATGACTGCAAGCTGGCGCCTTCTGCTCTGCAGGTCCCTGATGGGCGGTGCAATGTGCAGCTGCTTTCTTTCCTGGTGTCAGACATGACTGGGGGGACGCAGTCAGCATCATGCTGCACAGCTCCCTGCTTGAACCATCCCTGGCACCCTGCAGGAATGCTGTCGGGCAGGGACGCAGTCGGCAGGCCTGTACTTTGCCTGCTCGGGCGCCAAGGTGCCGCCACATCTCAGGTTGTTGCAAACCAAGCCTTCAGTCCAGAGACATAGCAGATAGAGTCAGGCTAGTCGTTCACCTGCTCCCCCACCCTGCAGGTTCCTGCTGGGCCAGGACGCAGCCGGCAACCTGTACTGTGCACTCATGGGCACCAAGGTGCTCCGCGACATCCTGGCAGACGCCAACTGGGGCCAGGAGAGCCTGTGGCAGGCTGACGCCAACCCCAAGGATGGTGCTGCACAGGTGTGGGCCAAGGCTGACCGGTGCAAAGGCCTTGAAAGCGGCTGGGCTGAGGGGAAGCTGCATACGCTGCCTGGCAAACACCAATTTGGGCCTGGAGATGAGTGGGGAAGGCTGAGGGCAAAGAGGAGCGCTGTGCAGGTCGTGAAGGCAGCTTGATCTTTGTGAGGTCTTCAACAGCATGTCTCAGACGTGTGGCATCACCTCCCAGAGGTAGTAAGCAGCAGGGCTTGCAGGGTCGGCACGATTGTGGGCCATGGGGTGGCCTGAGTCCAGCAGCATACAATGAGCGAATGCTTGTCCGGGGAGTGGCATGAGCGCCCAACCGGAGGGTGCTGTGTCAAACCTCACAAGTGTGGCTGCAGCAGAATGATGGAGGCAGGGCAGCCCACTGCAAGTGCATCACGTGAACAGTGCGGGTTCAGCTGAGGGACAGGAACTGGGCAGCCAGTGATCGGCAGCTGGGGAGCCTCAGGTGCGCCCGCACTGCAGGTGGGTTCCTCACTGGGTGAACCTGCAGCAAACCTGCAGTGCCCCAGCAGCCCAGCACCTGCAGCCGCGTGAACCCCATCCAGCAGCATCACACTTCCCACTGTACTGCAGGCAGGGCCCCTGGCCCATCGTGGCTTCCTGCAGCGCGCTCGCAGCGTCCCTGCAGAAGTGCTGCTGCGGCAAGCGGCTTGCCATGGGCATGCGCTCATCTTGTGCGGTGAGAGCGGCTTCCATCTCTTGCTGATGCAACCAGTGTCGCAGAAGCGCTGCTGCAAACACCGGCTTGCTGGGGGAGTGCGCTCATCCTGTGTGGTGAGCAGGGGTGTTGTGCTCTGTCCAGGCAGAGTGCCAAGTCGCAAGGGGCCTCTGTATAGGCCCCTTCTGCATCTGATGCCAGCGCCCAACTGAATTGCTGCAAGCAGTACTTTGTATGGTGTGTGGGCGGCTTGCTGAAGTTGAGGGCCAACCATCTCCCGGTGCTGGCTGCAGCAACATACTAGCATCACACCGTGCAACTTGCTGGCTGGTCCAGCCAAGCTATGAAGCAGCACGTACATCTGCTGACCACCCTCACCTGCACTCCCACTGGCAGGGCTTGGCCAAGTCTAATAACAGACACCTAGTGGAGTTGCTGTGCCTCAAACCGCCAGCCTCCCCTGCTGCCCCTGCGGATCCCCCGCTGGACAGCTGCTGTCCTTACACACCTCTTTTGCATGAGAGGCATCCACTCCTGCCTGCAGGGCACGATGTGAGCGGCGTGGTGGCACTGCTGTGCATAGCGTCACCAGTAAGCAGGACTGCAAACCGCCTCCATCAACCCCTGCAGGTCACTCCCTGGGCGGCGCAGTCGCCCTGCTGTGCATGCTGCGCCTGCTGCACAGCGGCAGCCTCCCGCACGGCGCCGCAGGCCTGCGCTGCATCTGCTTCGGCACGCCTGCAGTTGGGGATGCAGCCCTGGCAGCTGCAGTGGCAGATGCAGGTTGGCAGGACCACATCCTCTTCTACACTCTGGCAGGTGGGAGAGCTGGCTAACTGCACTACAGCGAATGCTCATGCAGGTCCCTTCAGGGGCCCACATAGCCAGACATGTTCTGCTCTACAAAGGATCAGCCGTATGCTGTTGCGCCACTGTGCACGCACAAGCTGCACGGCCTGTCACAGGCCAGAGGCCCTGGTTTGTTCAATCAGGTGAGTGGTACCAGCAAGCACTTTGAAGGTGACCTCAGCGCAGGGCAGCGCTATGTGCTTAGCCGAATGTGGCACCAGTCGACAGACATGCTGGCTGATCGGCCTGGTACTTGTGCTGGTGCAAGGTGGGCATATTCACTGCAGGGAGCTCAATATGGGCGCCGGTCCTGCTGCAGGCTGGCCTTGGTCGGCAGACATGCAGGGTGGCTGACACAGGCGCCAACCCCGCTGCAGGTGACGTCGTGCCCCGCCTGCTGGCGGCACCCACCTCCCGAGCCGTTGAAGCAACAGAGGCAGCTGCAGGGGACCAGGCTGCCCCCAGCCAGCCTCAGACCAGTGCACCGCTGCAGGCTAGGGTAGCTCACCTCTCAGGACAGGCACACAGGGAAGCCCGGTCGACAGGAGGCCACACTGTCACTGTCAGCCCTGAGGAGCTGGCCCCTCCCAACAGAGTGCAGCAGCTGTGGAAGGGGCTAAGCCGTTCTAGGCAAAGAGGTACAGCTGCGTCCTCAGTGGGTTCCGAGACGGCAGCCAGCACTGCCCAAGTTGAGAGCAGCACGCCAGACCCCGTCTCTGATGAGCTGGGCTCAGCACTGGTTCAGGCCGCGAAGGTCGGGAATCAGGATGCAGCAAAGAGTGGCTTGGAGATGGAAGCCTCCATGGAGGCTCAGAAGCAAGCTTCAGTGCAAGGCTGGGCTGGGCAACCCTGGGGCGCCTCGCTGTGGGGCGCCGCGGGCAAGCTGCTGCCCTGGAGGGCGTCATGGCCCAGGTCGGCGATGCCATGCATGCAGAGGGCAACATGGGTGCATTGCCCAGGCGTTGATACAGGCTTGCAGCAAGGTGTTGCGTGCTGGTGCATCCTGCTGTGGGCAAGCTGAGCTGAACGTCCTGGCCCAGTAGCAATGCAATGCACAAAATCGGCAGGCACCAGGAGTGTTGTGGGTCAAGGTTGCAGCGGTATGTTGCTGCTCCTCACTGCTGGCAGGCTGCATGATTATGCTGTCCCTGGCCCAGGACGAGCAATTTTGCATCTGGGGCCAACAGTGATGCGCCAGGGACGCGCCTGCCCTGTTCTGGTGCGTCCGTTTGTCCATGCGCAGGGGCCAGCCTTGGCCATCAGTGGCCTGAGGGTCTTTTGATGCATCTGTGCGGCTGCACAGCAAGGCGAAGGCTGCTGCCTTGCAGCCTGCCTTCGCCCCTTGTGAGTGCCCTGCTCCCTGCTCTTGTCGAGTGCCCTGCTCCCTGCTCCGCTTGTGGTGCTCGCATCTGTGACCAGGCATGCGCCACTCACTGTCTGGTGCAGGTATGCACATGTGGGCCACCACGTGGTGCTGGATGCAGCAGGCAGCCTGGATCAGAGAGAGACAGCAGGTGGGGCACTCTTGGTCTGAGGCAGCGTGCTGCAGTCTGGCTGCACTGGGCACAGCCCTTTTGCTGCTGCTGACTACCTGTCCTGCGTGTGCATCTTCGCCATTCTTGATGCCAATGGCCTCTCAGGCCTTTCACATCCACCATGTCGTGCTGCTGGCTGCTCTGCTATGCGCAAGCTGGCGCCTGCAGTCCCCAAACAGCTGACAGGAGGGCTACGGCTGCAGTCTGGGCTGCTGTAGCCTTGGTACGCTGAATGCCACAGCTGCTTCAAACGAAGGCCTAGCCTGTAGGCGCACCGAATGCAGAGCCACAGCTGCTGTGCAGCCACTGGCGTTTCCCTGGAGGTGTGTCAGGACCTGCAGCAACAGCAGAAGGGACCTTCTCAAAGCTGTGTGACTGGATGCTGCTGTCCCCACCTGTCAGCACTGCTCTTGGCCATGTCATTGCCATTGATCCTGCTGCCTTTCAACCAGATGTGTTGCCTGCAGGGGACTCAGCAAAAAGCCCACATCGGCAGCTCCATGTGGATGGTGCCTAACGATGCGAGGGTGTGCTGTGCAGCCAGTGGCGGCTGTTGCTGTCTGACAAGTCCCATTGACTGCAGGGGACGCCTCAGCAGGAGCCACAGCTGTCGAATCAGGCAGAGCTACCATATGGCCCCAAATTGTTCTCGCACGCCATCGCATGTCTGCCTACCGCGATGCAGCTGCTGCACTTTGCTGGCAGCACCTCCGCTCCAAGACGACAGGCCCTGCTGCAGCAGCAACACAGCAGGGTGAGGCTGCACAACAGGGCTCTGAGGTTCAGAAGCAGCAAGCGGAGGTGGACTCCGGCAGGCGCCTGTGCATCAGCCTTGCGGGCGCTGCTGAGCCTGGCAAGCAGCAGCAGAGCCTGTCTGCTGGGGCAGGGGCAGGCAGTGCCATGAACGTACAGGCAGTGCTGGGCCTGGCACCACCGCTGACAGTCCTGCGCGCCGTGCTGGTCCTGCCACCCGAGCTGCCTGGCAGCATGGCTCCGCTCGACAGCCCTGATCAGCAGGCACCTGCAGGGAGGCAGGCCAAGCAAGAGCCCCAATTGCCGACCCGCCAGCCTGTCATGCAGAGCAGGTCCCTGCTAGGCCTGGCCGCAGCGAAGCGCGGGCAGGCGCAGCGCAACGCCCCGGCAGGCAAGCCCAACAGACAGAAGTCTGTTGCCAGTTTACAGATGCCAGTGGCCCTGCTGCCAAAGCCTGCTGCGGGCAGCCCTGCCCCTGGCGACAGCGCCACACAGCAGCCTGCTGCCTCCCAAAAGGTGCCAACATCTATGCACATAAAGCCTGCCGCTGGCAGCAGCAGCCGCGGCAGGCAGTGGAGGCTGCCCCTGCAGCGGCGCAAGCAGGCGGCGCAGCCCCTGCGTCTGCAGCTGGTGGCTGTGACAGGAGGCATGCCCCTGGAGGCGCAGGCCTCGATTGTGGGTGCGTGGCTGGCGGGCACGATGATGCCGGGGCATGACGCTGTGCAGGTGGGCTGGCTGCCAGAGGCGTACAACTCCAGCCGCATGAGAGTGGCCTCTGCAGGGTGGCACTGCTTGACGGCACACAGGCTGCCTGCAGGGCTCCTTGAGCTTGGGCGTGCAGACCAAGACAGTTGCAGGGATCATGTTACAGTGCATGGCTGTGATGCAGGCTGCACTGCATACTCCACAGAGCTCGCCCTCCACAGCCCCTATCAGCGGCAGCCTCCTCAGAAGGGCTCTGGGCATTGTGGCCAGGGCGTCCCTTGATGGCGCCCGAACGGCTCCAGATGGTCATGCGAACGCTCACCTGCCAGAGAGCAGCCTGCGCCTGCAGCTGGCAGCACCGGAGGATGTTGTCTCTGACCTCAGGCGTCTGCAGCACAGCCCAGAGCTGCAGGCCAGCCTGTGTCGTCTGCAGCTGCGAACCCACTTTGCAACAGCGGCCTGCACACTGGAGCTGCAGGCTCCTCGTGTGCTCATCACTGGACAGCTGCATGCTGCCAAGGCTCTTTGGCAGCAGTTGGCCGTAAGCAACTCCCAAATTCTATTCATGAATGCAGCAGCTCTGCGACTGCGGGAACGCTTGGTGTTGCCCCTGCGTGTTGTACATCAGAACACACAGTTTGAAGTACGCACATCACATTCAGCTGGCCAAATTCCACTGCCTGTCAGTCTTGTGCTGCATGTAGCCTCTAATGTGCCATCCTCTGCATGGCTTTCCCGCCCTGCACCTATCGTGCAGGCTACCCTGGCCAGTGCACAGGACAGCCAAATTCCCTGCCTTTCAGTTGCTTGTGTGGAAGACAAGCCACAGCTTGTGTTTCGGCGTGATGATGCACATGCCACCCTCCTTCATATCAAAGGCCTTCTGGCACTCATTATCAACACCTTGAATTCAAACATGACCATGTCAAGGCTGTGATGTCAATAAGATCAAGTGATTGTGGTGTCAGAACTGGCACAAAAACATTACGAAACCTCTCAAACAAGGTTCAATCATCAAGATTTGATTGGCCTAGCATATGTGGAAAGTGCAAATAGAGGCTGACTGTTGCTAAAGCCACAAACGGGTCCGTAAGCACGTCTGAGGGTAGCCCAAGGGATCCTTGGGCCCCATGTAACAGGCGCCTGCCAGCTGATGCTCAGACATGTGAGGCTGCATGGCGTGCAGCTGTTGAGGCCACCTCTCTGCGCAGCCGCTGCTCGCCTCCACCTCCGCGGAAAGCCGAGTATATCTGCAGTTTGGCAGTCACTTTCCTAACTGTCACCTGAATGAAGGAGGCAGTCCAAGATGCACACTCCACGCGACAGCAGAGAGCATTGCACCTGCTTCCTAGCTGTCGATGCCAGGCACAGCTGCAGTTGAGGCTGCGCTTGTCCGGCCCACACTGTGCAAGGCTGGCCCTGGCTTCAGTCATGCTCACAGACTGCCCTAGCTTCCCCATCTGAGCTGCCTAAAGCAGCTCTGCACCTTTTGCCTGCGCGGAAAACAGACCGAATCCCAGCACGTGCTGCCCCACCCGCACCATGTTTGCATTCTGGGTGCTGAACAGGGACTCTACCATCCTGGCGGCCTCAACAATCATGCACAATGCAAGGGAAAGCCAGGCCACAACCCTGCTGACACAAGCATGGACTGCAATTTCTAGGGCCAGCAGCCTCACCAGTTTCAAGACCCAGATGCTGAGCAACGATTCCACGCTCCAGGCAGCCCCTCCAATCACATACAGCACGCCCACAAACTTGTTGGCCTTGAACGCTGAGATGCAGGCAATGAAGCCTGTGTGGGACCTGCAGGCAGGCAAGTGCACTGGTGCTGCCTACTACAGCTTAAAAAGCTAATCCGGACTTAAGCGCTGAAGGCTTGAACAGCATCAGCATTTCAACGTCCAGCAGCTGTGCTGCAGATCGGTCGTGCAGAGCAGAGCTGCTAATAGCACTCCATGGCACAGCATCAGCACACTTGCAGTGCGTTGCTGCCAAGCCGCAGCCGTCCTGCAGGTGAAGCTGTGCACTGGCAGGCCGCACTGCACACGCAGCAGATGAGCTTGTTGCCCACGAGCTTGGCACGTGCAGCACTGCGCAGCCTCACCAGTTGTTGACGCTGGGTAGAGGTGGCGCCACTGCGCTCCAGATGCAGAAGGCGCAGTGCACTGTAGCAGAATAGCAAAACATGGGGCTATGCAGCGCAGCAAACAGCACACCAGAAAGACAACGGTGCTTGCAAGCGTTCATGATCAGCATGAGCCCAACATGCAGCAGAGGCTGAGATGCTGGACGCAATTAAGCATGAGCGACCTGGGTTGTCGACAAATCAGGCATGCGGCATCAGGTCAGGGCTTGCCTGCAAAGATCAGGAAGAACACTGCATAGCTGAGCGCTCTGTCCTTCTTCGCAGCATTGTACAAGCGCTTGAACCTGCAGGCAGAGGGGGATGCTGGTCAGCATAACTCAAAGTGCTGCTGCTGCTGCTGCAAAAAAATAGATCTTGAAACCTTCCTGCAGCCCTGAGCACGAGGTGGGCCCCATGCACAACTCATGGCAGGCCGCACGTGAGCATGTGCAGGCCGTAGCTTCTGGCGGCTGCTTTATAGATGTGGCTGCAGCTCTTGAGAGAGACCACTTGAAACTGCTGGGTAACGGGCATGTGCATGCAGCCCTTGTAATCTCGCAGCCAGGGAGGGAGTGCCAGCCACCAGGCAGATGAACGCCCTCACCAAAGCCACCAGCCAAGAGGAATGCCAGCCACCATGTAGATGATTGCCAAGAACCAGCCTGCACACAAACATGACACATCAGCAGCTGTATGATGGGAATGGCCTTCCCTGCCCCGGTAGTGTCGTAGTGCCTGTGCATCAGCATGCAGTAGCCTGCCTCAATGCCGTTCCCATACCCGTTTTCCTTCCCTGTAGGACATCAATGAGGTGCAGAACGCTGTGCACTAGTCCAGCGCCAGGCATGGCTATTCAGCTGCCATGTTGTGGGTGCATAGCACATGCAGATGGGCACAGCGAGCTGTTTGGGGCACAGCTTGTGCAACCTTTCCCTGCCCCAGCATCCAGTTTCACCATCGCTCGCTCACCAGGTGCTCATGGCTGTCGCCATAGGGCACAGCGCCAACTGATGTTTGCTGTCAATGTGCTCACACACCAGGCCCAAGGTCACCTGTCAGGCGCCCGTCGCCGTTGCCTATGATGATGAGGGCCATGAGGGACCCAAAGAAGTTCCACACCATGCAGGCTGCCATGCCCAGGTAGGTCCAGTAGGCCTTCCTGACGGAGCTTTGTAGATCTGCGGGCACCTGCAGCGGAGGGGCTGCCTGGGTGTCAAACGTCAAGCTTGAGCGTGTTGCTGAGCCCAGGAGCCCTGCAGATCTGCCAGTCCCCGCAGCAAGTACGCTACGCTGGTTGCATCACCACTTTGAGAGTGTTGCTGAGCCCTGGAGCTCTTGAGGTCAGCAGACGCCCTGGGCGTCACCACAAACCAGGAGCTCTGCAGGATGGGCTTGACATGCACCAAAAGAGCGCCCAGTCCTTGTCACACACATTGTCGCTGCCAGCAATTTAGCACATTGTCAGTGGCTGCTCAGCACCTTGCTGGAGACACCACCATTCATGAGGACCCACCTCTGCATCAATGTCCAGGTAAACTATGGGGAAGCATACAGGCCAGTTGTTCTTGGGCTTCAGCCCGCCGGTTGCTCTGAGGTCAGCTTCCCACCGCTGTAGCTCTGCTTCCTTTGCAGCGAGCTCCTTTTCTCGCCGTTCCAGGTCCTCTACATTGGGGGGTCTGCCTGAAGGGAGGGTGCTCTGCAGGCAGGGCAGACTGCGGGTGAGGCTCACCAGCCCCTCAGTCTCATTTGCTGCAAGCTCCCGTTGTCGTCATGCCAGGTCCTCAACCTTGGGGCAATCGCCTAAGGAAAGCCTGCCCTGCAGTGGGACATTGCTTTGCACTGCACAGGAAAAGAATACAGTGGATGAGGCTGTGGCTCCAGACTTCCTGCAGAACATGAGCCAGGCGACTGCACTTTTACGCCGCAATCTAACGAGTCGGTCTGCCTCATGATCTGGGCGCCACACATGCACAAAGCATCCCTGGCGCAGCTCAGGCTGCGCACTGGCTGTCCTCTGGCCCTGTCAAAGCCCCACAACTCACCCCAGAGTCTGCTTCCGCCTGGATGGTGGCCACTGCTGGAGCCCCTGAGCCCCAGGCGCCGCCATTGCCTCCACTGCCCCAGGCCCCTGCTGCTGGCACGCCACTGCCCTGTGGCAGAGACACCACCTCATCAAGCAATGGCTGTCCGAGGCAGAGTCGGGCCATACGCTTCCGTGTGCAGCATCTGTGGACGCTTATCCACGGGTTGTAGGCACTGCTGAATGGTGGGACGCACAGGATGTGGCTGAGGAAACTCGTTTGGTGCAATGCATACGCAGGCGCAGCAGGTTGCTCACGCTGTGGCCATGCTTGCCAGTGTAGGCGCTGACAGAGGGATCCTGCAGGGCAGCCGATAATGTCAGGCCCAAGAATTGTCAGATACAGGCCGGGCACATACAGCTCCCAGCACAGGTAGCAGCGGCCTTTCTGATGACTCACACTGAATGGTGAAGGCTGGGCAAATGGATTGTCGTTGGGGGTGGGCATGCAAAGTGGCAGTCAGTATTCTCCACAATTGAGACTTATATGCCCAACAAGACTTCAGCTGGCCAGCTCTGCTGCCGGTAGCAAGCCCGCTGCAGTCTCTAATACAACTGTGAGGCTAATTCTGATGTACAGGGATCTTGGCAGAGCTCAAGAAAAGGTCTAAAATCGATGTGCAGCAGCTCAGTAGCTGATTTAGCAGAATGCCTGACAGGGAGTCGCGGATTGCGAAACACAGAGTGCAACCCAGCTCCCACCGCTGTTTCCGCCGCTCACTTGTCTTCTCGGCATCCCGACTCAGACTGGCTTCTCTGTGGGTTGAGCGAGTCTCAAGGTTGGCGACAAGCACAAACTGAGGCTGCACGGCAGCCTTGAGGTTGTTCAGTGACAAGTGCCAGTCAGCAAGGGCAGTCCTCTCACCAGCACGGCTGCAGGCCTGCTGACTCATGTCAGGTGACCTCAGGGTGGCAACCCTTGTGCATACCATATGCAGGCATACCAAATCCAGGACCTCGGCTCACTCCTGTTGCTGTCCACTAGCTCTCCTGGTCACAAGCAACAGCACCTTGTGGTGCGGTCTGGCCTACAGTGTGGTGCACACCTCACACCCTGTCCCCGCCTGCAGCACGGCCTGCCAAGCCATGGGAGCGCAGCGGTGGCAGCGGCGTCAGTAGCGCCAGCCCCCTGGGGCCCAGCACAGCCAGCAACGGCCAGCCCAAGCCGTGGGAGCAGCCCCAAGGTGCGCATACCGTGCTGGCCCCTTGTGCTAGCCCATCTGCTCTTTGCTGGTTCACCAGCCAGCACGCCAAGAGCAATCAGGGGTGGCGTCTGCTGTATGCAGCGTCCTATTTCGACGCACACCCCGTGAGAGTGGTCATGTATCGCGCCACATGAACTTGCGGGGGTGTACTCTGAATTCTCTGATGAGGCGCAAGGCAGTGCGCACAGAGGCTGCATTTGATTTGCAGTGGCTGCTGGCATTGCGGCAGCAGCACCATCCAGCAGAGGCACTGGGTGTTGCAGGCCAGCCATAGCACTCGTCGCCCTGCTTCCACCCCTGCTACACTTTGTTGCCACAGTTTGCTGGCTCACCTGCAGAAGGCGATGCTGGCAGCACAGGGGCAGGGCAGTAAGAGCACACTGACTGCCCTGCAGCCATCCTGCAGGGGCAATGACGGCACTGGCATCAGCCCCAACACGAGTGCAGCTCACAATGCTTACTCTGGTCTGCAGGGGCTGCTGGCGCCACGGCCACAGTACCAGCAGCCGGCGCTCTGGCCCGGCCAGCCACTGCCAGACCCTGGGAGCGACAGGGCGTGACCAACAACAGCAGCGGCTCAACCTCAGGTGGGCTCCCCTCTCATGTAAAGCCACAGCAGCAAGGGCATTGCACAGAGCTTGGCTGAGAGCAGTCCGGTCTTACCTGCAAGGAAACAGTGGAGACTCCAGGGAGCCAGGCCATCCAGCCGCCATGCACAATGGTCTGTGCCACACAGGGCTGCCGCAGCTGAATGCCTGGAGCAGCAGCCTTGCTTCTTGCATGATACCTCCCACCTGTTGCTAGCACTGCACATGCCTGCTTCTGTCTTCAGGGGCCTACGGCAGCAGCTACGGCACTGGCTTAAGCACAGGCGTGGGGTCCTATGGCTCAGGAGGCTATGGCGCCACCAGCATGTATGGCAGCCCAGGCTATGGCAGCACCAGCATGTATGGAAGGCCAGCAGCTGGTGGGTCGTTGTCGTCGGGCCACGACAATGCATTTGCGCTGCATGAAGAATGATTGCAACAGTTGGTACGCCCGGCTAGTTTGTGGTGCCAGCGTCCGTGGAGGCAACTTGTCATGTTGCGATTAAGCTTATGCCAGTCATGTAGTGTTTCAGCTCATGCCAGTCTGTGCAGTGTGTACTTCCCTGGGGGTCCGTCACGTCGCCAGGCATTCGTGGCTTCAGGCTTCCTGTGCCAACGCAGAGGCAAAAGAAGAGTGTATGCCGAGTATTCCTGCCTGGCTGTGCAGGAGCCTACGGCAGTTCATATGGCTCAGGCTATGGTGGGAACAGCATGTATGGCAGCACCAGCATGTATGGCGGCAGTGGCTACGGCATGAACTCGGGCTATGGCTCAGGTTATGGCGGCAGCAGCCTGTATGGAGGCGGCGGCTTCGGTGAGCAGCTGCCCTCCTGTGGGTGTGATTGTTCCTGTGCACACCCACTGCATGTCTGTGTGCTCACTGTGGCTGCAGCACGTACGATGTGTGGAGGCTGTGGGGAGCAGTGTGTTGCATCTTGCATCCTGCACAGCCGGTGGTGTGCTCCCTTCCTTGCTGGGGTGCCCTTTCGGTGCCCTGCTGAGCAGGGCAGCCTGTCAGACATGGAGCGTGTGGCTGCCTTGTGCTGCACAGTGCCCGAGGGCCTGGCAAGCCGTTGGGCACCTTAGCACGCCTGGAAAGCAGCCAGCGATCTTTACGGGCATGCTGGTCAACCTCTGTGGCTATCTCCCAGTGCTTGTCTTCTTGGAGAAGTGTTTGGCTCTTGGTAGCACAGCCCACCTGGTAAGCACCTGAGGACCTCCCATGCTGTCGCAGGTAGGAGGCCGGGGGCAGTCAGTTGTGCTGCAGCTCAGCCTGGACCTGCACATCTAGCAACTAACATGGGGCTGCCATCCAATGCCCTTCAAAGTCACTTTGGCTTGTGCTGCTGCAGGAATGAGTGGTGGCTATGGCAGCAGCTATGGGTCCCCATATGGTCAGAGGATGGGGTATGGCGGAGGGGCTTATGGCACGAGTCCTTACGGTGGCCAGATGGGTGCCCTTGGGCCGCCAGGTGATTGCCATGGTGCATGGCTGCACCTTTCGCAGCAGTACAGAGGGCCTGCAGTGCACGACGACCCTGTCAGGGGTCTGCAGATGACCCAGATATGGGTTTTGGCCAGGCGAGTGCTCTGGGAGCACAGGTGACCAGCTGCACCCTGTGATTGTTCTGTGCCCACTGCTGTGGAGACACATTTGAGAGCAGCACTGCCCAGGCAGGCTGCTGCTAAAGAGGCCCTGCTGCACCACCATGGCTGGAGGTGTCAGCAGCCTGGTAAGAGCACACCCTGGCTGCAGCAGGCGTCTGACTGCACGGCAGCCCTTTCGATGCGGCACAGCCTGCTCCAGCGGGCCTCTCACCAAGGCAGCGCGCTGCTGCCTCTGCTGTGCTGTCTGGCATGGCACCTGCTGCATGCCCACCTGCTGCTCATCGCTCACGGGCCCTGCAAAGCTTACAGACTTGCAGGACTGAAAGTCTACCGTGACTTGCTCACCCCACCAAACAAAATCACGCCCAGCATCTGTGTGCCTGCAGGCCCATACGACCCCCACAACCCTGATGCACCCCCCCCGCAGCCCCCCTCAGCCTGGCAGCACCTGCTGCACGGCATCGGGGGGGTCATGCACTTCTTTGGGCGCCTCTCCTTCCTGGTGGACGAGAACGCCCACGCCGTGCACTTCTTCATCTCGGCCCTGCTGCAGCTGCTGGACAGGTGACAAACTGTCCAACTCAGTTTTGCCCTGGTGTGAGCTGGCTGGTAGATGTCTTCAAGCACTCACTACTTCTTCAGTTGCCGCACTGCAGTGGAGCAGAAGATCGGGGCTCCATGTCTGTTGACTGGCCTTTGCCCTGTAACGCCCACAGGACTCACTGCATTGACAGCCCTGCACAGCACTGCTGCTGCTTGTGACCTTTTGTTTTGCTGACTGGCCTGTGCACTGCCATGACTGCAGGGCTGGCTCTCTGTATGGCGAGCTCGCCCGCTTTGTGCTGCGCCTGTTGGGCTACAAGCCCAAGGACAAAGCCCCGGCCCAGCACCTTGTGCCTGGCCTTGAGGGCCAGCCCAGGCCTGGACCTGGAGGTGAGTGGTATCCTTGGGCAGGAAAAGAGGCTGCTGGTGTGCCGCAGCACTCTCATCTTTGATCTTGCGTGCTTGTGCAGTTGGCCTGTAGTGCACATCTGCGCTGGCAAAATCTCCACTTCTTCTCTCATTGCCAGCACTGTCTCTGGTGCTTTTGTTGCTGCACTGCTGCCATGCATGGGCTGCTTACCTGCAGGCGCCAACCTGCCAGGGTTGCCAGGAACAGCACCCCAGCCTCCTGCGCTGAGAGCCCCTGTGCAAGGTGGCAGCAACTGGGACAATGTATGGGGCCGATAAACGATATAGTAACTGCTAGACTGTAACACGGAGCGCTGATGAAAGCGAATGTCAAACAGTTCCACATGGGAAGTTGAAGACAGTGCACTGTCTTTGAATGAGACCACGTGGTCTCATTTAGTGTGAAGGAAACATTCACAAGCATTTGCCAAGACACCCATTGGGCGCTTGTGCAAGCATGCAAGGGGCTTCCAGTGAGTTTCGAGCTACTCAATGCAGACCAAAGCTTCTGCCCCTACGACATGCATCTGCAGGCGCCAGTCATCTGTGCAACATGTGTGGAGGCTCAAGCGCTTGCCTTAAGGCCTCAAGGCTGAGGACTGGCCCATGCCAGCCACTTGGCTAAGTCACCAGAGCACATAGGCGCTCATAGCCTACAGGCGCTTATCTCATGTCCAGTGAGTGGAGCTGGGCCAGGAGCAGAGACTCCTACAACTTGGCTTGTTGACCCATCATCAACTTCACCTGCTGGCAGCAAATTGCTGCATGTCCTGGGATTCTTCTAAGGCGCTCAGCTGTGCTGTGACAGTTCAGTATTGCTTGTGCTCTGTAGTGTGGCCACACCATGTCAGTGGTTGCACCGCAGCATAGCGCCTCTTCCCCAGGAGTGGCAGACATGGCCATTTCCAAGCCACCTGCTGCATCTGGAACTGGTGCTCCATATTGCTCTGAGGGAAGCCACTCTGAGGGAAGGGGAGCTAGTTGAGAAGCAGTGCTATGCTGTCCCCAGCCAGCCCCCCAGGCTGATGAAACGGTTGACGTAGCTGCTGTACTCAGCAGATGGCATCTGTTAGTGCTGCATGAAGGTGACTTTAGGGCACTTTGGTGCATCAGGGTCACATAGCTCAGGCTTGGGTGATGCAGCTACATGAGCAGGCATGAAAACATCAGGATGACATGCGCCGTGGATTGGATTTCATTCAAAGTTGCTGTCTTCAAGGGACTTGTTGCTCTGACAGGACCTCTCTGCAAACCTTGCATGCACATCTTGATGCGGAGTACTTCATGTCAGTGGCACTTGAATTACTGCAAGATAGCTCCTCTGCAAAAGATCATTAGACATCCTTATGATAGTTTGGCTTCATTGGTTCAAGCAAAAACCCATATTGCTTAAGCTGGCTGATGTGCTGCTGTAATTTGTCTGAAGGTGATGTAGGCAATTTGGGGACCATCATCTCCTGGGTCCAGTCATCAAAGGTGACTTGAGATGGCACTACCACATGGATAGCTGGGTAGATGCTGCTGTCAAGTTGCTCCAGTGTCTCAAAGATGCCATCTTTCAGGACATGCGACTTGGAGAAAGTGCACTGGAACATGCATCCACTGCTGGGATGTAGAGCATAAATGCCAGGGAAGGTAGCCGACTCTGGAATAGCATATGCATCTGCAATTAGTGGCAGCTGCACAACATCGCGAAAGTACTCTACTTGGAGTTTCGGCAAGTACAGTGGAGTAGCCCTGTTGGCAGCTTCTTTGACGGCGGCCTCAGGACTCTTTTCGGGGCGTCCCACTCTGCGACTTGGCAACAGCTCTCTGCAATGAGGAAGATGTCAGTGATTCTCATATTCCACTCACTGGCAACACCTCACCTGATTGGGAAGTAGCCACCTCGCGGAAGCGTGTTGTGCATCAACTCCTCCATCACCTGCCCTTTTATGAAATTGATGCCCTGCGCACAACACTGGCATGCTTCAGGAAGACAGCATGCGACGATAGACGCCGCCTGCACATGCTGTGGCATTGCTTGCTGATAGAGTAGGGTACTCACTGAGAGGCCTCTGTCGTCACCCGCAGCAAGAAAAGCGCGCAGCTGCTCTTGGAACCTCTGCACAATCGTCTTTGCCACTTTGCGGCTGATTTCAAAAGACCTGAATGTGACTTTGCAGGTTTTGAAGTCGTTTGCACGACAGTGATGGGCAGGGTGGGTGGCCGCACACTCTGCACTCACATGACTGCAGTGCTGTTGACAACCACACTGGAATGCTCACCAGACCTCCAGTTAGGGGTTGAGATCATGAGTAGCCTATGGCTGGCAGTCTCAGGGTCAGACCCCACTTGCTTAGGGGTGAAGCCTGAGATCATGTCGTCCCACTTGAGATCGATCAAAGCGCTTTCAACATCATCCATTGGGTCAGAGCCTGGACCGGCAAACACCTGCCGGGGGATGCCACCAAGAACATCGAGGCGCTCCTTGACCTGCATGCAGCATCTGGTGGTGACAGACCTGGGCCTGGAGCAACGCTCTACATGTGCAGGGCGCAAGGAGGGCACCGCGACACAGTTGGGCATGTGCAGTGACTCTTTGAGGCCAGCTCACCCGCGAATACTCAGCCGGGGGTGCAGTTTTGCTGCCACCTTGAAGATCTCATTTGGGGTCCAGGGATCCATGAAAAGGGTGCTGGGAAAGACATCACCGATTTGGCGCTGATAGTTCTTGAAGCGCTTGGGCTCATAGGAGTGGGCCACTAGGCTCAATTCAAATGACGCCATTGCATAGTCGTATGGGGCTGCACCATCTACCAGGTAGCACAAGGCACCCTCTGCGAGCAACTGCAGCAAGGACCACATGCTGGCACCTACTGTAGACTCACAACGCTTGAGAGTGCGGCTCATCTGATCTGCATGCTGTCTTCAGTGCCAGACAGGAAGCTCACCGTGAGGGTTGCCCAGGAGTGATCGCCTTGACGCCACCTTTGCCGTCAAACAAGAACAAGTACGCAACGCCACCAGATTCATTATGCCACAGCACCTCCTTTCCAGCTTGGAGCAACCTGCAGCATTGGCCAGACGGAGACTGCAGAGCAGCAGGGTGCATGCCCGGGTGGCTCCCAGGGCACTAGCCTACCCTGGGCAATGGTGGCACCGTGGAAATTAGGCAACACCTCACTGTATGCATTCCCCCAGCACCATGAGCGGCCCTCACTTGATGAGAACCCACACCAGCCACCATGACTTGCCGATGCCTGCGTTGCCACTGACCACAAAGCCCTGAAAGCTGTTGTGGGTAACATGGTCCCAGAGCGCCATGTAGACTGGGCGCACGAACAGGTCTTGTCTCCCTGCCCTCTGTCTCCCCTCCAAAAATGGGACAGGCACAGGGAAGTGCAGGAAGCCGTCCCCATCTGGCTGCTTGGGAAACTTAGGGATGGCCGCTGCAAACTTGAGCAATCCTTCCGGGAGTTGCAGCACTGCAGGCAGCACCCTATGGTCAGTCTTCCTGTCAGGGTGTGCATCAAGCACTTCTAGCAGCCGACTGAAGGTGGCAGCCCATCACAGCATGCTGGGTGGCGGCAGGTCCTTTCAAGACCCAAGGCCCTACCAAGCGAAATCTTCAGGATGCTAGACTGCGTCCCATGTGCAGCAGGCCGCCATCAGCGCTTAGAAGGGTGCGACGACCAGCAGGGCAACATTGCACTCCCATGCCATTGTGCAGCTGCCAGTCAGCTACGTGCAGCAGGCGCCACCAGCCTCCTGCAAGCCGCAGTGGGCTTCATGGTCCAGCTTCAGAGCACTGGATAGCCGCACAGCAGGTGCTTTGCTGGTCGCGGACATGCTGCCGCAGTGCTGGCACTCTGTGACCCAGCTGCAGCCCCACGTGATTCACCCAAGAAGGTGCAGTGCAAGCTGGTGCCGCCTGCAGTTGCCACCTCCCCATGCTGCCCCCATCAATGGAGCTGCCCTACCGTCATGCCTTGCTGTCACTTGACAAGGCGATGACGTGGCTGCAGCGACAGGGGACTTCTGCAAGGCAGGGTGCGCAGCATGCAAACAAATGCTCGGAGTCTGTGCCAGTGGATGCCCTACTGCATGCATGGCCCTGGTGCTGCCAAGTCCAGCAGGTGCAACACCGCAGCCACTGCCACTACCTGGTCATTCAGATGCCAATGGGTCCTCTGGCTGCAGGATGCTGAATGGGCCCTAACCAAGGTGGGCTGCCTGCCACCATGCACCAGGTGCTGTGCCCCACTGCTCACTTCAGGCTGGGCCTGTAGCAGTTTCCTAACCTCCAGCAGCTGCAGCTCCTTTGCGCCCAGCGGTGCAATAGCTTTTTCCAGTCGGTCCAGCGTAGCCTGATCTGGTTTATCCTTGAGCCACTCCACCTGCTGTTTCTGTTCCAGTTCTTCCAGTACCTCCTGGACTCTCAGCAGTCGCTGCGTCACCCTTTGCAGCTCGTCCGTCTGCATGCAAGAGCTGCCAGCTTGAGATTGTGTGATAGCACAGCTTAGAGCATGCTGAGGTCACTGTCAAGAGATGGCGGAGCCTTCAGTCACGACGACCTTGCATGTCCATGACATGCAGCACTGCCACCCTGTCAGCATGCAGGAGGGTGCCTGAAAGAATGGCTGACTGGCACAGCGGCGCTTGGGTTGCCCAGTGTCTGCCACCTGAGAGAGGGCACAAGATGGATCCTGACTGGCTGCAACGACCCCACTGGGTCATCGCACTGCTCCACTGGCTACCACTGCCACTCCATATCACATCAGGGCACTCTGTTGTGACGCCCCTGCTGGACACAGCCAGCATGTGGCACCACATGGCTTGCCTGTGAGGATGGGCCCCCTGTGCTCTTGCTGGCTGCTCTCTGTGATCTGTCCTTCCTGCTGCTGCCCCAAAGACCAGCCCGTGCTACTCCCTGAGGCCTGCAGCAAAGGTTTCATTCGCAGCATGCACGGCTGCAGGCAGATCAGCTAGCCAGTCCTCCACCTCTGCAAAGTGCAGTCCCCCGTGTCGAGTCTGCGCTGGCAGTGTACAGCAGATGTTTTCATCTTATTGGTGGTGCAACAAGCCATTCTGCAGCATCGCATTCTTGCCGCCAGATCCATGTCCAGTTGGTCTCCAACGTTGCAGACGATCAAGAGGGCAAGAACACTTTGGAGCCAGCTTTGAGCATCCGCCTCGGCATGCCATTCTGGCTCAGCTTATATATATCCTTCAGATCACCCTAAGAACACTTCCTTGACAGACATGACACCTGCCTGGTTTGAGTGCTGTAGACGGGAATGCCCAGCAGCCGTCTGCATGTGAGGTGTTTCACACTGCCCTTTTCCTTGACATGCTTTTTGAGGCGTACATGTGAAGAGCAATGATGCCAGAGTGTGGGCACACACACGCAACTGGAAGCTCACTGCAGCGAGGACTGATGCAGCTTACCTGGGAACATGACAGGGTCTTGAGCAGCAGGCATGCTTGGCGATCTTTCAGCTCTGTGTTGCACACCTGATGTGAGACGCTGCAATCAATCATCTATGGCTTCTGCATAATGTTCACAGCGGACGCATTGTCATTGGCGCAGACTGTGGGCGCTCTCATTGCAGGCCAGAGGCGCTGTCCTGTGACAGGCATGTGTGCTTCTGGGAGCTCATGACCAACAAAAAATCGGGGACGCTGGCAGCTTGCAATGTGGCCCACAGGCAAGCAAGAGGATGCTGAGGGCATTGCACGCTGACCTAAACACCATGGCCTGATGCAATCCCTGTCAGCATGCGATCAAGTTGACTGAGGAACCCTCACCAACGCAGCTCATGCCAAGCCCACACAAAGCTAATGACGTGGCAGCTCAACTGTCTCCTGTTGTGGCTGTCGACGACGCTCACATACCACCTGGTGACACACAGTCAGACCTCTGCCTGCCTCAAGTGAGATGTTGGGGGCAGATGTTGTGCGGGCGGGACAGGCAGTGCACACATTGCCATGCATGGCACCTCAATACTTGGCACACGCTTTGGTGGCACTGTCGGAACAGCTTTGCTGTGTAGTTGGCTTGCTGTTGCCATCAATTCCAGCACAGTCTTCATGACAGCACCCTGGCCTCATGCAGGTAGCTCAGCTTCAGGGCTGCCTGGTCCGCCATGACTATGAGATGCCAAGGTGTGCACATCTGCTCAGGCTTGAGCATACTGCAGCTGCATGCAGGCTGTGGAGCCTGGCACCTCTCACCAGTGCGCCTGATGCGCAGATGCAAGCAGGATCTGCAGGCATTGACCTCCTGCTGCCAGGCTGACAAGGACCACCAATCAGTGTACTGCTTTGGCTATCTGCGCAGAGTACAGCGGTGCATGGAACAGGCAGACTGAAGGTAGCATGGTGAAGTTCAAGGTCGCGCAGTCTCATGGTCTCAAGCAGTGTGGCAGTTGCCAGTGCTCTTGCTTGGCTGTTGCTGGGTGTGCAGGCAGTCTAGATAGGGGCTGAGCCAAGCAGCTGAGCTCGAAGCCACATCCAGGCATTGGCCATTGCTGCTCAGCTCTCAAATGTAAAAACTTTCTGCTTTGCATGGCAGACCAAATTTGTGTAAACCTCTTGGAACATCAGCAGTCATGATGTTGTACAGGGCTGACCGTAGTCGCTGCCTCAAACATCTGCCAAACATGAGGATTGCAAGCAGAACATGATCCAGAGTGCAAGGGCTGATATCAAATGGGGTGCTCAGCCAGCCTCTTTGCTGGTCAGCCTGAGGGAGAGGTCAAACACCTGATGAGCCTTTGAGGCAAATTGTCATCACAGCCATGTAAATGATGGCTTCCCCAGACGTGCCAGCTCTGCCCATGCCTGTCATCATTGGAGCCGAAAAGAGGGCTGACATCCTCTGCAAGGGCCCAGTGAGTGAAGCACGTTGCAAGTCTAGTGTCACAAGCTAGCTGGATACCCCCTCTCAAGAGTTCTCTACACAAGAAGGCATGAGGCTGCCATGCAGGCTGGAGCCATCCAGGACTGTTTGAGGCACAGCGACTTTATCCTTGACAGGTGTGGCTGTGAACATTCTACAGGAACAAGCACAGGCCAAGGGAAGCCAGCCTTCGTCAAAGTCAGCAATCATGCTCAGCTCCAGCGGCTGGACACCTAGGTGTCAGGCCTGACATGCGTGTTGCAGCCTAAAACCCATTGCGTTCGGGTGCAGGTGCCAGAGAGAATTTATCAAGCTGGAGCAATGCTGCCATGAGCTGGATAGGTTCCAGGACTCCAAACACTGCAGCTCGCGGTGGGTTGTGTGTTGCTGCTGCATGGCGTCTCCTGCAAGCACTGGCCTTCTGCTGATACCTTTCTCAAAAAGAGTCAGAGTGTGTGCACTGCATATCTGGTGCCCCAGTTCACGTCAACTCAACAGGTGGCAGTGATCATGCAGCTCCAGAGAGACACTTGCAGAGGTCAATGAAGCAGCTCCAAGTGATATGTATGTCTACAGGTTGACGCCCAAGAATAAGTAGAGGACATCATCATAAAGTGTTTAAGTCCCAAGCCATTCCATTGCTGAGTTAGATGAACAGCTTGTTGTGCTTCTGTTGCATTAAAAGGCTTCATCTAGAACCAACTTCTGGGACTCACCATTGATGGCCCTGCAACAAGCCTGTAGCCCTGGGTTGCACATGCTCTCAATGACAGACGCTTGAGCGGCAATGTAATCGACACATACGTCAAGCTGCTGTTCTTCACACAAGATGACAATAAATTGGTGCTCACATGTTTTAATGACAAAAATATGTTTGCCTGTGACATGCACTGGGAGTGCCCTGCGGGCACATTGACAAAGAAAGGCTGTACTGTATCAGCGATGGATGTGTTCTGACAGCTCTTCAGAAAGAGGGCCCGAACCTTCCACAGGGCAACTACAAGAAATGAAAGGCGACATAGTGGTGGCAGCGTATCATGCCTTGTAGGGAGTGATTTTCATAGGCATTCCCTGCACAGCAGGAAGTGCACAGATGATGTAGGGAGGGCCAAGCCAGAGGTCAGGGCAAAGCAGAATGGAGCAGGCAACATCACACACAGCAGAGCAGATGTGCGAAAGATGGGGTACAGCACAGAGCAATTGACATATGCAACTGCTTCCATGCAGCGTGGCTTGCACAGCGATGCAAGTGCTCGCTGCCTCACGACTGAGTCTTGCAGGAGCCTAGTTGACAGTCACTGCAGAAGCCAGCTCCTTTACACAACTGAAATACCAAGGATTCTCACCTGAAGGGGCTTCCACAAAGGAAAGCTGCTCACAGGCTCATCCAAGTCCACTGTCCAGTCCACCTTCCTGGCCATTACAGCCAGCAGCACCCTCATCTGCAGCAGCCCAGGCGCAGGTGTCAGGCCAGACTGGGTACAGTTGATGACACCAGTCAAACTTCAACATCGAATCCAGGCTCAACGCCAGCCATGTGGCCACCCGCCTCCCTCCAAGTGCAGCAGTCATGGCAGAGGGTAGAAAGCAGGAGTTGTTAGGTCTCTGTGGCAAATGTGCTGCTTCACATACAGGCATGAGGCAGAGCCCAGTCCCAGCTTTGCAGGCAGGGAGGCATCTGCACTGGTCAACAGGGCATGATTGCTCAAGTCTCAAGTCAACAAAGCTTGCACAAGTAAGCCCATTGCCAAGCAAGGCCACTGGCACCACCATGCTGACAGCTCATGCTGGCAGCTCATGCTGACAGAGGTGGCTTTGGGTCCTGCAGGAGGCTTTCAGCCTAAGGGCACCATACGCAGCAGAACACTTCTTGTTGAGGGCACTAGCAGTGGGGAGCATGCGCTGATCCGAAGCAGGGACTCAGCCGTTCCATATTGGAGGTCTATCTGCTGGGACTGAGGACTGAGGACTGAGGAGGCGAGCTGCTGGTGTCACCTGTTGGAGGAGGCTGCCAGTGAATGGGGCAGCGTGGGAGAGCAGAAGCGTAACCACTCAGACCACAGGCCACTGTATCTAGCTGGATGCAGTGCTGCAGCAGGAACACTGAGCAGCCGCCTGGCCCACCTCCTGGACAGCGAAGACGCTTCCCAGGCAGCGGCGAGGCCCCGTGCTGAACGGAATCCAGTCACCGTCCTTCCTGCCCTCCTCGCTCAGCCACCTGCAGATACGGGGTCTGCGCAGTGGGCACTGTGCCGCTGGACGCATGGGAAGACATGCCTGGGGACATGTAGCCATGTTACAGCGCGGGGCACAACCCCGTCAGGCAATGCCAGCCGGATGCAGCTGCTAGCAGGCTCCTTCATACAATTAGCAGCAGCCCAAAGCATTTCATGCATGCAGATGACAGTCTACATCTGCTAGGCCGACCTGCTCAGCGCTGTCCCCACAAGATATGCAGTGGATCACAAGCCAGGTGAGCCTGGCAGCTGTAGCAAGCATCTGTAGCACGAAGAGCGTCAAGCAGCCAGGCACTGCCTGAGCCCCTCGCTGCCAGGCGTGTCGCTGACCTGTCAGGGTAGAAGTTGTTGGGATGCAGGGGACCCTCCTCCTGTGCCCAGCGCGGGTCCTCTTTCACAGCCTTCCACAGGCTGAGCAGGACCAGGCAGCCCTGCAGACAAAGCAGTGCTGACGTATGGGGAGCATGCATGCTGTGGATGCACAGCTCACTTCGGTGACATGCATGTCAAATGCACGCCGTATGCATGCGCTGTGGCACTGCAGGACGGTCAAGCCCCTTAGCGCCTAGGCAACAGCAGCCACCCATAGCTCTCCAGGAAGGGGTGGTGCAAGTTGCTGCAGTGTGTGCGGACATTGAGACATGACACCCTTGACCAGATCAGAGGACCCCTGCAGCGACAAAAAGGAGAGCAGGCAGCTCCAGTCAGTAGTCACTTTAAAGATGTGCACCTACCCTTGAAGATGCTGCTGCTGGGCTGTCACTCCTGATGCAGCCACCAAGGAGCCGAACTTGGAGATGTGGGTTGCTGTTGACCAAAGGTCCAAAGTATGGAGCCAGTGCATGACGGTAACAGACGCAACAGCAGTTGCCCTGGCCGTTATGGCATGAGAACTTTGTCTGCCCTGGATATTCCTGCATCTGGCATTCCTGCTGCATGGTCTCAACCGTTTTCAACCACAAAGCAAACAAGCCACAAGATGGCTTACCTTGGGGATGTGGTACCCCTTCACCTCAAAGTCCTTGAGCGCCTTGCGGATGAGTATGCCCACCACCGGCACCAGCCTCATGGTCTCACGTACCTGCAGTAACAGGCAAAGCCTTGGCCAGGACATCCACCGCACTTTGTGCCACTCTGAGAGCACCATGACCAGCCTCATGGTCTGTGTCAGCAAATTGCACTGCTGCCCCTGTGCCATCTGTGCCAGGTCCTGAACTGCCAGCAAGCCTGCACAGTGCAGGCAGGCACACAGGCCACGTACCAAGTTGTAGGCATGCAGACAGTTGCAGAACGCAGCCAGGACTCAGCCAGGCGCACCACTGCCTCGGTGTAGACCATCTCCTTTAGGCTGGCTGCAGTGATCTGCCTGCCATGGGTGGCCATGACCTGCAGTAGCATCAAAGCATAGGCATCACGTGATGCACTTCTCCAGGTCCTGCTGCCAAGTGTGCGGATGGCAATGGCTGGAAGGGGTGACAGGGGACAGGCTTGGCATACAGCGTCCAAGGAACCCCTGGGAAAGCTGTCGCAGGGGTGCTGTCCTGCCAAGCGGGGCGCAAAACATTGTGCCCATGTTATCTGCCTGCTACACCACGCTTTTCCTAAACAATGGCAGCCGAAATGTCAAGTGTGCTTCCATTGCCCAGCACAGGGACCATCCAAAGCGTCTTCACCTTCAAGCTGCTCTGTGTGCGACCCAGCCTGCTGTGCATCTATCTGCATGGGGCTGGCCTTTAGTTGCTCAGCCCACAGCCTCAGAACACTATTCCTCAGCAACGGCGTGCGCATCCCAGCACATGAAGGCCTTGCGCTGCGGCTGACTCCATATGCCAGACAGCTCACAGGACATACCTGCTTGTGTCCCATAGCAGCTCCTTCAAGAGCTGACGCGATGTATCCGCACCATCCACGATGCAGTCCTACAATGCATGCCTAGCCTTGTGTTGCCCTGAGCCCAGCTTGGCCAGCCCACTCACTTTGCTTTCTGAACAGGAGCAAGGCACAACATTCCGTACTTGTATCTGCTGCGCTACAGCAGGCCCCAGATGTCAGTCTAAAGGAGACTCCCATGGTACTGGAACGGTGCAGCTCACAGAACCACTGCCCATTCTATCCCCAGCACCAATTGAACAGAGTCACATTGTAAGCGCCAGATATATGCTGGCTGCATGCCTGGCCCTGTCTTGCTCGCTCCGCAGACACATCACTGCCAGTGGGTACTGCTTTGAGGAGTCTGGCAGCGCCTGTTCCCAGCGCTGACTGGCCTCTCCAAAGCATGTGCAGCCAGCGTCAGCACAATATCAAGCCCCTACATGAGCAGCCAGCCTGACCTTGGCCTGCTCTGCGCGCAGCTTGGTCAGTGCCTCTGGGTACTGTTTCAGAAAGCGGGTGGCCACCATCAGGGTACTCGCGCTGGTGTCATGCCCGGCAAAGAGAAAGGTCAGCAGCGCACTCTGCATGCCCAGTGCGGGGGCAGTCAGTGTGGCATGGGTCCATTCAGTGGAAGCAGTGCTTGTGAGCTCAAGCCCCACAAGGAGGCAGGTCTGCAACGCACTCTGCAGCCTCAGCATGCGGGCAGTCAGTGGAAGAGGTGCTGTTCAGCTCAAGTCACACAAAGATGAAGGTGAGAAACACAAAGTGCAGCCTCAGCATGGGGGCAGTCAGTGGAAGAAGTGCTGTTCAAGTCAAGCCACACAGAGAGCAGGTCAGCAGCGCTTCCTGTGGGCACAGCAAATGGGCAGTCAAACTCCATCCCAACCGGCAGGGATGTGTCGAGCTCAGCAACAAGGGAGATCAACAGTGCCTTTGCAGGCCACATGGGGTGCGTGGAGAACTGGCAAACATGCCAGCATTGTGCAATGCAGCACACTGGTATGTCAGCAGCCAGCCCCCTTCCGCTTCCCCACACGCCTGTTGTGTGCAGCGAGCTGAGCAGCTTGGCAGCACATTATGCAGGCAGAGTGGTCAGGATAGTTTCGGAAGGAGTAATGAGGTCTGCATGGGCCTGGCACCTGCACATGATGCGATCTGGAGGTATAGCTCCTGCAAGCCCCTTGTGCAGAGCTGAGCCTGTGTATGGTCTACAGTGCCTCAGGGAAAAGCACATGCTTGAAAGTTGTGATTCTGCATCTGCAGCAGGCCAGCGGCAAGCATAGTGCTGCCAGGGCTGACCTTGACTTTCTCCTTGCCCCATCCTGGCACCTTGGCATTCAGCATGACCTCCATTGTGTTTGCATCATCCCTGCATAGCCTCAGCACCATCAGTGGAAACACAACGGGGATTTTTTTTTTTTTTTTTCTGGTGATCAGGCCAATAGACGGCCATGTTCGTGTTTTGTCAGGATGCGGACAAACTATTGACGGCAGTGGTAAGCAATGATAGTGTGCAGATCAGCAGGTGTCCACTGAGCAGTGACCAGTGCTTTTCCCTGGCACACGTGGGTCTGGTTTTCCCCAAGGCAACGCATACAAAAATGTAGAAAGCAAATGTGAGGACGGGCGTCAGCGTCCAGGTCAACAACCATTTGCATAATGCAGGGGAGATGCCTCGCAAGTGCAGTGCGTGAGGCGCACGCTTCTGGACACCAAAATGCACACTTGGGCAGGCAGGCTGATGATGAGGTTGAGAAGAATGCTGTACGGCAGCAGCCGATACTGCATAGCGCATGAAGCAGGCAGCATGGGAAGCCTTGCACAGCTTGCATGATGCTAGCACTTTACGTGCTGCACAAGCCAGGAATGCCTGCAAGGCCGTACACACCCGGTGGCATCAGTCAGGCCCTCCATGGCCTCGTCCAGAAGCTTGAGCAGGCGGCGCCGGGCGTTCATGCCCCTCCCAAAAGCTGCATAGAACTTTAATTGGTTCAGTGTCTGCCTTGCGTCACCAACACGTTGTTAGCAATGACAGTGACATTTCACAAGGCAACGTTGAACGACTTGTCCAGCAGGCGATGTCATGGGTGCCTGCAGCAGGCTGTAGGGCAACAACAACGAAGTGCTCAGCGGCTGACGTCACTGTTGCTGTTCAGGAAGGCATGGCAGGAAGGACAGGTCAACAGCAGCCCGCCTCCCGCCAGAGCTGCAAAACATATCTGTGTTGCAGGGGTGCTGCAGGAAGGTAAGCAGGATGCAGAATGCACCCCTTCAATGCAGTAGCAGCACCCTATGCAGGCCTGTCACAGGCATGGTGGAGCAGGTGCCTGAATGCGCGCTGGGCCCAAAGAAGCAGCACAACGACACTCGAAGGACAGGCACACCTGTCCAGGACATGTCCAAGGCAAAGGTAGATGTGAAGCCCTCCAGCCAGTCGCCAAACAAACCCCTCAGCTCCTCCAAGCGCTCAGGATCCAGCCAGGCACGGTCCAGGCCCAGCACCAGCTCAATTGCAATCTGCAGGTGGTGCAGGTGCAGGTGCACTTGTAGCTCTGGCTCAGCCTTGCAGCAGTGGCTCTAGCATCTGCTGCCATGACGAGCCTGCGCACGGGCGGCTCCGTGACAGACTGCAGGCAGTGGGATGCGGCCATGCAGGGGAGGCGCATCACTTTGTGGGAAGGGCCAGTAAGCAGGCACAGCCATATGCAGCTCCGGGATGTGAGAGGCCCGCAGCCGGCTTAGCCATCTGGTAGACAACTGCACTCAACACGTGCAGTTTGACCTGCAACATCCACCGCAGGCTGTAGCAAGCCTGCAACTCCAGCATGCTTGATGCCCTTGTCTGCGTAGTGCGGGTCTGATTTGTGCAGTTGGTACAAGCAGGCATAAGCCAACTTTCAATGCCAAGTACTTCCAGATGCAGCATGCAGCCCTCCAACCTGTACCTCGAACGTGTAGCGCTTCATAGCAATGACCCCTGAGATCTGCCCCTTCTGGAGCCACTCGTCAGTCAGTGCTTCGGCCATCTCGGCCATCCTCTCGGCGGTCCTGCCCACATTTTGGGGGCCGAGGAAGCGGGGCCCCAGCAGCTTGCGCACGGCCGCATGGGTCTTGGGGTCTTTCATGTTGTTGATGGCTCCATCACCGGTTAGCTGGGCAATCGTTGGCTGCCAGTGCACTGCAGCAGAGACAAAAAGAGGGTAGGAAGGACTGCTGGGGTCCTTATGGAATCTTAGAGGCTGATTGAGGGCTGGCCCATGAAGAATAGTTGCCCAAGGTAAAATGTGTGCCCCATATGGTGTCCTTAGCTGCAGCACAAATCCCCTTTTGTGGACCACTTTGACAGTTCTGGCTCTGGTCTGACAAGTAACGCCCAAACAGCATTGACCCATACAGAAATGGCTGAACAAAAGCATCAAGGCTTGTCAGTCCTACCACGACTGGATCCAGGGTGGTTGCAGCAGTCCCTGACAACCGTCGGACCCTGCAGTATTCATGAGGGGCATTGGCCATGCAGGGTCACACCATTTGTGACCCTGCAATGATGTGGGTATGACCAGGCCTAATTCTGGTGCGCCTCTGTTCCAAAGCCATCAAAGTTGCACCAGGCTGTGGGGTTTGAGCACAGCAGCAGCCCCTTATACCTAAAAACAAGCTTGTATGACATCCTGCCTGTGCAGCGTGCTGCCATTGCTGAAGCAGCATGCTCACAGTGAAGCTGCTCTGCCAAACAGATGTGGTGGCAGCTAGGGCCGGCCCCCTGTGCTCCAACCTCAGCCTTTGCACCAACCTGTGCTGCTTGCTGACACCCTGTGCAGCCACCTTGCTGAGGTCTAAAACAAACCGTTTGACCTCCCACCCAGTCATCTGCAGATAGTATCATCTTCCAAATGCGACAGCAGTCCGCACTGACAGGCAAAAAGGTCAGCCCGTTGTGGCATCATGCTGACTGCTGCAGCACCACATCACCAGAACAAGCTCAGACCCACCCAACGCAGGGTCCTTGCTTTACTCAGGTCTGCAAGGGGGGGGGGGGGGGGGGCTATGTCCCTGTTGAGCGCCCAAAGTGGATCTGTCGGGCAATCACAATCACCTTAGGATTAGCAGTGCCTGCAGCAGGGGCCAAACAGCAGCGCTGTGCCAGGAGCGCTCATTGTCAACAACATTTCCCCACGCTGGCCAGGATGGCAGCTCACCTTCCACCCAGTCGTCCTCAGACATCAGGATTTTCTTGATGGAGTCTCCCTCCCCAACGCACACGACCTGGTTGAAGCCCAGGTAGGCGCGAAAGAAGGCGCCCAGCTCCTTGTGCCTGCGCTCAGTGTATCCCTTTGGAGTCTCCTGCAGGCATGGACTTGGAACCCTGCAAACTGCCTCTGAGAGGCTTGAGATGCACGCAGTGGAGGGTTCCCAACGTGCTGAAAGTTTCTCCAGGGAGGCATGGCATCAGCACTGTCTATGCTGTGGTGCCAGACTGTGAAGCTGTAGTGCAGGCCCCAGCCGTGCAGGAGGCAGCTGGGCCATCTTCAGTTCCAGATGCATCGCAGGGGTGGCACACTTCTCAGATGCTGCCATCAGCAGTTGCATCAGGCTAAAGAGGCCAGCATGCTCCAGGGTGGGGGTGCATACACTCTGGCATGGGCGATGTGGACCACAGCTGGTCATTGGATGGGATACATTCCGCCACAGCATGAAGGCTGCATACCGCCTCACCTTGCCCATGAAAGCAAAAAGATCACCAATGCCCGGGATCTGCCTGGGTGCCCATGGCGGCTGCCGCAGTTTCCTGCAGCAACATGCAAAATGACATGACAGACTGCAGGTATGAGCACCTTGTCTTCCCTGTGACAGTGAGTGATTGTGACACACAATAATGCTACTATCAATGCGTGATCACATCTGGAACTTTTACACAGGATCTGCTTTGTTGTTGGCCAAGCCAGTGATCGACAACCTCAGAACAACGACCGCATGGAGCCCTGCCGGATCTTCAGCCTGTCAGCAGCGGCCTACAAGCTTTGGCCCTCACCTTGCCGGCCTGAATGCCATGTAGGTCACAACGATGCCCAGGAAGGCCGCTGCGGTGACTGCAAAGGCCAGCAGACTCTGATCGGCCATCGAGACTTGCCTGAGGCGCACAGTTGCACTTTCAGGGGTTTGGGAACGTTGCTCAACAGGTGCTGACTTGGCTGTTCGGATGGTTTGCCAATGCTGCTGATCACAGAGGCCCGGGCACAGCACTTTAGCAGACGTGGCTCAGCTGTTGTTTGACCCTTGTTCAACGGTGTCAAATTGTCATTTTAAATTATCGCTCTGGGCTGGGAACATGCAGCATCAGAGGGGATGGCTCCTCATCAATGCCCTGCACAGAGTTAGTCACCAGCTTCCAGCAACTGCTGTCCTGGCTGTCAGATCATTCTGTAAGGCAGCCAAACCTGTAGCACCTCCAGCCCCTGGCACGGTCAACCCCTACACACAGCACATCTTCATTCAGATGGCCCCCCTGCGCAGCGATGCTGAAGCCAAGGCTTTGGCGCAGCAGCATGAGGGCATCTGGTGGCCAAGCGTGGTGGAGAGGTGATAAAGATGCTGACTTGCTGAGGGCTGTGTAAGACTGCTCCATTTCTTGTGTCATGCACAGACAGCACCACGCCAGTCAACACCCCAGCCATTTTGGCGCCCAGAATGGCGATCAGCTATCCAAGCCCAAGCTTTGATGTGTTGGTGCCGCGCCACCCCTGTCTTTCTGTCTTACCTGCAGGCATCCCGCCATGGTGCAGGCATTTGCAGCTGTTGCCAAGCTGAAGGCTTCTTTGGATGGCGTGGTTAAGGTGACAGCCTATGAGGACCTGCAGAGGCAGACGCTTCAGGAGGCAGGCAGCGATGTGGCAGATATCAAGCTCTTCCCGGCAGGTGAGCACATGCTGTGGTGAGGTACGCCTTGGCAAGAGTCAAAGGCCGAATCGTCTGTGCTGTCGTGCAATGGACACCTCTGACTCCATTCTGCAGCCATGCAGTGGAGGGGCCATGTAAGAGTTGGTCACTGGTCTGCCCACCTCTGAGCCTGGCAGTAGGCGCACTGACACCAAGTCCTGCAGCTGTGCAGTACGAGGGCATCCCAGTCCCACGACTGGGTGAGCTAGTCACAGCCCACCTGCAGCCGCAGCCAACCTCTGAGGGCCAGAATGCCTCCACGCCACAGCTTCACTTGGTGGGTCAACTGCCATCTTTGAATCGCTGCGTAGTTGGGAGGAGCTGTCACTCGGGGTATATACGCCAACGCTCACGCTGTGCTCTGCTCCTTCACAAAGGCAAAAACCCTTCTCTGTGGCTTGCCATCTCCTGTTCTGCTGGCTTCATACCACTGTCTGCCCGCTGACCTCATGACATCTGACTGTGGGCCTCCTGCAGACTGGAAAAAACGTTACTCACTTTCTTGCTGGCAACCTGCTGACTTCCCTGCTGTCGCTTCATCCCAGCAGCGCTGCCATCATTCAATCTGCTGGTCTGACACAGATGCCTCGTGTCAGCCCACTGCCCCTTCTGAGCTGCTCTGGCCTGTGCTGCAGCAGCGGCCTGACCTGCTCAGATGCCAGAGGGACAAGAAAGGCATCTGTCTATTTTTGTGCTGCGAGATCCCTTACAATCATGTCTAACATCATGCAGTATCTGAGGTCCCTGCATGCGCTGCTTCATCATCTGGTCTGGTGCCTCTCACCACGCAGCCGCATGCTACTGCAGCCGCCCGACCTGCTGGGACGCCTGGGGATAGACTGGAGTGAGACATCATGTTCTTGCCATGCTGGCTGCTTGCCATGCTGCCCTGCGCTGCTGCAGCCGCCAGATCTGCTCAGGCGCCAGAGGGGGATTGAAGGTGTCGACCTGTTTGTGTGCTGCCATGGCGCTCGCGACCAGCGCTGCGGGACAAGAGGCCTGGCCCTGGCTCGTCGGGTGGGAACTCTGGTGGAGCAGCAGGGGTTGGGGGAGCATGTGCGGGTGCACAAATGCTCCCACATCGGCGGCCACAAGGTGGGCAGCTCTGAGCGGGCGGGTCTTTCATTGCTCCAGTCAGGCGCTGGCTTGCAGGCTGGGAGCTCTGGTGGAGCAGCAGGGCCTGCCTCACATATGTACATGCAAAGAGCACCAGGTAGATGGTGCTCAGCACCTGGACTGAGGTGAAATGGGTAACCAAAGCCAGGGGCCCCTACCATCTGCAGCATCGCTGCATTTGTGCAGCAGCAAAGCTCTGGGCAGCGTGTGTGGACGCACAGGCGAGCAACGCGACCGGAACAGATGTGGGGCAGCATCTGTGCTGAGCCAGGCTTGGCTTCAGCAATCTAATCACACCCACTGCAGCTGTCGAGCACTGCCCAGATGGTGCCGTGTGTGCAGTCACAGGGGAGTGCTGCGCGCAGTCAGTAGCGCAGGTGCGCTGGGCCAGCTCAGGATCAGGTGTCCCTGACAGTGGAGTTCCGCACAATGTGCTCAATGCTAGATAGTTAGGAGGTCCCATGTGGTGCAGGCGGGACCCTTGTGGAGGCACATGCTGTTGGAGTCAACCAGCACACAGGGGACAGTGCTTGGCACGCCATTAGAGCCAGTGCATGGTGTTGGGGGCTGTCCCTGGCCTGGTAGCTATGTGCATGGGTGCAGCAGCCAGGCCTGGGGGTACAGATGCATAAGCCGGCATGTGGTGCCTGGGAAGAGGTCAGTGAGCTCGTGCAGGCTTGTCAAATCGCGTTCGCAGGCACCTCAGCTCAGAGAGCCTTGCGCCTGCAGTATGCTGGCAACGTGCTGGTCTATGGCGCCATGCACCCATGCGACGGCGACTGGTTTGGGGGCGTCCATGCAGGCAACGCCAAGAAGTTCCTGGGGGCCCTGACGACTGCTGAGGTGTGTTGCTGGCTGAGCACGAGGAAAATGCTATACACCAGGGAGGGACCAACCTGCATCATTCTGTTCGGGTTCCTCAGACTGCACAGAGGTGGAATTGATGCCAGCGCCTGGCATGCCCTGTACCCTAGAGACCTGGCACCGCTGCCTCAATCCTAGATGACAGCAGCTGTTGCCTGGTGTAGGCACTGCCAGCAAAGCTGATGCCTGTCAACATCAGCTTTGCACCCGCCAAGGGGTTACCTGTGTTGCTCATAAGGGGAGCCGGCAGGGACATGGCAAGATCTTCTGTCCGTTTGTCTGGTTGTGGACGAGGACGAGCAACAGCGGCTTGGCTTGCCTGCTCAGGCGCTGTCCAGGTGGCCACTGGAGGAGCTGTTGAGGGTGCTGGCACAGGTACCTCCTGCAACACCTCCTTCAGTGTCATTCAGCACTGGCTGCCTTCTGCCTGCAGGTGGGCAGCCCAGGGGGTCCAGAGCTGGAACCCCTCAGGAGCTGGTGGCGGGGGCGCATGGGTCTGGACAAGGAAGCGCAGCTCAATTTCTTTGCAGGTGGGTGCAAAGGACAGTCTGCCAGCTCCTCCCAACATTCACCCGCTGAGCGGCTGTTGAGGCCCTGGGCTGCACTTGATGCGTCGGCTGGAACATCTGCAGCATTTGTCAGCCGCCACACCAGTGTGTCATTGAGGGTTCTGCTGTGCACGTAAAGGGGCAGCCTGCCCTCCAACACTCCTCGTGTGCTGCAGACCCTGGCTGCCAGTACTGCCAGTCGGACGATGCTGGTGGTGAGTCTGAGGCTGATTTGGATGTCGATGCGACAGCAGCTGCCCAGACCCTACAGGAGCGTGGTAGAGCAGCAGAGACTGCACCAACATCAGCTTGGGTTCAGGATGGGCAGAATTCTCGGGCAGTCACAGCGGCAGATGAGGGCAGAGCGCAGCAAGAAGCAGAACAGGAAATGGTGGAGGGCAGCGAAGCCTATGAGGAGCAAGAGGAGGAGGCTCTGCAGGAGGACAGCCTGGAGGCTGTTGATGTGAATGATCTCGATGAGCACTTTGGGGGGCTAGCAAACCCTCAGGATGAAGTGGAGGCAGGCACGTCCCCATCTGCCATCCCTGCTCAAGCCCAGCAGGCTGACATGCCTGTGTATGTTGAGGACCTGCCAGGCGCATCTTCTGCGAGTGACAGCAGCAGCGACAGTAGCAGTAGCAGTAGCAGTGATTTGTCCAGCAATGAGGAGGAAGAGCCGATAAAGCCCTGGAATGAGTAAAAGTGTGAAGAGCAAATCAATTTGGGCCACAGCTAAATCAGCGAACAACAAGCAGTCAACAAGTCCACCACAGGACGGTGTACATTCAGAGTGCTGAACAACAAGCGATTTAAGGGCCGGGAGCATCTGGATGGCAGATGTTCTGAAACTTTTGATCCAGTCATTGCACTCTGAGCCATCTCAGGCTGGCACACGGTCTTGCAGCATGCATTTGGTGGTCTGGCAGCTAGATGCGGCGATCACCATGGCTCCACAACCTGCAACATGTTGGTTGGTCTCAAATTGCTGCAGTCTTGTGAAAATTCACCTTGAGGCAATTTATTCACTCGCAAATCGAGACCAGCACATAGCACTGCTACCCAAGCAACCAGATTAGGGAGACAGGGGTACAGTGTGGGTCAGCGTCGTCACAAGGACCCATGTTGAGGTCCAGGCAGTCACCTGGTGGTTCCCCTTGGCAAATGGGTTGTCCTCATGCACCCCCAGGCCGCTGAAGGTGTGGTTCACATGGGAGTGGCAGGCCTCGTCCGCCCTCACAGCCAGGAGCAGCTCCCTCATGCCGGCGTCCTTGCCCAGCCGCCAGTACATCTTGGCAATGTCAGGGGCCTGCAGGGCAGAAAAGGGTGGTCCAGTGACTTGTTTGTGAACCCCTCGGCCTGGGGCATGTCGTGACCCATCCAGTGTCAGCAGAGTCCAGCAGCGCAGCCATCAGCACGGCTGTGACGTCATTGGAGGCCTGCAGCATTCCTGATCAGAGAGTCGTGAAAGAGTGGGCAGCAGACCCCTCGTTCAGGAGTACAACCCCAGCCCCCAGTACACTTCTGGCCAGGTTGGGATTCTGCAACATAATTGCGGAGGGATCTCAGCATCTGTCGGGTGGCCACAGGTGGACTCTGAGGAGAGTGCGCAGAGCAGCATGGAACCCTTCAGGGTGCAGCTGAGCTGGCGATGGACTCTAATAAGCCATGCTGACACGAGCTGCTGAGCTTCGTTTCAGCAAGCCAGATAATCGAGAGGCACCTGGGAGTTGCACCACATGGCAGGCACTGAACTGCTCCTAGCAGCCAAGTGCAGCCAGCAGGCTCCCCACCTGGATGTGCGACCAGGTGGGCAGCTTGCCCACGTCGTGGATGGCGTGGGTGTACGTCTTGACAGCTTCCTCCTCCAGGTATCCCACAAATGCATGGCAGGACTTGGGGGAGATCAGATATGCCTGCATTCAGACACAGGGGTGAGCCCATGAGGCATGTGGGGGGGGGATGATTGCACAACTGCACTGTAGGGGGTGCAGGGAGGAGGCACACAAGGGAAGGCAACCGTTTTGGCGGGTTGGGGGTGATCAGGTATGTCAGGGGAAGCAGCAACCCACCATACAATGAACTGGGGTCGATCACAGCAATGGCAGTGACCACTGAGGCAGCAGCTGCATTACCAGCAGGATGGCACTGGTGGCAGGGGGGCTTTGGGCAAGCAGAGCCTGATGACAACAGCGTCACAGAATGGCAGGCGAGGCGATAGGGCAGCATGATCGGTGTTGGCTCACCAGCAGATACAGGTTGACAAAGACGCCCTGCAGGCATCACAGCAATATTGGTGGGACAGGGCCTGCAAAGCCAAGCCCTGTGACATGGAGGCAGCCTGAGCATGGCAGGAGGGAGTCCCTTGTGGGCATGCCAGTCTGAGATCCCGCACAGCCAAAAGGTAATGTGGAGGCCGCATGACCATAGCAGGAGATTCCTTTCGGGCATGCTGGTCTGAGGCCTACTCGGGGTTCATCCTGAGGCGCACCATGACATGTGGTCCCCGCGTCTCCAGGGAAGCTGACAGGCGCGCAGGCACTCCGGTGCATGCCCTTTCCACACTGTGACACGCTTCACTTTGCTGTTCACTGCTGTCTCAGGTCAGGAAGCGAGCTCACCAGATGCTGCACAGGCCGCTCACCTGCCCCAGAAGGACCATCCCCCTGAACAGCGGCCCCGGCTGCTTGAGTGCCAGGAAGGTCAGCAAGTGCATGCGCTCATTCTCAGCCTGCAACAGAAAGACTGAGTCCCCTCAGCCTGCTGTACAAGTGTTGGCGAGGAGCCGTGGGCCTGTCAGTCACAGACGCAACGCAAGGGATGGTTGCATCAGCATCGGCTGCATCAGCAGGTGCACGTGCCAACTCTCAGCCAGTGCAGGCCTCAGACATCAGCCAGGCTTGGCTCTGGTTCACGGACCTCTGAGGACAGTATGCAAAGCTGTGCAACGCTGGCACGGATGCTGCTAAGCTGCTTGCGGACAGCACACAGCTCACCTCCTCCAGGAGCGTGTGCACCCACCCATGGTCGCGTCTGCACAGCATGGCAGGCCACTGTTGGAGGCATCAGTCTGAGCATCAGGCTGCCGGGCAAGGCAGCACTGGCCCTGCAGCCACCTGCCAGGCTCAGCCAGACAGATAGACAGTCAGCAGTTGGCGCTGTGCCTGCAGTGCCCATCGTAGCCAGGCAGTGCCGAGCCAGTGGGCAATGCAGTAGATGCAGCCCGGCAACAGGTGCAACACTCTCAGCTTATGTGGCAAGGCACCTGGCAGAAGCGCAGGGCAGCGCTGCAGCCCACACGGCAGCCAGCAGAACTGTGTCAGCACCAGGCAGCATCGACGGCAACACCCACCTCATGAGCCTCAGAGACTGCAGGTGTCTCAGCATGGCTGCCACCATGCCGGGCACGCCTGCAGCAGCACAGTCCAGCTCAGACTTGTTGGAGAGTGGAGGGAACGGTTAGCACAATGCCCTGGACTGACATCCACTCAGTGCCCAGACGCCTCAGCACAGATGATGGCATGCCAGCAGCACCTGTGACGCCAGATCGTCCCAAGCACAGGCCTGACACACTGCCAGCAGCTGCTGTTGCTGGGTGACTTTTTGCAAGCACAGGCTGCACCTCCTCACCAGCTAAAATCTACAGGAATAGCTGCCTTTGTCCACTTCAAGCCAGCCTCAAGCGCATTGCAGCACGTTTACATCCCGACTGCAGTGGTAGTCCAGAACCAGAATGTGCTGCAGCTAGCGCTGCTTGATCATCTGCTGACGGGGCACAGATCTCTAGAGGGACACGCATGCCTCAATGTACTTGACATTTGTTGCCTTGTCCCACAAGCCGCAGCAACTGTGTGCAGTGCTGCCTGCCCTCAACTGTTGCTGCCACCAAGAGTGGGTGCCCTGACCTCAGCTGCACGCATTGAGGCACTGTACATGCAACAGTGCTCCCCTGCTCACCTCTGACAGCATCCACGCACAGGACGAGCTGCACTGCTCACCTGCGACTGTCTCCAGGAACAGGATGCGCTGCAGCCAGCGCTCCTCGCTCATCTGCTTGGACGGCTTGTACCCTGTGAACAGGTCGAAGGTGCTCCTCATCAGCTGCACCGTGTAGAATCCGACCTTTTCATGCGCCTGCATCCAGACATGAGCACCTACCGCTGCTTGCTGCAGCCTTCCTATGCGCTTGAGCATACAGGTCACAGCTGCAGCTGACTGGCTAGGCAGCGCAGGGCTGGAAGGACTGGTGTGCTTTCACCAGGCAACATGCATAGTGCTTGCTGGTGTGCCTGTGACAGAACATGCTGCAAGAGGGGTTTGTACGTCTGAGCAGCGCCATGCTGCAGACAGGTCAGCAGCAGGGATGGCACTGACGCACCGTCTTTGGTGGCTTGTGCCTTGGCACTACTGACTCCACATACTCCTTGCTGTAAACCGGCTGCAGCACAGAGGGGGCAACGATGTGAGTCTTTGCACAGGGAAGTGTTCAATCCCTGCCCATCATGGTCAGGTGGCCACGGAGCTGCTCACAGTCTCTTGGCAACTTGACCGGGAAAACATTCGAACCCTTGAAACTTGCCATGGGCGTGCTCACAATGGGTCAAGACAGCTGTAGCAAGTACTATTTCCCTCAAAACCTGCCACTAGGCTGCCCACACCCTGCTCCCTTGCATATTGGGGCGGCGGAGAGTGTGGCACTTCTGAAGCTTGTGCATGATATCATGTCCATGACAGATGGAAGACGCTGCTGCCTCTTCTGATGGCACAGCCCGGCCACTCCTCATAAGCCCGCCCTGATGCCAGGTGTCCACTGTGTAAGGTTTCTGCCTAGGACCATGCCAGAAGCTGTGCACTGCATCAGCAGGCAGCAGCGTGCGCCATCCCATTGAGGCAAGAAGCCCATGCATCACCCCAGACACCCAAGACTTGTCGCCATTCATGGTTACGCACACTTCCCAACCCCAAATTCACGGATTGGGACAGTACATCTCAGCACACTACAGCTCATCTGCATCTACCCTCTGCCAGTGCTCTGCTGCACCTATGTGAGTCCAGAAAAGCGACCACACCTGCATGAGCAGGTAGGGGTGCGCTGCATCCACCTCCGGCGAGGCAGGGCCGCCATGCTGCTGCAGCCCCGCATGGGGCGCGATGCTGCCAGTGTCGTAGGTCTTTTCAGGGTCCCTGCCTGCAGCGGGGTCCACCTGGGCACGGCTCTCCTCGGGGCGTCCAGGGGTCTCCAGGGGTTCCGCACTGCTCTCTAAGGTTGCAGCCTGCGCCTGCTTGCAATCAGTCAAGCCTTGGGGCATGATGTTGGCAGGCAGACTGGGCTGGCCAAGGTGATGTTGATGGGAGTGAGTCCCTCACAACAAGCCAGCAGGCAGAGGACCTCAACCCGCAGCATAGAGACCACAGTGCGGCACAGGCACTTTACGTGACCCTGAGCAGGATGGCTAAGAGCACACTTACCTCCAGATAAATGCAACACAGCTGCCCCACAGCGCCTCACTTGTCCAGCACAGCACAGGCAGTGCTGACAGTCTGCCAGCCCCAAGGGTTGTGCCTCTGCGGGTGCTGAGCTGTGCCTGAACATTTTGAGCATGGCTAGCAGCTCACCAGTGAACACATGCACCACCGTACACTGCACGGACCGCCACATCACATCACCTGTGCGGCAAAGGACTGACGTTGCTGGCTCCACCGCAGCAACGGCGTAGTTGAGGTAGGGCTGGTCTTGCAGCTGCTGAGCTGTGCCTGAGCGCTGCTGATCGCCAAGCTGCTGAGGTGTGCTGCTTGCGCTGTGGCACCGGCTGAGCACCACTTGGGCACCAGAGCACTGAGGGCTGGCAGATAAGCCGCATGCTGGTGCAACAGCGACGTGGCTTTGCTGCAGCTCATCAAGCGCTGAGCGGAGGTCTGCAGCATCCTGCAGGGGCAATAGGGGTTCTACACCAGCGCTTGACAGATGCTCAGCTTACACTAGGGCTTGCCACAGTTCAGCAGCGAGATCAGGGCACTGATGTGCACTGCCGTCTCCCAGATGAGACCCTCCGACTGACCTGTCAGCTTGGTAAGACTGGCGCTTCAACGATTCCTAGACTGCTGGTGCTTGGTGAGCTGCAATTGGTGACGCGACGCAACTTCTGGCACGACTATTTCTTGATCTGAAATTGAATTTTGCCTTCTTCACGCTGGTAGTAAGGATTCTGTCTCAGGGGTCCAGAGAGTGCCAGGCTGGCAAGCCAACAAATTGATGTGTCAAGCAAAATGCTCACAGCCAATCACTTGCAGCAGCGGGCAGTCTTCCGATGGCAGAGGGTAGGCTCCATCATGACAAGCTGCACCTGATGCACAAGCAAAGCGCCTGGCAGCCTCTGCACCTGCATGTGTGGTGATGCATGTAGAGGCTGACAAAGAACAAAGTTGGCTGCTGACCCTCCCGTGGAGGACATTTTCATCAGCTGCAGCTAGCCGCCACAGGCGCTCCCTCAGATGCAGGTGCAGACAGACAGAACAAGATACAGAGAGTGGCTGTAGAGGATCAGCCTCACCTTGGAGCACGGAGCTGCAGTTGGGGCACCTGCCAGGGGATGCTACACTGACACTCATATGTTACAGCAGGCGCGTGGAGCTCACTTGATGGGTTCCTCATGCAGGCTTTGGCATGCATTCATTTAGCAGGATCAGCTCTCATATGTTGCAAGTGGACTTGATCTAGAAGTGCGTGGAGTACTGCCTCAGGTTGGCTGGAATGTCGTCCTTGTGGTGAATGGTGGCTGCAGCCAGCAAGGGGGACAGCAATCAGCACTGGCGCACTTGTGCTGAGCAAAGTAGGAAACACAGCAGCGGTAGATGCATGAACAGCTGGGCAGGGCGGGCAGGGGCTGCCGCTAAAGGGTGTCGGACTGCTGGATAGAGGGATGAAAGCAAGCAGCACCAGTGGCTGGTGTGCTGAGCAGAGCAGAGCAGATGCAGGAGCATCTGCATTTGGCCGGCCACAATGAACAAGCCATGCAGTAGCAGGAGGCATTGTGGGCTGCCAATCGGACCAAGGAAAGCCTGCAGCCTGATCTGCTGTGCTCAGGCTGCCGTGCTAGCGAACAGCACCAGCAAAGCTAGCTACACATGTTTGGGTGGCATGTGTCTGGCTCGCACAGATCATGACACCCACCAGTGTAGCAGCCGTCTGCCGTCTTGTCCCCACCCACTGCAGGCAGCGATTGTGGGGGTGCGTTAGCAGCACTTTGCATCAGCCATGTGACAAGTGGTGTGCATGTGCAGCTGAAAGTGTGCAGCTGCCAGCACCTCTGTGAGGCCAGTCAGGATGTGAGCGACATCGATGCACAAAGCTGCCTGCATACTGCTGGTTCTGCCTTGGGGACAGGCACTGCCTCACAGCAGGCAGCCAGAATGCTGTATCGTGCAGCACCTGCTCATTTTTACCTACTGAGCCCACGTATCTCCTTGCAGCAGGGTCAAGTTCCTCAAAAGACCTTCCAACTGCAGGGCAGCAGAGCAGTGTCAGCACACCAGGCCTGGTGTGCTGACTAGGCATGTGCCTGGCAGTAGTGCACCACAGCAGCCGCCACAAGCACCTGGCGTCACCTTGCTAATTGAGTGATGTGCAGAGCGGTGCGCAGCGGCACACACACGCTCTGGCAATGTGCAGAGGCGCATGCATGCTCTCAAACAACATGCTGCCCCTGGCCCTGGAAATGCAATGCACCAACAGCCCTGACGCTTGCGACCCGAGTCCTCTACAGATGCTGGCCTGTCCCCCAGTCATGGCGTAACAGAAGGATTGCGCATGCTCACACAGCTCATAGGCGACCTGCCTGCAGAACAGAGAGCAGCAGTGTGACATCTGGACACTGTGCCTGCTTCCAGGTGCAGGCGGTTGGTGTCTGTCAGGTGCAGGGGGTTCCTTATAGGGGCAATCAGCAAACCAGCTGCTGCCACAGGTGCATTGGAGGGAGGTTTGCGGCAGTGTCTGTATGCGGCACAGTGCCGCACAGAATATGCGCAGCACAGCCTGTAAAGAGGCTGAGGTTGCAGGCAGGGGCTCACTCAGTGCAGGCCTTGCCAGCAGGGCAGGCTGCACTTTGCTGTCTGTGCAAGCCACACAGGACTAGCGCAGTGCTGAATGCAGGGACTGCAGCGGCGCGCTTGCTGCTGCTGGTACTTGCCGCAGCATGGGGCACACTCAAATTCTGCACCGCACGACACTTGTTGCGCCCCCTGAGGCCCCCTGAGGTGTGCACCCCAACAGGTGTGCGGCGCATACAAGGACAGTGGTGCGCCCCCAGAGAAGCCCAACAAGCTCTTGCAGACTGACTGCTGTAGTTGCAGACTGTAGGGGCTCCAGATCTGGGTACATTGCAGCATGCATGCAGATGCATCATTCACAAAGGGCATCCTGCCCAGAAGCAAAGGTGTCACCAAATAACATTTCACAGACTGTTGCAGACTCTGGCAGACTTTGAGAGGCAGCTCACTCTTCACGCTCCTCCTTGGAGCAGGTGGCAATCTCCTTCTCGGTGGCAGACATGGCTGTCCTGATGAGCAGCTTGCTCCTGCTGGCTGTGTTGAGTTGCAGGCGTGTGGCTCTGCTGGTGAGGTAGCTCCTGGGCTGGACACCAAGGCGGCCTGCTCTGGATAGGGTGTGCATTGCAGAGGTGACTAGGCTGGTCAACACTTGCCTACTGTGCAAGGTTTGGCTATGGTCAATGGTGCTGTCTGCTCATGCTGCAGGTCAGTGCAGCAGAGCGGCCATTCCCTGCAATTGCAGGGAATTGTTGCAACAATATGCACCACTGCTTGCTTGGTGTGGCCTGTCATCTCTGCAATAAAAAAAGTCTGGTCGAAACCAAGGCCCTAATCTCTCCTTGAGAATTTGCTGCAGTGTGTGATGGGCAGATCTGCCAAACCTCTGTTGCAGGCTACCAGCTAGTACCTGTAGGTTACATCACACCCAAGCTTCAGGGCACTGGCAGTCAGCTGATCTGCAGAGGTCCTCAAACCCACCAGCAGCAGTGGGTTATCCAGCTCTGTAATGTTGCCTATCCAGTAATGGAAAAGGCTTCCTCTTCACAGGCCCACACCTCCCAAAGATGCCACCCTTGAATCAGCAATCTGCAATAGATTCCAACAAATCCCTCCTTGCAGTGTCCAACAATGACTTGAGCATCTGGTCCAGCATTGCCATCCAGGTATGGCCAGATTGCTCCCGGCCACTCGCGCCCAAAGACTTACGTATTGCAGGTCACAGCCAGGCTCCCCCAGTCCCTATGTACCCATTGGAGACTGTGCTTACAGCAGCTGAGCTGCCCACCATAGTGCTGTGTGAGGCCTCCCTAGGGAGGCCTTAGACTGGTCACTTTTCAGGCTGATATGATGTCTGCTGCAACAAGCAGCCAAAGCTTGGGTGTCTAAGGTGAGACTTCCTCCTGAGTAGCAGCCTTTGTGGCGAAAACAGAATCACTTCAGGAATCCACCAGCTTAAAGGACGCCTTTTTCACAATCCCACATGTTTGCTGAAGTGCTCCACTGCATAATCGCAATATGAGAGTTGAAACACCATATGATGCACCTCAGTTCTCTGTGCAGCTAACCTACAGCAGTTTTTAGCATGCATCAGGGCAGCCCTGGCAGGCAGGCCTGCACATCATGCTGTCAGGCAGCTCTCATAGGTGGGGACCATGTACTTGATGTTGATGAATGCGTCCTCGCCACCCTTCTGCTCGAACAGCGCTAGTGTGTCGGAAATGAGCTCCCCCAAGCAGGTGGCCTCCCGCTGCCCGTAGTCAATGCGGTCCCCCATGTTCTTGTTCCTGCAGGGCAGGGGCCAGAGAGGACTGAGTTGAGAAACAACAAGTGGCTGCACACACAGGTTGCGCAGCTTCACATCCTTTTGCCTCTGAGGTGTGCACCCAGCAACAGCGCAGCAGTGTCATGCTGTGTTCCATGCATGTGCTGACTTCTTGATGCAGGCAGACATGCTGCAGAGCAGAGCAGCAGTTCACAGCTGTGCACGAGGCAGCCAAAGACGTCAAGGTCGTCAGCATCCTGCAGCTGCGCACTAAAGTTCATGTGTCTACAGGGTGAGGCCTCACCTGTTCTTGTAAAGGTTGAAGATGGGCAGGATCTGGCGGTAGTAGGGCACCAGGGCCTCGCCTACTAGGTCCGCGCTGCACACCAGCTTCTGCAGCAGCTGCAGCGTGATGCACATCACCTGCAGGCAGAGTCATGAGGGGATTGTCAGCCATGCAGCATGGTGTGCTGTGCAGTGGGTTCTGGTTCAGCTGCAGAACGCTGCGCACCAGCTTCTGCAGCAGCTGCCGCAAACTGCCTGCAGAGGAGAAGCAGAGTGTGGAAGAAAGCTGCACCCATGCTGCAAAACCTCCTGCATGCAGCTGCTGGTTGGATGTAGTAGGGCGCTGCACATGACCTGCGGGTGCTCGATGAGAGCTGCTGGGCTGCTGGGAGTCAAGGGGCTGCAGGGGTGGCTGACTGGCTCGCTGCAGCTGCGTTGTGGCGCCAAACCCGCTGAGAAACACAGCTGTGAGGAGGGAAGCGCATGGGCAGCATCCACTGCAGCTGTCTGAGTCCACGGCTGTAGTAGGCCAACTGTTGCTGTCAGCTTTCTGCGGCAACTGCAAGCGCTATGCTGCCAACAGCTGTACCCTTGCCCTGTGCAAGCTCGGGTTGCAATTGCCCCACCAGCAGCCAGATGCTACGTCATTGCCAGCTTAGCAGGCAAAATGTGGCATGCTCTCCCCAAGCCTACCTCATGGTCCCGCGTGTTGAGGGCTGTCTTGATGGGGATGATGAGCTGGGGGATGACCGGCAGGATCTTGCTGCCCCCAGCCTTCAACATGTCCTCCACACCCTGCAGGCGCAACACAGGCTCCTCTTCTTGGCACGCATCAAGGCTGCCGCAGCAGATGGCCTTTGGCATAACAGCTGTGCCCCTTAGACACTTTGCAGCAAAGCAGCAGCACTCTAAGTGGCGAAGCACAGTTGCTGGCCTCCTTGGTGCGAGACTGAGCTGTGTAGATATTGACATCCTGCATACACACAGCGGGTGCTGCTGTGGGGCCCTGCAGCTGCCGTCCCAGGGGCAGGACACATTGGACGGCTTGAACAGCGCTTCAGAGAAGAGGGTCCCAGCAACATTACCAGGAGGCATGCGCTCTGAAGCTCGTTGAGAACTCATCCAGAACCCTACTGTGCCAAGCTGCCAAGGAGCAGTCAGGCTTCTCAGCACCACACAGCCACCTCAGGGTACAAGCTGGCTTATCACAAGCTGTGCAGTGACCATGACACACGACATAGATGCAGACGTCGGGTCTCACCTTCACTGCCAAGAAGCGGTAGGGCTCCTGGGTCTCCCTGATGCCATCAAAGAAGATGGGCAGGTAGTGGTGGTAGTCCAGCTTTGCCACATCCACCTGCAAAGGGATGTGCGGCAGCATGCTTGCTGTCGGCGCCGCCACAGGCGGCCAAGGGGCCAAGCGCTGGGGCAAGTGCCATGCGTTTTGTGGAGGCTGTGACAGATACTACCTTGCTGAATTGGACATTGAGAGTGCGACAGGGGACTAAGCACGCCGTGCTCTGAAGCAGTGCCCAAGCCCGGGTATTGCTGGAGGCCCAACAGGCAGGCAGCTCTAGTACTAGAGAAGGACCCCTTTGTCACTCAGCAAACCACACCAATGGGAACAGCAGCAGCCTTGCCCACCAGCAGATGCCATTCTGGGCCCCCAGTGCCTCCATGAGGGCCCCACCTTCCATCTGGTCCCAGCCGCTTCAGTTGCACACATGAGAGGCGTCACTCACCTTCCAGCAGATCACATTCTTCATGCCCCTGTGCTCCACAGCCACAGGCAGGTCCCCGCGCTCGTAGAAGCGCCTGAAGGCTGTGTTGGGCGGGTTCTGGCGCACCTCAAAGGCCCCGGCACGCGGCGGCTGGGGCTGCCTGCGGCGGGTGGCGGGCGCCGGTGCTGCACTACGCCCTCCCTGCAATGCATGTTAGCATGATGGTCTCAGCTCACACTTGGCATCTTCAGAAGCCTCAGGCAGTGGTGATCAGGGCTCCCTGTGGCTTGTGGAGGACGCTGGTGCCAGCGCTGCACTGTATGGGGGAGCACCCGGAGGCCAGGCACTGCAGGCTGTGCCTTATGCTGTCCTACAGCAGCTGGGGACTTCTGTGACGACATCAGGATCAGGGTGAAGGTGCCAGCACTGGGCAGTCCCTGCAGTGAGGAGATCGAGGCCTCCATCTCATCTGTGCTGCCTGGGTGGTGGCTATGGCAACTATGTTGGCATCAGTGTGGGTGGCTGCCAGCAAGAAGGACCAGTGGGCGTGTTGGGGAAGGTGCCTGTCCCCAACATCCTATCAGCAAAAGAAATAGAATATCTCACTCTTTGGTGGCCATAGCTGCCCCCTGAGCTGCAGCAGGCTTGTAGCTGCTACACAGCAAGGTGCACGATGCATCTTGGTTCTACTCCTATGTCGCATGCACACCAGGCCTGGCGCTGAAGCAGTCTGTGCCTGACAGTGCCCCGCATGCAGGACATTCAGTCACCTGTGCTGCGTGCGTGGTGGCTATGGCTGCCCCTTTGGCCTTGATGAGGTCCCCCTCCCCCTTGCGCAGGTAGTGGTCTGGACGCTGCTTCTCGCTGGGCAGGCTGCAAGCATCAAGAGAGGGTCAGTCACAAAGTCGGCAAGCCAGGGTGAGCACCGGTCGCTGGCAGCGAGGTAACACTGTGCAGACACCCTGGCAATGAATTCAGCAAGGTCCATGTCTTGCTGAGCAGACTGCAGGCACCACACAAGAAGAACACCTGATCCAGGCATGTGTTTGTAAGCACCTCTTGCTCAACAGAACCCGAGTCCAGCCAGTGGCTGCAGTCACCTTGCTTCAGGGATGTGTCTAGTGTCCTGCTCACGAAGCCTGTGCACAAAGAGGTGTGCTGCTGCATGAGTCAAGGAAAGCCACCCCTGACTCACCTGTAGGAGCATGTGGCCTTGGACCAGGTGGGGGTGTCCTGTTTGGTGGTCGCCTCATGGGGGAACTGGGTGCCCGCGCGCAGAGGGGAGTTGAGGGCCTCGCTGGTGTCAAAGCACTGCAGGCAGGGGGCAAGGGCTTCAGGGACTGGCATCAAAGCACTGCAGGCAGGGGCTGAGGGCTTCAGGGACTGGTGTCAAAGCAGTGCAGGCAGGAGCAGAGGGCTTCAGGGAGCGATGTCAAAGCACTGCAGGCAGGAGGAGAGGGCTTCAGGGAGCAATGTCAAAGCACTGCAGGCAGGAGCAGAGGCTCTCAGGGCCTGGTGTCAAAACACTGCAGGCAGGTGGACAGGACGTCAGCAAGCAAGCCCTGGTGCGGGCAAGTGTCGCACTGCTGCGGTCTGCCGTCTCCCAGGCTGCCTTCTGCATGCGCTGGCGAGAGCGGAGCAGCGTGGCCAAACTGCCTCCTGCACCAGCATCAACAGCAGTGCTTGGCGCTGGAATCATGTCGACAGCTGCAGCCGCCCTGACACAGCCTCGCCACAACCACTGACCTGGAACCCACCGGGAGATGCCGCCTGCATGGGCTTCTCTGGAACAGTGCTGCCTAGCGCAGAGGCAGGTGTACATACCCACCGATGCCTGCCTGCATCTTGTATAACCTGGGACTCCCTCCTGCACTGCCTGACACAAGGGCCAGGCAACAGCCTGCTGCTGCCTCCACGGATCCTCACTCAGGGACCCACTGCATGTGAACTCACCGACCCTGTGCCTGCCAGGGCTGTATGGCGCTTGGGCTTGCCGGCCAGCTTCACGGCGCGGTACTGGCTGGTGAACAGGGAGCCGGCAACATCTGGGAGGTCGCCCATCTGCAGCAGCCAGGGGCCAGGCAGTTAATGGCAGGCGGTTCGTGGCAGCGGCATTCAAGGGCAGGAGAGGTTCTGCGTCCTCAGGACAATTTGTCTGCAAAGCAGGGGCAGGCAATTTGTGGCAACACCTCAACTGTGCAGCAGCAGGCCTTCAGAGTTGTTATTCAGTTGCAGATGCGGAGGCAGGCAGTGTAGTGAGTAGCATCTCATGAGCAGGTGTTCAGGGGTCTGCAACATCGGTCATCTGTAGTAACAAGGGAGACGCTGTATGGCACCCCAACCACACAGCAGCAGAAGCCGGCGGTGCTGTGTCAGTCCCTGCCAAAGCAAACAGTAACAGAGGGCTGCTCACCCTGACCTTGATGCCTGCAATGCATCTCCGCACTGCTCGCTGCATGCAGCCCCGGCTATGCTGGCAACCATGCCCTAGCTCACCTGGGCAGGTCCCTCAAGCCCTGAAAGGTGTTAGCGTCGGCAGCAAACGGCCGCGCAGTGAATCCAGACAGCTGTAAGGATTGCACGATGCACCAGCAGAGCGGAACACAGCGCACAATGCCTGACCTAACCCTGCATTCAAACCCTGTTCCTGTTGTGGAGGGAAGAACAGACCATGCAGTCCCCTGAGTCAGCCCTGCAACAGCTGCTGCAGCAACACGGCGCCCAGCAACAGCCTTTAGCTGAGCCCACCCTGCAGCCTGGTGGTGTGCAGGCCCCTGCAGCAAATGCCATTGAGCGGCAGAACAGCCCTAGTGCTACAGATTCAGGCAGGAAGCGTGGTAGCCGCGGATTTGGGCGAAGGCATGGCAGAAGGCCTTCACGGCGGCAAGATGATGAGGCAGAAGCCTCCACCTCTGATTCAGACGCAGAGCACTGGACCATGTCACCAGTCTCGCTGCACAGGTGCGCCAGGGTGCCCCCTGTTGCAGGCCGCAGACGCTCTAGGCAGAAGCAATGGGAGGGCCTCTGAGGATTGCAGGCCTGCACCACAGCCACTTCCCTGTGGGCATGACCCTGTAGGTGACTGCATACCCTGCCAGCTAGAAGCACTGCTGATTATCAGCAATGGCCGCTGGGAATACTCTTCCTAGAGGACTTGCAACCGCTGCCAATGCACAGGCTCGCACCTATATATGTCTGCTCCCAAGCCCAGTTGTGTGACCCTTACCACTTGACGTGTGCAGGCCTGATGTCCCCACATCAGCAACATATCGCCTCCTGGACACCCTGTCTGGCTGCCACCACCACTGCATCAGTGGGTGAGTGCACTGAACGACGCGGTCGCCACTGTTGACCTGTTTCCACAGGCACTGCCACCACCATTGCTTCAAAAACGGGTGCCGCTGTGCTTCGACGCTGCCTGAGCTGCCGTTGAAGCTCAGCCAGCATGGTCCTACGAGACCCTTCAGCATATTCCAGACCATGGACTTGCCTTCTGTGCAGCGTCCCTTTGCACAAGCCCTCAACCCAGACAGCGCTGGCCTGCATTGTGTATCAAGTCTCTGGCAGCTTCTCCAAACCAGAGCTGACCTTCTTGGGTGCAGCGTGAGATTGCGCAATCATGACAGCGCTGGCCTGCATTGCGTTCAAAGTCTCCATGCCATTAGCGCCAAACAATGTGAGAGCCTGTTCTGCCTCAGGCAGGCCTCCCTGCCTTTTTGACAGTGTATGGACCTGTATGCAGGTTCTCACTGGCTGCAGGACTGGGTGTGGGGATCCGCATGTGCTCAGACTACTTTGAGGTGGCAGGTCAGCAGGGGGCTTGAACGCAGTTGTGACCTCGTTGACCTAAGCTTTGCAGCTGTATTGAGCGCAGAGCTGCGCGAAAGTGCCACAAATAAATTGCGGGCTCCTGAAGTGGCAGCACAGGATGTAGCAGTTTGGTGCAGTGCTGACTTGAGTGGTGGGCTCTCCCCTCACATTGGCTCACTGCCCTGCAGGGCAGCTCTGGCGGCTGGAGGTCTATCCTTCAGGTATGTGCTGACCTGGCGGGGGCTGCTGCATTGCGGTGGGCAGAAGCGCAGCCGTCACCTGCCTCAGCACATGGGCAAGGACTGATGCACTGCATTATGGTTAGCTGTGCCATGCTGACACATCCTCAACCCCCATCATGATCGCCCTCCAGCTGCGCACATCCTGTAGCCTGGAGACATGCAGGGCCCTGCACTGGCTTCTGGACTGCAGCGGGATGCCCCTGCAGCTGCAGAAGCCATGCATATGTGACGACAGCTCCACTGGCATACTCGGAGCTTTCCCTGCTGCAGGTGTCGTGCATGATGTTTATGGGCACACTCTATTCACGATTGCCTGCATCCTTGCATGCCTGCAGGTTGTGCTCAAGGGGGGTGCAGAGCTGTCGTAGCAGTCTGCTGAGCACTTGCTGTCTGCGGTGCCCTGCCCACAGCCAAGTTATGCATGACTGGTGCCCTGCAGCTCTCACACCCATTACGAGGTGACCCATCCGCCCACGGCCGGCCAATAGGTGCTCCCCATGCCCTGCAGGTGTTGCCCACGACGTCCAGGGACATGTCAGCGTCTTCCTGACCACCCCTGGGAGCTTGATGAACATGCTGCATGTGCTGCACAAGGTGGCCATTCTGGACCAGGTGAGTTAGCCAAAGTCACATCCTCCTGCAAACCTGGTATTGGATGAGGATTGAGCAGGTCACGACAGTTTTCAGGCCAGGTATCTTTTCCCGGCATCTTGCCAGGCAGGTGAGGGACTTCAGCAGGTTGCATGAGCCACCTGTCAGGTCTCCCTGTGCACCTGCGGTCAGGTGAGTGCGATGCGCAGGCAATCCAGGCACCACTGACATGTGCTGGCAAGCGGGCTGCACCAAAGCTCTGCTGACACCGACTTGTCCAGTATGCTGGACTTGACCTGCTGCACAGAATCATCTGGCCAGAGCCTCCTGTGAAGGTGGGTTCAAGCCAAGCTGACATGGGGCCACCCTGCACCAGTGTGCAATGGCAGGCAGGGTGACCTAGTCTTTCCCTCCCTGTCGTTCTCATGCAGACGAGATGCCTGCTGGAGGTCTACAGCTCTGACCTGCCCTTGCTTGGATTGACCTGCTGCACAGGGTGACTATCCTGGACCAGGCCACATCTGTGGCCTCATCAGCTCTGCTGGCTGGTGCGCCCAAGCTGGCCAGGCGGGCAGACATCTGATGAGCTGCCGATGATGGCCAGCGAGGGGCGCTTATCACACAAGGCGTCCCTTGCAACATTTCTGAAGGGGTTGAACACCATCCGTCAGCCGCGCTATGCATGTGCATCACGCTCACATCCTGTCGATGCTGCAACCCCATTCGTTAACGGTGGTGCATCTCTCACACAGACGACCTGGGCGTTAGCACAGACCTCATGCACCCTCACCTTTGATATGGCAATCTTGCACAGGCTACAGGGTGCCACAACGTGCAATATCTCACCTCTCCAAAAGGGTGATATATGTTACCATTGCTCTTGCGCTGCAGAGCGGCAAGGGGCACCACATCGTGCAGAAGCGCCCGCGGCAGCTGGGCGCCCTGCTGGGCAGTAGGGGCGTGGTGGCCGCCTGGCCCCGCGCAGCTAGCCTCCGGCACCTGCGGCAGCATGCACGCCACTACCTCACAGGGGACACCCTTGTCATCAGGTGACCTGTGCCTGAACACTGTCAAATGGACACTTTTCTGCCCTGGGTGAGTTGCCCTCGCGATGCTGATCTGAGCACTGACAGGATGCAAATTGTTGCTCAATTGCTGCTTGAAAGGCCCTGTTTGCCGTGTGCCTCGCATGGGCTGCGGCACCCATGGTCTGCTGCTGGCCAAAATGATGCCCATCTCTTTGCCTGGCCCCAAGCCTGGGTTTGCTGTATCATGGTGCTGTGTCACGCAAAGGTACCTGTTGCCATGACTTCACTGTTTGACATGCTGACTCCTGATTTGGTACTGTGCAAGGGTACTGGTATTTGTTGCACTGCACTGTTGCAGCTGCGAAGCATGCACAACAGATGGCTGCATGGGTCTGGCAGGTGCTGCGCATCCCCATCCTGCGGCACCAGGTCGCTGTTGCAGTCAAGAGAGCCCAATGCTGCTGCATGGGCTGTAAACCCTCTGCAAGGGTTCATACTCGCGTGCAATGCACTCGCGCAGCACATGGTTCTCTGTAGTGCACAATACACTCTTAATGGAAGTCTGTCTCTCTGGACTGCAGCGCCACAGTGGAAGTGGTCAGGAGCTGGAGTTACCGCCCTCAGGACTCACCACCATTACAGGGCGCAACAGGATTCACCAGTGGTGGCCGCCTTGGCCCTCCAGAGCCCTACAACAACTGGGATGATGCAGCTGAGGCCAATGAGGCTGTGCTGGAACAGTGGCAGCAGCCCTGAACAATCACATCACCTCACATGTACTGAGCATTGTCGGTTTACATCTCATGCCGCCCAACATTGACCACTGACAACCTTTGTCTACACCTCCACATATGCTGGTTTGACATCTGGCATTAAGAAGGTTGTAAAGTCTTAAGAAGTACAGTGAAGGTGCATCCTTCTGGTCTGATGGCTGCACATGAACAGTGGTAACCCTTGCTGGCAGGTGCAAACTTTGACCCAGCGTTTCTGCCACCTCAAGCTAGATGCAACTGTGTGCAGCAAGCCTACCCAATAAGGTCTTTACCTTTTGTTCAAGACGGATGGATTGTCTGCCTTCTGATCAGTTGTGGCATCAGCAAAAGATGGTACACTAATGTACAAAGGACAAACATACACAAACTGAGAAAACAGGCACATCATGAATATCGTCGTGCTCAAGCAAAAAGCACCCACAGGATGGGCACATTTGCTTTTAAGAAGACACAGCAGAACCGGACTTTGCTTTGGAGGTTCGGTCAGACGGCCGCAGTGCTCGTGTGAACTCCTCCCTGAACTTCTTCGAAAAGATGGCCAGAAAGGGCCACAGAAATGCCAGCTGCCACCGCTTGTCCTGACGGAACCTGTAAGCGCCACATTGGGAAGAGTTAGCCTTCGGCACATTGTGCCCAGTCTTGCCTCCCCTGATGGACCAAGCAAGAAGCTGTCAGCAACCTACAGGCCCTTTGACTGCTGAGTGGAGGCAGCGTAATCAGCATTTGGCATGACTCCTTGCCTCCACAAGGACTTCTCATGCACATGGTAGTCTTCGATTTCTGTGGTCGCCGCCAGCACTGCATACTGCCCTGCAGCACCTTCCTCAAGACTACCACAAATCAAACCAATGCTTGCCCTGGCAACATTGTGGCCTGCAAACAACACAGCAGCCAGCCAGCAGTCTCCCAGTAGCAGCGCAACCTCGACTGTCAGCCTGTCACCAGCATTGCAGCAGCAGGCAGGTCAGACAGCTAGCCACTGACCTGGCAGCCTTGATGCCAGAGACCAACGCCAGCAACACACACTCAAGCAGCAGCACACTGCCAACATCAGCCTGCCTCTACCTTGCCAGCAGGGCCAGCATCTGAAACAGCGACATGAGTCCATCCCCTCTAACGTGTTTTCTTGCAGCCAACAAGGATGCAAGCAGCTGCATACCCAGCAAGCAGCGCATCTTCTAGGGACATGCCCATGCAAGTATGGCCAGGAAGCTTGGAGACCCAGTGGGCAGTGTGGCTCACGTATGTCGCCCCAGCTCCTTACATGCTGGCCCTGACTAAGTCAGATGCTGCTGTCAACAAAGCAAAGGTGAGGGCTAGTGCCAGATGATGCTTCCTGCCACTCACTTGGTGGCCTGGATCCCAGCGGCAAATGCTGCCGCCACAGCACCATAGACGCCCAGCAGAAGGGCAAATCCCAGGATCAGCCCTGTACCCAGCCCGCTGGCAAGGGCCGGTGGGTGGGCGTGATAGACTGCCTGTGGGTGGCCGAAGGGGCCATAGCTAATTGTGCTTTGGTAGCGGTAGCTGTGGAAGTTCTGGGAGCTGGAGCAAGACCAGGACTCCTCACTGCAGACGATAAGGATAAATATTTATGGAGCAAAGAGGCATGCCGCCTGATTTGGCAGCAGCCACTTTGGGTGACAAGCCAAGGCGAGGCCCACCAAGAAGCTACCTGCTTGGTGGTGGCAAAAACAAATGGCCTTCTGCCAATGCAGCGTGCTTGAGCTCAGCCTCACCTGCGGCCCTGCCAGCCCTCAGACTTCCAAGAGGACGACCCTACAGACACAGATGCAGCTGGTGAGAGCTTGTGGGACAACATGACGGTGCACATGCTTGTGCAGGCGCCTGCCACTCGCGTCTTCTGAAGCCAGGTGACAGTTGCAGCGAGAGTCAAGCAGCCCCACAGGAATCCACTGGATGCCGCCCCGTTGCTGCGGCACTGCAGACTGGGATCAGGATGCACTGCGCCAGTGCGGCTTCAGGCGAGCATCTGAGCTGCAATCACTGTGCGGCAACAGCTGTCACAGTGCCTCTGCTGCATTACGCAAAAAATCTCAACACTGTCATGGCTCACTGCTGCTGTGGTGCGCGTCCTGGTCTTGTGCAGTTCTGGTCAGGGCATTCATCTGAGCCTCAGCCTGCTGCATCTGAGCCTCCATGTTTCTGACCATGGCATCCATGTCCCTGTCAAAGCCATCAAACAGCGAGGCTCTGCAGATGGTGTCATGCTGCCTCCCAGATCTGCCCCTGACACTTGACCAGGCCTGCTGTTCAGCACATCTGACCCGCCTGCAGGCCGGCGACAGCTCCAAAAGCAGCTCAACCTTCTGGCCTCTCTTTGACCACCTAAACTTAGGGAGAGCCACGCAGCCTGAGAGCACATAGCTTTCCATTGCGACTGCCGCCCTGGCGATTTGCAGCAAGAAGACAGAGCAGAGAAAATAGTATCTGTAGAGTGAATGAATGCAAACCTCCCTGTAAGGTTCCTCGAGGGACGGTGCACCTGCAGGCTGCCTGTGGCCAGCCCACAGCATCTCGTTGAGCAGATGTTCAGCTTTGTACAGTGCAGCACAGATGTTGCTCAGTGTTCAGTGATGTACATGGTCTGGAGGGCCACAGCACAGCTTAGCCATGCCCACAGCTTAGCCATGCCCACCTCCTCCATGAGAGTGACCTGGTCATGCTCTGAGACCACTTGAGCATGGCATCAGGCAGCAGCCACAGGCCCGAGCTCGCAGCTCGTCAGATACCTGAAGCTGGGACTGCACCAGATGTGCTCATGGCTGGTGTCTGATAGCATCAGTTGAGGCGCTTTGCAGCCCTCCCTCTGACTGTCAAACAGTTCAGCTCGAGCAGCCTGCTGCCAGTGGGAGCTGGAGGCAGCAGGTGGTGATTGCAGCAAGCCTTCAGCGTGTATTCTCAGCTCGTGGTGACTCTGGATCAAGGTCTGGGCTGCCAACTTTAGCTGGCACCGCATCTGCAGTGTACCCCTTGATGTATGTTGGCTAGTGGTTGGGACAGATGCACACCTTTGGACCTGCTCCCGACAGGACATCAAATGTGCAGCCTTGCCACAGACCCTCAGGCTGACCCCTTGTGGAGCCTGCACAGCCTATGGGTGCAACCATTTGCAGTCATTTGGCCACAACCTGCCATGCAACAGGCTTCTGTCAATTGTCAGCTGAAAGTACCACTTCCAGGCAGGGTTTGGTTCTCAACATGCTTGCACCTTTCAGCAGAGGTTGGGTACTGTAATGCTGGAGCCCAAGTCATCTGGCAGCTGCTGCTGTGCTTTCAAGCGTGCAGTGAAAGTATATCTTCCATACAGTCCATGCATTCAGTCTTTCAAATTCAAACAAAAGTGTGAAAGCATGGGTTGCTGTTCTTAAAGCAGGACAGAAATCAGCTGCCTGTGAGCCCCTGGTCTCAAAAATTTCTTTCCAGGGGAGGACAGACAATGGGCTGCCCTTTGCTGTCCTGTGACTGGGGGAACACCAATGTAGCTGTAGCTTATTTTTGAACTGTTGGGCTCAGCACCTCTCTCTGGTGTTGTTTGCTGACATCAGCGCACCCACGATGATCCTTCCATCGCAGTGCTTTAGGTGGCCTGTGTGCGGCTGCTTAGTCAACCTCCTCAACTGTGGGGCCTGCACCACCGCCCCCACCCATGCCTCCCATGTCTGGCATGCCGCCTGGCATGCCGCCTGGCATCCCGCCAGCACCGCCGCCCTCGCCCTGGTAGGCCTTGGTCATGATGGGCTGCAGGGCATGCACACAGAAAGGTGTCAGTTCAGCTGTCCAACCCTTCTGCATGCAGTAGGTGAGGGCAGGGGCAGAAGCATCAACTCAAGTCTCGCCTGTGCATGTTGGGGTGCAGCAATCTCAACCAGGGGCCTGGGGGCCAGCAAGCTTCAAGCAGGAGAACCGCTGTCCCCCTGGTAAAGCGCACCCATGAGGGGCTGCAGGGCAAATCAAGCGGTGCAAGAAAAGAGCCTGGGGGATCAGCAGGCATTGAGCAGGGCTGCAGGAGCACTGCCTTGCCCAGGTGGGCAAGGAATGCGTAAGGCTGCAGGGCAGCCATTGAGGACAGAGTGTGCGAAAGCCGTCTGAAGGCAGCAGGCACTAGTCAACCAGGCTGTGCTTGAGCTGGGTGTCAGAACAGACCAGGCACACCAGAACTTGACAAACAGGGTACCACAGAGCTGTGTTGAAGGTCAGTGCATGCTGCTGCAAGTAAAGCAAGGTGACTGACACAGGGAAGGCCTGGCTGGGGCCAGGATGCACCTCTCAGTGTGGAGCAGATCCCAGCCGGCTCACATTGATGACCTGCTCCAGCTCCTTTTGCTTGTCCTCCAGCTCGTCCACCTCAGCCAGCTGGTTGCTGTCCAGCCAGTCCAGGGTCTCCTGCACAGCCTTCTCTGCCCGCTCCTTGTCCTCCGGGGACAGCTTGCTGCCCACCTGCACAAGTGAAACAGAGCAGTCAGGGCACTGGTGCACCTCTCAGCCTGGCACCTGAGCACTGCCTGCACCTATGGTTGGAAACAGAGCAGTCAGGGCACTGGTACATGTCCCAGCCTGGCACCTGAGCGCTGCCTGCACCCACTGGGTGGACGCCAGCCAGCCGCTGCAGGTGCTGCATCAGGGCAACAATAATAAGCCCAGCACAGGCGCAAGTCTACGATGTGGCTGCAGCACTGCTACTCTGAATGCATACAAACACCCTGGAACACCTCTGGCGCTGCAGCAGCTGTGTGTGGTGCCAGCCTCATGCCAGCCACCACTTGTTCACCTACTGTGCAAACAAATATGCACTGAGCATGAGCCACTGGTCCCTTATGTTCTGTGAGGCTCAAGACACTGACAACTGCACAGCTGGCCCACAGCAAGATTACATTCCAGTGTGTTTGCGGTGCTCGCCTTCTCATACATGTTGCATACCTCCACACCCCCTAGACATGCTAGCAGCGCAGCTGGGGGCACCCTGTCAGAGCAGGCTGCTGTGCTCACCTTCTCATCACGCAGGCTGTTGCGCACTTGGAAGGCATAGTTCTCCAGTCCATTCTTGGCCTCCACCCGCCGCTTGACCTGCAACACAAGCATCAATGTTGATGAATCAGGTGCGCAGCTGGTGCTGACTGACGCTGCAACACTAAGGCTGAGGAAAGACCTGAAGACCATTTGGGTACATTGTATTGCCGCATAGGCGACCAGGACCACAGCAGCAGAAAGACAGCCACTGCCACATGCCTATGCTATGCCTGCTGAGAACATATCAAAGACATCAGGGAACAGGATACACTAAGTGCAGGCCCCTCACTGCCTTGCACAAGCAGACAGCAGGCCTCCGATACCAAAAGCTCAGCATGCCCACCTGCTCGTCCTGCGCCTTGTACTTCTCAGCATCACTGACCATCTTCTCAATGTCCTCCTTGGTGAGGCGGCCCTTCTCATTGGTAATGGTGATGTGCCCCTTCTTACCTGCAGGCACAGTTGAGCATGGGCACATGGGGACAGCCCAGCCAGCATCCAGGGCTGTGGTGCTGCTTGAAAGAAAGCAGAAGTCACCATGAGCACAGCCTGAGAGCGGCATCATGCATGGCATGCAGTGGGTTGGCTTGTGTGGCACCACTGGAAGTCTTGAGAGATTCTTGCGCCCCAGTCACTGAGATTGCTCACTGTAAGGAAGCTTGGGAGCTGTGAAGGCTTTGTCAATGTAAGCCACAGAGCAGTGCTTTGCCAGCAGCAGCCTTACCTGACGTCTTGTCCTCAGCTGTGACATTCAGGATGCCGTTGGCGTCCACATCGAATGCCACGTTGATCTGTGGCACCCCACGGGGTGCGGGCGGGATCCCCGACAGCTCAAACTTGCCCAGCAGATTGTTGTCGCGGGTCATCTGACGCTCCCCCTCAAAGACCTGGATCAGTACCCCCGGCTGGTTGTCGCTGTAAGTGCTGAAGGTCTGCAGCAGAGAGAGCAAGCAAATTCATGTGAGGTTGTGCTCCTGTGCAACAGCAACTGTTGGGTAGCGTGAAACATCTTGCCAGGCCAAAAGCAGCATGCCGCCTTTGCTACCCATTGAGGTGCTGAGGGTGCTCAGGCAGCAGGAGTGGTGTGTCTTTGGGGTCATGGCCTGATGCAAGCAGTACCCGCCCCACCGCAGCGCCTACACGCTCAGCACCTCTGGCGCTCACCTGCTCCTTCTTGGCCGGCACAGTCGTGTTCCTGGGGATGAGGGGCGTCATCACGCCGCCCGCGGTCTCAATGCCGAGGCTCAGAGGGGCCACATCCAGCAGCAGCAGCTCCTGCACCTTCTCGCCGCCGGCGCCCGTCAGGATGGCAGCCTGCAGGAAGAAAAACAGGATGCAGCCTCGCTTCAGGCTCTGGAATGGCAACCTGGCTCAGGATGGCAGCCCACAGACCTTCCAGCAAGGGCCATTCCCGCACAGGAACTGAACCCAACACAATCTTGTGTGACTTCAGAAAGAGATGCTGACAGCAGCCCTGAGCAACTGATGGCACAAGGCCCGTCGCAAAGGCCCTTCAACAAGCCTCTCCACCAGCAAGCCCTCAGCAGATGCATTCCGCGCAGCTAGCACAGGAAGTGCCCCACACACATTGCTGCGCAGATCCAGCATTGCAATACACCCAAACAAACCCCTAAATTCAATGCAGTCCAGGCCCAGCATTGCAACAGGCCCGTCCTCCATCAGACCCCCAAGCCACAGCTCACATCGGCAGACAGTGTGGCCATGCAGCATGCTGGCAGCTGCTCAGAAACTCCCTGAGGGCATCAGCGATAGCCAACATGCAGATGTGAGGGCTGTATAGCTCTCAACCAAGGGGTGGCACTTGGCACCTCCCCAGCCTGCCCACCTGCACTGCTGCCCCATAGGCCACAGCCTCGTCAGGGTTGATCGACTTGCCAAGCTCCTTCCCGTTGAAGAAGTCCGCCAACATCTGCTGCACCTTGGGAATGCGGGTGGAACCGCCCACCAGCACCACATCTGCCACGCCCGACTTGTCAATCTTGGCGTCCTGCAGGCAATCAACAAAGGGTGTCACCAATGTGTGGCGCTGATGGCAACACCACATAGCGAGAACATCCTTGTCCCTCAGATCACAACAGGGTGCCCTGGCTCAGGCAACAGGCACACTTCAACAACACTAGCAGCAGTACAGGCAGTCTGGCCACGTGCAAGGTTGGCAGTCCAGCAGAGGGCCCCCTGAGCGCAAACTGCCAGCAGGTGACTCAGAACTCGTGCACGCCGCGGCCTGCCCCTCAAGCCATGCCCCAGCACAATTGGCAAGAAACCTGTCTGTCGAGAGCGATCCTGATGTGCACTTTTCAATTGCAAAGGCCCTGAGCTTTGCAACTTCCATACCTCGCAGACCTGTCGCTTGCAATCACCGCCACCTAAACCTGTAGACGCCGTTGCACAAGTTCACCAGTCCCGTTCAAGAGCAGCTTCCTGACTGCAAAATGACGTGTGCTGTGGTTCCTGCACTCCCCACCACCCTGCAAAGAATTTGCTGACCCACCTTGAGCACCCGCTCCACGGGCTCCATGCACTTGCGGAAGAGGTCCATGCACAGCTCCTCAAAGCGCGCACGCGACAGGGTTGTGTAGAAGTCAATGCCCTCATACCTGCAGACACAGGCACATTCAGAGTCGAATTCAGCTGTCAGCAGAGCCTGACTTCAAGCATGGGGGCCGTGGGTGAGAGTCCAGTGTCTTCATCTGGAAAGGCCTACGCCGTAACTTGGCTGCAGGGGGCAAAATGGCCACGACACCCTATTTGTGATGCCTGCCACTAACACTCACAGCAATGGCCCTGCCCACAGCCACAGAAGCATGCACAGCATAGTTGACAGACCAATGATTTCCGCTGAGATCCCCACCCATGCTTGATCTGGCACGTAATGTGCTCAGGGAGCGTCCACTTCAGGGACTCCCTTGACAAAATTGTGGTGCAACCCTCCTGACATGTGACATCCATAGGCAGGCCTTCCAAAGGCGTCCCTGCAACAGCAGACTCTCCCTGAGAGTGCAGGCAACTTACAGGGAGTCCACTTCGATGGTGGTCTGTGCGCTGCTGGACAGTGCCCGCTTGGCCCTCTCTGCGCTTGTGGCCAGCCGCCGCACTGCCCGTGGGTTGCCCGACACATCCTTCTTGTACCTGCGCTTGAATTCCTGCAGGCAAATTGGGTGCAGTGAGTAGCTGTCGAGTGGTGGCACCCTGACCTGGGCGTCACCCTAGCAGCCGTCCGCCCATCTTATATAAGACACTTCACTTCAGACAAGCCGCCTTGCCGACATAGGTTCTGGTAGGCATCCACTGCCCATGCACGCACAATGTTGTGCCTGTCCCTGCAAGTGCGCATTTCTCTCTCTTCAAAGCTGCCTTTCAAGAAACAATGCAAGACAGAGTGCTGCACCACACCAGCATGAGGGTGTGCTCCACCCTATCGACTGCTTGCACCAGGCGTTAGCCACCTCTTCCAGGTGAGCTGCAAAGGCTGGGGTTGCTTTGGGATCTCTTACTGGTGCATTCTTTCAGAGGGCAGGTGCATCGGGGCTGGGCCAGAATGACATTGACACACAGCCCCACTGCACAGCAGCTGCTCCCATGACAACACAGCAGACAACATTCCTGCCCCACCTGAATGAGGTGAGCCACCACCCTGTTGTCGAAGTCCTCTCCGCCCAGGTGGGTGTCCCCTGCTGTGGCCTTGACCTCAAAGATGCCCTCATCAATGGTCAGCAGACTGACATCGAAGGTGCCGCCACCCAGGTCAAAGATCAGGACATTGCGCTCCCCCTTGCCCCCCTGCACAGGAAGGGACAGCCCACGTCAAGCACTGGACAGGGATGTGTGCATGATTTGAGTAGATCTGCAGCCCATCTGACTTCAGGCAAGGCACAAACAGGGACCTCCGAGGCAGGCAGGCCCTCAAGAGGTGTCAGAAGCACAGTTGGCAGGCTGCCTACAGACTGCAGCACAGCAGTAGACTTGGCAGCATGCACCTGCTGCACCTCGACTATACAGTACCAAAAGATGAGGAGCAAGTCACTCACGTGGGCATCCTTCTTGTCAAGGCCATATGCGATGGCGGCGGCTGTGGGCTCGTTGATGATGCGCAGCACCTCCAGGCCAGCAATGGAGCCAGCGTCCTTGGTGGCCTGCAGTGAGAGCATGGGTATGGGGCAGAGGGACAGTACGTTGGGTTGGGCATGGTATGCAGCCAGGCAGAAGCAGCAGGATTGAGTGATGCCCTCGATTCGAATGCAGCTGCCTCATCTCAATATATGAGCCAATCAGGCGCTGGCTGTCTCTGAAGCATGCTTGCATTGGTCACCACCACCCTGGGCCCCAAAACCGCCCATACAGCAAACAGCCATCCCACAGCCATGAATTTGACATGGGGCTGTGTCACAGCTCCACTGATAAGTTTGATAAGGCTGACCTGGCGCTGGCTGTCGTTGAAGTATGCTGGCACAGTCACCACTGCCCTGCGGCTCTCCTTGCCCAGGTAGGCCGAGGCCACTTCCTTCATCTTGCTGAGCACCATAGCGCTGATCTCCTCAGGCGCAAAGCGCTTGGTCTCGTGCTTGAACTCAACTGCAAGGGCAAGCAGGCAGGGGGTCAGCAGCCAAGAACCAATCTCTGCAAGAGGGTGCCAGAATTGTGCAGCTGCATCACAGGGAGGCAGCGCTGTTGTGTGGCTGCCTTGCGGGGGTTTAGTACTGTGCCTCTCGCATCTTCTGCAGAATCAGGTAGGCGGCTGACACATGTGCCACTTGTGCACTGTCATGCACAGGCAGCTCAGACTGCAGGGCAGTCAGGCGTGCAGATCTCTGTGTATGTGCAGGTGTGAGATACAAAGAGGGTGGAGGCAAAGCTCCAGGTAGCAGGAGGCAAAGCAGGGCACTTTTGCAGACAGCATCCATTGCTGCCCTGCAGCTGAAAGGCAGGCATCAGTAGGGCAGGGCAGCAGGGACAGAGCAGACCCCTTGCTCACCCAGACAATTCATGTGCAGTAGTCACATCAGGCACAGGAGTCACCTTCTACCATGGGCTTGTTGTCAGGCCCCGGCACAACCTTGAAGGCCCAGTGCTTCATGTCGCTCTGGACCAGAGGATCTTGGAATTTGCGCCCGATGAGCCGCTTGATGTCGTGCACTGTGTTCCTGGGGTTGATGGCCGCCTGCAGCAGGTGGCACCGGTGATGAAGAGAAAGATGCAGTGCGCTGCACTCATCAGGTGTGCAGCATCACACCCACAGCACTGCATGACCAGAAGTGTGAGACTAGAGGGTGAGACATAGGGCACCAAGCTTGTGAGGCACTGATGTGCGATGTGGCCTGCAGCAGCAAACACAGCATGGGACTGTCAGGGGCTCAGTCTGACTGGAGATGATGGCAGCCTGCAGCCATCAGATGATGGTGCAGCACGTTGTGCACCATGTTGCTGGGGCGTGCAGCAGGGTGTGCTCCTGGGCTTGGTGGCTGCCTGCAGTGGCAGCGTGATTGGCAGGCGCTTGATGGCATGCACCAGTTGCCTGTGGCATTGACTGCCGCATGCAGCAAATGGCAGTGGTCGCATGCTGGTCAACCGTCCCGCCTTCCGGAAGGCGCCGCTGAGACAGACTCTAAAGCAGTCGAAGCTCAACAGCACAGCAGCTGGTGCAACCCCCTTCAGCCTCAGGCCAGGCCCCTGCCCATCTGGAGGCACCACCCCCTAGGGTTGTCTGACAAAGGGGCTGCTCCACGACTGCCAGCATCATGCATGCATACCTGGTTCTTGGCTGCCTCCCCCACCAGGCGCTCTGTGTCTGTGAAGGCCACATACGAGGGAGTTGTCCTGCAGAATGAAGGGAGCTAAGGACCAAGCAGACAGGACTTTTGTCAAGCGAGTCAGCAGCCGCTGCTGGGCAGCAAGCACATACAGCAGGAATTTTGCATGCCAAACAGAGCTAAGCGAGGCAGTGCAAAGGGGCCTGACACCGTACAGGGGGCTCACACCTGTTGCCTTGCTCATTGGCTATGATCTCCACACGGTCATTCTGCCACACTCCCACACAGCTATATGTGGTGCCCAGATCAATGCCCACTGCTGGGGTGTCTGCCATTACTTTTTGCTGTGCTGCCTTGGGAGCGTCAGGGATTGTACAGAGTGGCAAGGGATGGTCTTTGTTACTACCTCAGAAGCTTTGGAAGATCTCTGGGAGATTGAGCTGATGTATGCTTGGTCAGTTCTATGTCGCGCGTGTCGATTTCTAGATAGCTGGCTTCTCAGATGCCTTATAGGGCTTCTGGAAGAGTGTCGATGCCTTATCGAGAAGTCTCTACAAGCTTCCAGATGGTCAAAAGTTTGACTCGGTGTGGTTTCAGGGTACTCGCTTTCTTGTCTTCCCATTTTTGCAAAGGTGCTTGTCTGCCTGTCTTGGCCAGCCAAACAGTGGCTGAGACAGGATGTAGCCATTGCTCAAACTAAAAAGACAGACCTCAGCTGCAGCAGTGCAGCTCAAAACTGAAACAAAGCACTGCTTTTGAGGGTATGAGTGTGGCCCAGACAGTGCGATTTGGCCCTGAGCCCCGCAGGTGCTACCTGGTGTGCAGGCATCTTAGCCCACACTGTGCAGGGTCTCAAAAGATAACTGCCCAGTGTGTGTAGATCAGAAAGCTTGCAAGGCGCTGTGTCTGCTGGCCATCTGCAGCACTGCTCCTTCAGCGTGCAGGTGGAGTGGCTGCTTCAAGGCAGGCAGAGCTTTGTTGTGGTAAAGCATAATGCTGGCCATGGCAGCACGTGCTAGGCACTACCAGGCAACAGGATGGCAAATCGCCTCAAGAAACTTGTGCTCAATTTCTCCGTTGGCATCAACTGCAGTGTTGACAGACCCCAAACGTGTAGAGCAACGCATATGCCGCACACATAAAGGAGTACAACCGAAAGTCCTGCCAGAGCACAAAGCCCACTTAGAAGTGCCCAAAGTGCAGCACAGGCTTATTCTGAAGTCGATACACCATACTTGCTACACCTTCTCACCCTGATTGCACCTGCATGGCCAGAAAATGCTGCTTTGAAAACCATCCCGTATGGGATGACCTTCCAAGAAGCTGACATGGTGGCCAGGACTCCTGAGAGTTGCAAGGCGGCTCAGTCAAGCTGTCAACGCTGTGGTTTGAAAGGCAAAGAAAGCAGTCAGGCCAAGGACATTGTCACGACAACTGAGGGCAGGCCAAGAAGCATCATGAAACTTTGGGGCCGTCTCTGCCAGAATGACCCTGAGGTGAAGCTGGGCTGCCAAACAACAGAGTATGTCATGGCCAATAGTGAATCCTGATACCACGCCGCCGCAATGATACAAAATTGTGCATTGTGTCCTTGAGAGTAGTTTTGAGGTCATATCCAAAGTGGGGATTCATTTCCGTAGTACCTGTGAGCACCAAGGGTGTGCATCGAGGTAAGCAGCACAAGCCACATGTCAAGCATGTTTTGAGCTCACACAACTGCATGCCACCTCCATGCGACGCATCGCTCCTTTGTGTTGCTGCAAAAATTGTCCAGGGTGGGTGTTTACTGCGTCCTGTTGCAGCACAACCCATCAACATCAAAAGCAAGGCAGCTCCCCACCTGAGAAATGCTGCTCAAAGTAGAGCTCTGCCAGCACACTGAGAAGGTGCCTCTCCATCAGAGCTGCCATAATCGCCTGCTCCAGCCACTCTGTGTCGATGTCCTGCACAGCAGACTGACACAATCAGCCAGTCAGTGCCGCTGGTGAATGCCAGCAGCGGCCTCATGCCGTGTGATGCTCCAGCACGATGCCCCTGCCATGTTCTGGTATGCCACGGCGATGTGACTTGTGGCCCTGAATGTTGCAGACGGGCTGTGTGATGCAGCATTTGCTTGGTGGCTGACCGAGTGCCCAGCGCTCACCAGCTTGACGACCACCATGTCCCCTGGTTGCACTACTGAGCTGATGATGTTCACTGGGTTGGCTGGACTCTTGAAGTCATCACCTGCACCAGATTTCCCAGCCAAAGCTCGGCATAACACAGGTCTGCACAGTCTCCTCAGTGTTACAGCACATCAGAGCCCTGCTGCAAGGATGAGAACAGGGCAGCACAGGGGGACTGCAGCACTGCTTGACTAACAGCTCGGATGAGGCAGACACAATGCAAAGTACACAAACAGTGCTGTGAGCGCATGCAGCCAGCAGTGGGGTGATGCTTTTGCTGAAGGGGCCTGGCACTGCAAGGTCACACAGCACCAGAGGGCACGACACACCTCTGAAGCAAAGTCCCCTCAATCCCAGGTTGGGATGTGAACTCACTGACATAGGCATTGTAAAAGTGGAGCTTCGGCGTGACATCTGGCGGCACGCTGTCCCAGAATGCTTTGGCATCAACTCCTGCTGCCTCCCACCCCCACACCTCATCAAAACCAAGCCCTCGCACTTGGTACTTGTCTGCAGCAGGCGGCAGGCTGGCAATGCTGGTGGGGGTGACAAGCACACAGGGATGACAGAGCTACATACCGAGCAGAGTGCAAGCTGTGACTGATGGGAAGGCTGTTGCCAACAACCTAGGCTGAGCAAGTACAGCTGTGCATCTGCACAAAAAAAGCAGCTTCCCATCTGGTTCTTGTCTGCGTGGTGCAGCAGCAGGCTTGACAGTGTACCACCGCTGGTGCAGGGTATGTCACTGTTACAATCTGCCATGGCAGATCAACAGCATTGATGAGTCTCCGTGTGGGATTTGCCCCAGCCAGCACCGAAGCACAAGGATTCCAGTGCACTGAGAAGCAGCAGGGCTGGGTGTGGCGCAGGCACAACAGGTCCACGACAAGCTGATGGGCTGCAGTCTGAGTCACCTGCCCATGACACAGCCGACGCCGGCGCTTGGGTCTGCATGCAAGATGCAGCACCCCTGCATGCCCCCCAGGGACGCACCAACAAACCATGCCAGGGATGAGCCATAGCTTGCGCCGCAGCCCATGTCCAGCAGGTACTTCTTTCCTGGGAAGATCTTGGCGGACAGGGGCGCTGACATGGGCATCACCAGGAGGTGGGAGCGGTTCTCTATGCTGTAATCCCGGAACTCTGGCGTGAAGCAGTCCGGGTGGCCGAAGGGGTGGCGCAAGAGGCCAACCTGCAGGTCCAGGCTGGTTGGACTCGCAGCCTTTGCTTGTCTGGGCCAGGCATGTACAATGAGCTGAGCAGCTGCAGCCTGGACCACAGGCTCCTGGGGTACAGATGAGCAGCACCGGTCGAGGGCCTCGGCAGCCTGCCATGGAGGCGCACCACAGCAGCTTCTGGCATAGAGAACCAGGACATCTTGCCCCACTGGTGATCCCAACAGTGATGTACGGCAACCTGCTTGAGCCCCTCAGCATTGCAGCTCACCAGAGGCTCGACAGGCACAAACAGGGACTGTGACCTGTGGCAGGTGTTGCAGTACTCCATGTAGCTCCAGACAGTGCTGTTGCTCAGGGGCAGAAAGCGCAACTCGTGGGCCAGGGGTGCCTGCAGGTGCAAGGCAGCTCTCTGGCAAAGTGCACACACGATATGACTCGGACTGCAAACGGCAATGGGCAGCAGCTGGTTGCTAGCCATGCACACTGACTGCAGTCGCAATCAGCAAATACAGATGCACGCTGATCAGCAAGTCTGCGTCCCTGCCTCAGCTTTGGTCAAGAATGGCCGCGGTCAGCGCACAGCCCAGACAAGACCGAGCATTCTTGTTTCAGTCACCTGCTGCACCCAGGACCTGCCCAGGTCTGCATCTTGCTTCATGGCTGCACAGGCGCCCTGCTGCAGGGTGTCCACATCTTGAAGCCAGCGCTGCTCCCAGTCACTGCTGTGGTACCCCTGCAGGCAATGCACTGCTCCGACCCCAAGGCTGTGGCGGGGCATTGGCTTTGGCGGGCCTGCAGTCAGCAGGCCGCCAGCCTGGGGCAACATGCGGGGTGGCCAGGGGTGTCAGCAGTGGTGCTGTGGCATCTCCTGCAGCAGGGCGGCAGGACGTGTCCAGGCCTCGGCACGCAATCGTTGCAGGGACCTGCACAAGCCACTCCCTTCCCTCGCCCACCCCTCTCCCTCCATCGGAGCCAATGCAGGGGGTCAGCTCTGCTGCACTGAGGAAGCACTGCATCCCTCTTGAGAGGCATGCACCATTGCTGTTACGTGCAGCTGTAGATAGATGTTGTCAAGCTGCAAACAGCAAGAGCTGCAGTTGGGGCTCTACCCTGCTCCAGCTTCGCTGTTTGCCTGATGAGATAGGGGTCAGGTTCTGCAAACTGACAGCAGGCATGCACCCAGCGCTGCGACTGTCAATCAGACAATCAGACAGTGCAGCCTGACCATGTGCAGGCATGAGCTTGTGCATTGTCCTGATGCGGCTGACTGACATGAAATGGCTTCGCAACATGTCAGCTGCCTACCCGGTCACCGCAAGCTGATGCTTACATGACAACACAAGGCTGGACGTCACAGACTCAGACGGCCTTCAGACCAATATGCTGTTCGCTGGTCTGTCAAAGCCCCAACGTGAGGCGCTTCTGTGCATGCTCACCCTGAACTCCAGGCATCCATGTTCATCAAGATCCTTCAAGCTGATGCCAGCGACGCCTCCCAGGATGGCTGCGCCAATTGCCAGGCAGCACAAAGGTACATCCCAAGGGAATGGCATGCCCTCTGTGGTGTCCCTGCACAGTACCTCCTCGCCTGGAAACCTTCAAAGTGAGGGCAAGGATCGGTAGAACCTGCACACGAGAGCGTGGTCTGCTGAAATCATTGGAGCGATCCCACGGGGAAACATTCTTGACCACATGTGCAGTCAAACCAGTACATCGGGTCTGGCGTGTAACATTAAGTCGCACAGCCTGTGGGCTGTACAAGCTTTACTCCTCCTACAGAGTGTCTAGAGCCCACCACTTGGGTAGGCTCTGCTGGTATCAGGTTCCTATAGCCCAGCGACCATGCAGAAACAATTGAGGGCTGCTCTGCCGCCATCATCACTTCACATGTGTGTTTGTAGATGCCTCTCCATTACGCTTTGCCGTGGCCACTTGCAAGTTGAGCTGGCACCACTGCCTGTGAGCTTGCCAGCCCACCACATCTGCAGTCAGAGGCTGCAGCATCCCTTCAAATACAGCGGAGATGCCCTGGCAGGCATGCTAGTGGCTGCACCCTTGGTGAGTCTGCAGGTCTGCCCACAGTTGGGAGGACATTAGCCGGGGAGGGTAGTACCAGCTGTGCTGGTTGCACCTGCTGCCGCTGCAAGCACACCTGCGGCTGGACGCTTCACAGGATGCATCACAGATGTTCATGTTCTGAGACACCACCTCTTGACATGCCCCGGTATCTTGCACACAAAGTAGCTGGTCATATGCACACAGAATAGCGCCCTCAAGTGTATGGTAACTGCAGAAACCCCTCCACTTCATCTCTGATGGTTGGAAGGCTGCGAAAGTCGCACACTCAGGCATGAAGAGCAAGGTACGCCGCTAATCCCAGTGGCACATGTGTACTGTACAGTGGAGTTAGCACTGGATGAGGATGCTGGCGGTCATCACAACAGGCATGTAACAGAGCACAAGGTGGGGGAGTCTGCTTGAAGAGGCAGCGCCACTTCCAGACCAGCACTGGTGCTAGCACCTGCAATTCCACCAGCAGATCAGTCTTGTGTTTGGGCAGGCAGGCGATGCAGCCCTGAGTAGCAAGAAGCAGGTGCCAAAACGCACTGTCACGCTGCCAAGCGCAGCTTTGGCAGCAACCCTCAAGACTGTGCGCATTCTCTGTCCATAATGCCGTGTGTGTCGCTGGGCTGCTTCTGAGTCCATCCCATCCTGGGCTGAGCCCAGCTGCTCAGGGGCAAGGTTCCAGTTGCCGCCGTACAGCTCCTCATAGCTGCAGGTCAGTCGCATGGCGATGGCAGGTGTTGCAGGCCATGCACATGTTTGGTTTGGTACGTCAGCAGGTTGACTGTCCCAGAGATGCTGTTGCAGACTCAGCCTCAGCACTCAGCAGAGACCCAGCACACTCGTAAAGCCATGCGGGGAAGTCAGCAGAGGGCGTTGCTGCTTATGCTGCAGATTTGGCAGGACTCACGCTGCATTGCTGAAGGGGACAGCCTCAGCCGGCATGACATCCCCACTGCAAGCAGCTCCAAGGTCACAGGATGGGAAGAGTTGTGGCCGAACCCTCAGGTAGCAGGACTGCATGCAGGCAGACCACGAGCTTAAAGGTTGCTGCCTTGCAGGCAGCACATGCATGGTATGCGCAGCAGATGGGCTGTGTGCCACTGCAGCCGCAGGTGCCATGCCAGCTTGCTCAGGGGGGCATGCATCCAAAAGGTTGCTGGTGCAACAGCATGTTCTGACTTCTGCTCACCTGGCACATGTGGACCTGATGAGTCTGATAGGTGAGGCCCAGGCTCTGCAAGGCACAACAGCGTCTTTGAATGTCATGAGACTGCTGCTGAAGACGGCATGTTCACATGGCTTCACGTCTGTGGTCAGTGACAGAGCTGAGACATAAGCAGCAGCATTGCTCAGGAGGTGAGGGGAAAGATGCTGGTGCACATGTGGGGCTGCATGCAAAGCTGGGTACAGGCTGCTGTTGCCTGGCAGCCAGCCAGAGTATGGCACTATGTTGGTTGCAAGCTGTTGCGACTCAGCGCAAATGGAGGCTGGATTGAAGCCAGCATGGACGGCCCCACCTGAAGCATCAGGTCCACTCCCAGACTGCGATGCTGCCGATGACCAGGACTGGCAGGGCCCAACACCTGTCCACTCAGCATGGCTCCGTTGCTGCAACCCGCCAGGAGACCTGAAGCGGCCATGCTTGCAGTGGGCGCAAACACGTCTACTGCAAAGTGATAAAGCTCAGCTAGATCAGCAGCTCAAAGTGAAGCACAGGATCGGCAGCAGGAGCTGCTTCAAGAGCTGCATTAGGCATGGGACAGGCAGCCACATCTAGGAAGGGCCGGTCATGCCTCGAGTTCACAGCAGTGAGCTGATACGCCTTCCTGGTCGTTCTTCAGCGACCCTGAAGCGCTGATTGCTGCGAGCTTGGATGGCAGCCGGGTCAAATTGAACTTTCCTGGCCCAAGTCAAATCACTCCAGCATGGAGCACTTCCCAAATTCTAATTGCTGGGTAACACTGCAAAATGGTGTTGGTTCAGCATGCACAACAAGCGATTCATGTGTTTATCCAAATCAGCCCGAACTTGGTTTTGGGTCAGGTAGGGGCAGCCATCTGTCGCGCTGCTGCCAGACCAGCTGTCGGCCCCAGTTGGCGTACCTGCAGGGCAGCAATACTGATCAAGGTATGGCATGCCAGCGCATGGCATGTGGAGATCCAGTCTTGAGCAACATGCTGTCTTGAAACACTTGTGCCATTCAAAGGAGGTGTTTGGCACCTGCTGGCACTACCGGCAGGTCGCTGAGTGCGGTGTCAAAATCTTGCCCACCAGCATCAGGGTTAGTTGCTGCAAGACAGCTACTGCCACTGACCAGGCTGGAGCGCTGAGAGGTAACATGCTAGTGGCAGCTGCAGTGCTGCTCACCAGTAGCCAGCCAAGGCACCTCCCAGGTGGCCAAAGTGGTCCATGAATCTCCAGCCTAAGACAGCACCAGCCACGTCCATCATCACCAAGCCTGCAGGCAAGCAAGGCACCCGTGAGCCTACATCAAACATCTTCAAAACTTGTATCAAGTGCTGGCAGCAGTGTGCGGCACGAAGCACATGGGCACAAGCCCTCACCTGAAGACACCAGGCTGCTTGGAAGATACCTCAGTGCTGACACTCACTTCATGCAGTGCGACAGCTTGCGGTGGCTGTCAGCAGCTGTGTGAGTCGTCAAAGCTAGTGCCAGGGGTGCTGGCGCCACCTATTGCGCACTGTCAGGGCAGGCTCCCATGTGGCACCAGAGTGTCTCTGGTGGATAATGGGAAGTCATGTGCCAGGAGTGCATGCATGGGCAGGCACTCAGCCCAATCTCAGCCCCGGGCAGCTTCACTGCAGCCTCACCTGCACTGGGACGTCCAGAGTGATGGTGAGTGGTATCAAGATGACCTGGGTCTGACACTTTATTGAGGTACAGCAGTTGCATGCTTTACACTTTCACCCCAGTGCAGGCCCACCTGGCACCAGGACGTCCAGGGTTATGGGGATGAACGGCAGGAGGATGAACTGGGCCTGGAGCTTGGGGTACAGGGTGGCCACTGCCACCACAACTGCATACACTGCCCCGCTCATGCCCAGGCTGCCAGAAGGCACAGCAGCCCTGAGGCGCCCTGCGTGGGCCATCAGGCTGCTGGCCACACCGGCACTGGCAAAGAAGGCCAGGAACTGGGGGCCGCCGTAGTTGTGCACCAGGAGAGGGCCTGCACGCAGCAGAGGACTGCAAATGTGTAGTTTGCCAGCAGAGAGAAGGTGAGGAGTTGAAGGGCCACCTGGCCTTACAACATGACAGTGCCTGTGCTCTGGGTCTTTGTCAGCAGATTTGCAGTGGCGAACTGAGGTGGCCGCTCACAAGCACACAAGAGGGCTCGGCAGGTCAAGGCAGATCTTGGCGATGAGCCAGAATGCTAGACCAAAGGGGTCTGCAGCGGTGAGGCTTCAGTACCATGCCCCACGCAGCACACCAAGCATGGGGCATGGCGCCTCCCCAAGTAGCTCAGGCGCAGCCTCCTCGCTGATTAGTGATGTGTTATGATAGCAGCAGCCGTCACATGTCCCTGGCAGCTTACAGAAGTGAATGCACACGGCGCTCACCAAATGACAGGAGCGCGAGGGAGTTGAAGCCAAGGTGCCAGATGCTGGAGTGGCTATAGTTGGCCTGCAGGGCAGCAATGAGGCACAGTGAGGCCTTAGAAGGCTGCTTTCCCAGGGAATGAGGGCTTCCTGAAGCAGCGTGCCCCATTGTCGGCTATGTCTCAGACCCAGGAGGCTGCCACTCCTTTGCCTGCAGGCGGCAGCAACTGCACCAGGTTACGTCGACATACTGCATGTAGCCTACCAGCACATGTCTTTGTGGCTCACTGGCAGCCGTGCTTGGCGGCTGCAGGTGGCAGCGCCTGCCTCACCCTGCCCTGTGATGCAATGCCACCCTGTGACTGCACAGGCAAAGATCTGCAGCGGCATGGGAAGCACCCTCCTGGCGGCAGCTGAGGGTGACGCGCCTGCCCACTTTCATCTGAGCCCACCAGTACAGCTGCATGGGGTTGGCTCATACAGCCGGCTGCAGGCGGCAGCGCTCGCCTGACCATGCCTTGATGCAATGCACACCTGGGACTGCACAGGTGCACCCCTTGGGGTTGCATAGGCATGTCCACTGGCAGTGGCGTGACCACCCTCATGGCAGCAGCTGCAGCCGCCAGCTTCTGTTTGAGGTCCAAACGCCAACCAGCACAACCGCAGGGCATGGCTAACACGCGGCAAACGGTGGCGCCTGCTGACCCCTACCTGCAAAGCCACCCTGTGGCTGTGCAGCTTGACTCACCAGCAGCATGGGTAGCACACGCCGGGAGTCTGCTGCCGGCGGCAGCGCCTGCACAAAGTTGCGGGCCATGTAGTTTGTGAGGAGGGGCACGCTCCACAGGCCCCAGACTGCCAGACTGATGCCTGTGACGATGTACAATGGCTGCTTGCTGGGCTCCACAGTGTTCCACCACGTGAGGGCTCCATAAGCTGAGTCACGAATGAAACCCTCAGGTAGGGTCTGCAGCGCTGCCCGCTCTTTCGGAGTGAGGCCGTCAGCTGAGCGCCGAGTCTGCAGGGCGACAAGGATAGTTGGTGGCTGCAAGCGGGATGGGGGGGTTCAGGCTGCATGTGGCAGCAGGTAGGGAGGGGCAAAGCTGCGCTCAAGCACAGCATGGTGCAAATTTGTCAACTTCGGCAGGTGCAGCTGTGCAGCGCAGTAGTGGCAGGCAGGGGCATATGTCAGCGAGCTGCGCAGTGCAGGGCAGGACGGCAGGGCACTCAGGGCAGCTGCAGCAAGCAAAGCAGTGCTGTGTGTCGCAGCAAGTCAGGGTACAGTCATGCCTGCTGGAGGGGACAGGAGCGGCCGCGTCTGCACTTGCAGATGCAACTGGTGTACAGGCCGCTGAACACACAGACAGCTAGGCATCTGACATGTAGCTGCCAGCACTAGGAATGGAGACAAAGAAATGAGCATTGCCGTCCCACCTGCTTGGGGTGCAGTCTCTGCTGCTGATCTGTGTGTGCTGCCCATGCAAACGCTCCTGCTGAGGCACCGGCCGCAAACAATACCTGCCTGGCAATGCCTCTGTACACTGCAAGTCCAGCAGAGGAGGGAGTTGCAGGGAGAGTGGCTCCCAAGGCCGTTTGTGGCAGGCACGTCGTGATCACATTGCTGGGACTGCACCTGGACTGCGGGGCGGTTGCCGCAAGGTTGTAGTGAGGAGCGCCAGTCCACCTGCTCGGCGACCAAAGCCAGACGTCGCTGCCACAGAGGCTGATCCTGTGTTGAACTGTGCTGCTTTGGGGACTGAATGGGGTTGAGCTGGGGCCTGCAACTGAGTCCTGACAGGTGTTTGCTGAAACAAAAGCTTGGTCTCGATCTCAGGCCAGCTTCTGCCAAGCTGTTTCAGAGAGCCCTGCAGTAGGCGTGCAGCTTTGCGCATCTGCAGGGACTAGTGGCTTCTGGGCAGGCCATTTGACCTGGCTTCATACTTTCGCTCTTCAAGGAGAACCTCTCACGCAGCAAGCATGAGGGGCAAGGATCGCGGCAAGGCCAAGGCTGACAGGAGGGAGAGGGGAAACATGGGGGTGATGTCAGAGATGTTGAGCTTTGGGATGGGCAGGCCTGGTGACGATGACATGACCTTCCACGATCTGGACGGTGAGGGGGTCACAGCAGGGCTCCTGAAGCATTTCCAGGTCACCTCACCTGCACAGGGTGCTAGTGGGGACAACTTTTGCTGAATTATGCAGAGGGTGTCTGTAGTGGACAGAGATAGAGTTCTCTGAGAGGTGCGCCTGATCAGCTGCCGTGCCAATGCAGGCGACTCCCCAATGCTCGATGCCATGGACAGCCAAGTAGCTCGCAAGGTGGGCCCCTCTGCTGCATTGAGTCAGCTCAGCCAGCAGCCAGCATTGCCTCAGTGATGGTCCAGGCAGGGGCTAGGGCCGCAGTACGTTTGCAGGCAGCATGAGATTGGTGATACTCGACATGTTCTTATGGCAACATCATTCTGATGGCTGTGGCCCTTGAAGAGCCCAGCTGGGGTGCACATCTGCACCCAGCACCTTGGCATCAAAGCAGGCTAGGTTTCCTGGCCTGGCGGCCTTGCTGCCTGCCATGGTCGGGTGCAGCCATTAGGGGTGGTGTATGGCCAGGCTGGGCTTGAGTGGCAGTGTCACTGCGTGGGTTCTGGTCAAGACAACCTGCACAGCACAACAAAGCTTGGCAGCCCTTGCAGCGCACCGGCAAGCGGCCTGTGGCAGGGGGACCTGCTGCATGCCCGCTGGGCGCCAGGAATTGAAATGTTGATCTGCTCCATACCCACCTGCTGCGCAGTGACTTGAAGCCCTCCACATGAGCCAACCTCCAGGTGTATGCATGATGTCATGCTCCAGTATCCTTGACAGTGCAGGTGGACCAGGACTTCTTCAACAAGTTCAAGGATGACTTTGATGAGGACGACATGAAGATGCCCATCAAACAGCAGCACTAGACACAAATCAGGTGGGCTGATGGTCTCTTGAGCTTGTTGTGAAGGCTGTGATGCATTGTAGTCCAGAAGCATTGTAAGGCACGATACCTGGGGCCGCTTTCATCAGCAGTGTGAGGTAGGCAAATGGACTGTGCTGTGCCTGAGATCTGGCATTTTTTTGGCTGCTCTGGGAAGCAATGACAATTGCCTTTGCCTGCAACGGCTAAGCAGTTGCTCTGTGTCTTGTGCCTTCTTTTCTGTGCTGCTGTGAGTGATGCCCTTCAGGGCAGCTGCAGCATCAGAACACCAAATGGGTTTTGCTATGTCAGGGTCTTGTCCCTGTAGGCTGCTCTCTTTTGAAGCAGCAGCACCAGCCAAGTAGACCAATTGGCAGAAAGGGTGGATTTGCTCTCTGAGCAGTGTCTGCAGAGTCATTGCTTGAACCTGAGCAGCTGCTCCTGGCAGTTGGGCGGGCTTTGCTGACTGTTGCACACTTCATCTGAATTGGAAAATACTGCAGTGCTGAAGGAGCAGTCGTCGCGCTAGGCGTTCTCAGCACCCAGCATCCCTTAGGCCCAGAACCATGCATGGCAGGAAGCACCTTGCAGAGGCTCACCCTGGCTGTCTCTGTATCAAAACCTCTTCAGAGAGGCCACTCTCCTGCAGGCGGCAACTTTGCCCAGCAAGCCCAGCCAATGCCTGCAGATGCCATGCACGGCTGAATCAACTCCAGCCAGGCACGGCTACACCCTCCCCTACCCCTCATTGTAAGGCTAGCTGTGCTTCTGCAGGTGCCCACCTGCCCAGCCCCAGCACCAATGGCTCCCAAGGTGATCCGCAGCAGCAGTAAGGCCACAAAGCCCCCCAGCAAGCTGAGCCGCTGGCGGGCCACCCTCCTCTCAGGCTACTACCTCACTAACGTCCTGCTGCTTTTGGCCTACATCCCAGTGCGCGTGCACTTCCTGCTGAACATGGTTCCTCAGCAGCCCGACGATGACGACTATGAGGACCCCGAGCCTGCCAGCAGCAGCATGGCCTACACCCGGCTCCACAGCCTGGAAGACCTGCTGAAGTGGGAGATGCAGCTCTTTGGCATGGTGGCCCTTATCAGTTTCATGAAGACTGTTCGTGGGGAGCTCATAGCCAGAGCCTTTGTAGCGGACCTGTTCATGTATGCCAAGGCAGCAGTGCTGACTCTGATATGGATGGTGGACTGGCGCCTTGGCAGCTGGTATGGCCTGCTGTGCCTCGTCAGCTGGCTTTGCGTCACCATGCCCCACTATACTGGCCCCCACAGCTTCCAGGAAATGTCACCCGCTGAGCTTGAAGACGCCGTCAGGGCAGTGAAGGGTACCAACAAGCTCATTGTGCTGTTCCACAGTCCCACCTCCAGCCGGTGCTTGTACCTGGAGCCTCAGTTGGCCCATGTGTCCATCCAGTTCACAAGCCCCTCTGTCAAATTTGCCAGGGTTGACGCCTCTGCATGGCCAGCTCTGGCTGAACAGCACAATGTGTCCATCTCCCCTGCCCGCGAGCAGCTGCCCAGCCTCCTGCTGTTTGAACAGGGGGCTGAGGCCAAGCGCCTGCCAGCCCTGAATATTGAATCTGGCGTGGTGTACAGGGCAAGTTTCAGACCTAGGAATATTGCCGCTGCCTTCAATCTGTAAACTGACTCATGGGGCAACAAGGGACTGACCTTCATCACCAACTGCATCTTGTAGACTGCATTGCAAGCAAGTTCCATGATAGCAATGAAATCTATGAGAAAAGGGTGGGAAGCTGTCCAGATATAGACAACTGTAATGGGTGCATTTGGGCAACTTTGCAGAATGATCAGCTGCGGCCGCCTGCAGGCGTGCCTTTGCCTGATCGGAACACCTGCAGAGCACCAAGGCCAACTGAGAGCATGGAGCTTGTGCAGCTGGAGCAATTGCCCCACAGGGCTACATGCCTCGCCCAGCATGCAGATGCCTTGCTGGCAAAGCCCCCACCCAGAACCTCATATGCCCCCAAACTGATGACAATGCTGCAACAGCGAAAGCGGCCTCACTGTGTCGCCAGGCTTGTCAGATTCACCAGAGTCCTCGCCGGGCGCCACAAAGCCACAATGCGTGCTTTCAAACTGGTGGTCTTTACAACACCTCTTCAGCGTATCCACCTGCCTCTGACACCTGCACGCAGGGCAGAGAGGAAGTGCAAGAGCTACTCCAGCTTGCTCAGATTGTAAGCTGCTGTCAGGAAGAATTCCACAGTTTACAGTAGCAGCACGCCATGCTGCAAGCAGGTCTGTCAGAGTGTCACCGCTCTGCTGGCAACATGTCCTGCAGCGGAAAATGTGCACTTGTGTCACCTGCTCATGTTGTAGCCTTCGTTGGCCAGACAGGTCTGGATTGCACATGCCTGCAGAGACAGGGCAACATGTGTCTAGCTGCTGCCAAAACTGCATGCAGCATGCAATGGTGCCCACCTCTCCCTTGCAGGCATCACGTTTGCCGCCTGTGCCTTCGCTTGTTGGGGGTCCCACGCCTCTCACCATTGCAAACTTGCTGTCCGCAAAATTTTGACTGATGATAAGGACGATGTTGAGTTCCTTTTTCCAAAAGTAACTTGCAGTGATCACTGCAACAATGATGGCGTGACAATGCAGATTCGGCAGGACAGATGTGATGTGACACACAAGAACAATGGATCAACAAATACATGCAGTGCTGAGAGTTCTTCTGAGTTCGAACAGGGTTTGGGGTTCAATGGCACTGCCGTGCCCTATGGCAAGATGTTCAGGGCTCAGCCCTTGACTTTGACAGTGATCCCAGAGTTGGTCTCTCCAGGGATGGTGCCCCCGCCAGATGAGCTGGTCCGGCGCGGACGCACGATTTGCCAGGTCTGCATGCCTGGCACATGCTGAGCTTCCAGGCCGTGCACACGCGGAGCGACAGGCCCAGGCACGCTGCTGCCTTGGGGCCGCGGCAGGCGTCGCCTGCCAGGAGCAGGTCTGTAACGTTGGGTAGAGACCAAACTGTCCTCCTGCCACTCGGTCAGTGCTTCTGACTGCGTCTGCCTTGAACATGGCATAGCAGGGGAGCCACTCTGCATGCTGTCCAAGCTAGCAGCATCATCGCCCGCCACCACTTGGTCTGCTGCATCACAGTCAAGCAGGCCGCACCCTCCCTGACTCGGCGCAGCCTCGCTCTGCTGTGCACTGCTTGCCGGAAGGTGGCCGCCCAGCCTGCCATCAGGCCCGGCCACACCTCCTGCTGTGCCGCTCGGCCAGGCCTCCGCAGCTGACTCCTGCAGGGCGTCATCCGGGCCCGCATCTGCCGAGCAGGCAGCCTCGGCAGGCTTGGCCTGGCGTTGCCACACAGCTCTCAGGCCGCGCTGCTGCCGCGCCTTGCATCGCGCCTGCCGGGCAGCACGCGAGGCCTCTGCGCGCTCCTCCGCCCTGCTGAAGTCCCAGGTCCGGACTGCAGCGTCACCTGCAGGCAGCAGGCCAGCTGGAAGGTGTGCCGTAGGTCACTGGCTGGCCTGTTGGAGAGGGGCATTAAGGGCTCCTCCGGCAGCCGGTGTCAGGGGGTCCCCGGCAATGGGTGATGTTCAGCAGCTTCTGGGTTCGTCAAGAACCTGGCTGGTGCAACAACTGGAGATGCAGGACCCGTCTGTTCCTGCACCCTGTTCAGGAGGACAGCCGCAACCTCTGCAGGCGAGGCAGTGCATCAGCTGAATGCAAGCATTCATGTGTCTCATGCATCCAGGTCTGGCGCCATCAGGTGTTTGGGGTAGGGGCCAGCAGATGACCAGTACGCTGTGATGCTGTGAGCTTCACAGCAAAACGGCACCAGCAGAGAGGCACCAAATGACACCACACCCTATGCTGGCCACACTGTGGGTCTTGCTGCACAGCCACTCGGCAGTCCATTTGACAGCCGACTTCAAATAAGCTGGAAGACAGGTCTGCTGGTCCCCTTGCTGGTCACCCTGCAGGTGCCTGCGCTGCTGAGAGCTTCACTTTTACAGCCTACCTGAGCCTGCGGCAAGCCACTGGTCTCCCACGCAGACGCAATGAGCTGGGCGGCCACCGCACTGCAGCTGCCTTCTCACTGCAGCCCCGCTGGCTGAGGCCTGCAGTGCAAGGGGGAGGCATCACAATTGCGGCATGGTGAACCCGCAAGGCAGCAACATAGGGCTGGTCACGCTGCCTCACCCAGGAAGAGAATGTGCATGCAAGGCCAGCGAAGAGATATTCCAGCTTTGCAGCATAGTGGCCTCCCCTTATGAGGGTACAGGCCCATGCATGCTACTGAGCTAGCACAACACAGCTTTTGAGAAAGGCTAAGCACATCCAAAGGTGAGCCCCAGCCTGCTGCTCAGGTAGGCAAGCTGCCGTACACCGCCTGATGGCTAAACGAAGTAGCAAGACAGCACACCTGAAGGTGGATCTCCTGCACTGCTGCAATGCTGCTGTTGCCCCGCATGATGGCCGCTGCTGTATTGAGCAGCTTGAAGGACAATGTGATATGTAGATCAATGCAGGCCTCACTTGAGTGGCCTCACTGCAGTTGTGACCCTGCCATCTGGCTCAAAGGATCGTTAGAAATGTTGAATGTCGCAGGTTTCACCTGAGCGACCGCCCTGCGGTTGTTGCCCTGCCTCATGGCCGCCTCTGCATTGAGCAGCACCACTGTGCCATCGTTCAACGCTGCACCCAGCCACGGGTCCTCGTGACTTAGGCCCCACAGTCCTGCGCCCGTCTGCCACAGCGTGGCCACCGGTGCTGCTGTGGCTGGCAGCCTGCAGCACAGCAAGTACGCCCTGCCACTCAAAGCCTGCTGCGCAGCCCACAGGCCCACGACCATGACCTTCATAAGTATGGGGCATCAGCATGCAAGTGACAGTCTGAGTTCTTTTGGTCACATTCAGCTGAGGTGGTGCCTGTGCGACAATGGCATCGCCGCGATGTGTCGCAGCATGCAGCCTGCGCGGATGCCCCTCAGCACAGCATTTGGGACCTCACAGGGAGCATGGGGCACCTCCAGAGCTGATGGCACAGAAGGATTGATGCCAGGCCTCACAGCAGGGCCTGAGCTTTGCAGACTGGCTCTGTTGAGAGACAAAGCCTTGTGCTTGCTGCTGCAAAGCACAGCAGCATGTGGCACCTGAGGTCATGCGCCAGGATGCTGAGATCATGAGAGAGGGCGCTGTTCCCAGTGGCCCCTGAGAACAGCAGGCGACCGTCGCGGCTGCCCTCTACCTGAACCACGCTGCCCGCATTCATCTGCAGGCACAGTGAGGCAAGAGAATGAGGCAGGGGAATGAAGCAGAGTTGCACCAGTGGTTGGCAGTGAACATCGCTAAGTGGGGCGCTGTGATACATCATGCACTGCTTTAGGTGCCTCTGGCAAAGCTGAGCCCTGGCACTGACACACCGCCCCAGCTCACAAACGCTCTGGCACCAAAGCAGGGAGCTTCAATCAGGCGGCCTCCAGGGCAGCTCCATTTGATAATCCCGTCCAGTCATGAATGCAGCTTGCTGTCTTTGCGCACATCAACACCGCAGGATGGCGTGAGCAGCCACCCTGCAGGACGACTCAGATTGATGCTGCGGGGTTGGTCATGCTGCCACAGCTGCCTGCCAGCGCCCAGGTCGTGCACATGACCCTGTGCAAGGCAGACTCACGTTGACGCCGTGGGGGTTGTCGTACCGCCGCAGCTGCCTGCCGGTGCCAAGGTCGTGCACATGAACCTTGACTCCCGCGCTGACCAGCAGGTTGTCCCCCCGAGGGGCGACGCACCAGACCCAGTCATCAAAGGCCAGGGTGCCTGTGCAGGCCAGCCCCTGCCTGGCCCAGATGCGCACTGCATAGTCCCACCCACCACTGAACAGGCACCTGCAGATGAGCAGTTGAAGGGTCAGTGACAGTACAGGACAACCCTGGTGAAGAGACGCCCCACGCATGCACGCCAGTGGTCTGTCTAAGGGCTAGAACAGCATGGGGACCCACAAGCCGCATGCAGTCCTTGACCCAACTCATCACTTGGCCGGTCGTGATGGAAGGCAGCCCATGCTCTGAACTGAGCCTTCATGGGGTGCAACAGCAGCTGGCCTCATGCAGGGCGCTACAACATGCGGCCGCAACTAGGACTTCAGATGGCTGGCCCTGCAGCAGGCAGATGCTTACTGCGATTGATACGGCAGCATCTCTTCAGGTGGCTGGTCAAGGCCAGTTCTAGGATGCAGCCTGGCATCATCTTAGCCCCCCATGAACAAGGCCTCTCGCATTTCAGGACATCTGCTGCAAGCAAGTGCACTGCAAACACAGGCAGTATGACACAGTGTACTCTGCACTGGGGTTGTGCAGCTCTTCAGGTCACTCATGCGCACGGGAGCAGGCAAGGCTGCCTCACGTGTCGGTCAGCGCCAGCGTCAGGATGGGGCCCGTGTGCGCATTTCGCAAGCGCGTGGGGTTGGAGAGGTCAAAGCCCCCTGCAAGGGGTGCAGAAAGGTGCAGCTGCAAGACATATCTGGCAGCACATATCTGGCAGCGCAAGCGGCAAGGGGACACAAAAGTATGTGATGAAGGCCACAGACATGTGCCCAACCCAGGGCATTCATCACCGAAGGCGTTGCCATGCAGCTGCCAGCTTCACAACACTGACATGTCGTACTGCAGAGCAGAAGCGCTGCCCTAACCCCCTCTTCAATGTACGTCAGACTGACTCTCACCTGCAGCCTGGGACTAAGCATGCAGCATGGCAAGTGCTCAAGCACGAGCGCTGCTGTGCTGCCCACCTGCTGCCTCTGTGCCAGCCTGGTTGCCCGCCTCCCAGATCCTCAGGGTTCTATCATGGAACCCACTGCTGACCAGCATGGTGGCATCCATGGCCACTGCGCGCACGGGTCCTCCGTGCAGCTTGCTGGTCGCCACAGGCATGCCGGCTCTGAGGTTCCACAGCTTCACGGTCCGGTCTGAGGACCCTGCAGGCATGGCAGGTCACAAACCTCAGTGAGGGTGGCGCAGCTCTTTGAATCGGTTTTAGGAGTCTGCAGACGCGGCAGATGCTACACCTCAGCAAGGGTGGGGCAGCTTTCCCTAGTCTGGTGTGTGAACCCTGCAGGCCTGGCAACAAGGCAGGGGAGTCATGCAGCGTGCCTGCTCTGAGTTCCCAGCTTGCTGGTCTGACCTGACGTCCCTGCAGGCACGGCAGGCGCAACACCACAGGAGGTTTTTGGATAGTTGTGAAGCGAGGCAGCACGCCAGGCGCAAGTGCCGCACACTGACCGCTACGCTGCACAGCTGGCCCAGCAAGGCGATCTGCAGCACAATAAAGGTGCCTGCAGCAAGCAGGCACTGCCCACAGCAAGGCAGGCTGCCACAGAGCAGCATAGACAATCTGTTGCTTGACGGCGTGGTGCAGGGTTGAAGTGGCAGGCGCACTGACACCCCAATGCATCCTCTCACCTGTGACCAGCAGATTCCTGCAGGCAGCATGGCTAGGCAGCACGACCAAGCTACAAATGCAGCTGTGGGTCCTGCTGGAAGTCACAGCCAGGCAGCACAAAGGAGCACCGCGTGCTGGGCCAGAGCCAGTAGAGCAGCCAGACCGCATGGGAGGGCGGCAGGTGCACACCTGTAGCCAGCAGGTTGCTGCCAGGCAGCATGGCCAGGCTGCGCACTGCAGCCTGGTGGCCATGCAGGGTGTCCTGGTCAAAGCGCCCGCCAAAGCTCCGCGCCTGCCACATCTTGGAGCCATACCGTGCCTGCCAGCTCCTTTTGAGGGCACCTGCAGGGACGATGTTGGTTCCAGGGACGTGGTGCATTATTTGGCAAACGTTGGCGCGCCTGCCACCTCCTGCTGAGGGTGCTTGTGGGGGAAGCAAGTTCAAAGGTGCAAGCACAACTTGGAGTGTTTGCCAGCACTCTGTTGAGGGCGCCTGCATGGGAGAAATTCTCTATGCGGAGTTCCTGCATCATGCACCACACTACTCCCGGCAAGGCAAGGCAAGGCAAGGCAAGGCAAGGCAAGGCAAGGCAAGGCAAGGCAAGGCAAGGCAAGGCAAGGCAAGGCAAGGCAAGGCAAGGCAAGGCAAGGCAAGGCAAGGCAAATGACTTGACTGCCCTGTTGGCCGTCAGCTGCCCCATGCTGCACCTGCACTGCTGGCTGCCACACACGTGCCTGCGGGCACCTAGTGCATGTTGTCAACATCACTTTGCAACCAGCCATGCTGGCCCCACCACCTCTTGAGGCTGTTCTGTGTCAGCGTGGCTCTGTTGTACTGAAGTGCAGATGGCTGGCTCACAGGAATTTGGGCAAATTCTTCAAGCAAGAGTCACGACATCTCAAGCTGACACAGCCTCCAGCCACTGGCAGGTCAAGCTCTTTGCAATCAGGCGGTGCCCAACCTGCAGAGGCCGGAGCTGGCCACTTGCGCTCGTAAAAGGCGCGCCACGCCTGATTTGCTGCTGCGTCGTGATTCAGGTCCCTCCAGCTGCGGCAGACACAGCTCACACAGCACAGCGCCTGCGGGGGCAGATGGTCGAACACGTCGTGCAGGCATCCCGCCGGGAGGCAGCCTGCAATGCAATCATTCATGGTTTAGGGCCTTCACAGCTTCAGGTGGGGCTGCTGTGCAGGGATGAGGGAAAATCCCCACGCAGGCACCCTGCTGTGAGGCAGCTTGCAGCGGGCGCGCAGAGCATACTGCTGCACAAGGGCCAGTGCATTCGTGGTGGTACAAAAGGGCAGGCAGCCTGCAGCGCACTGAGCAGCTGGGATTGTTGTCACAGTTGGCATGCCTCAACATCAGCCTCTCAGAATGCATCTGACTCCTGCGGAGCCTCCTGTTCAATCAAGCAGAGAACAGCACCCTGCTCGTCACGTGATGCTCTGCATGATTGCATGCGCACCTATAGTGGGGCCTGGGCCAGCACTTGCAGGGCTCTGGGTGGCTGATGTCTGCCTGTTTGCAGCAGGCTGACTGCTGGGCCCCGGCCCTGTGTGATCAGAAGCTGACATGCAAGGCCAATGGGCCTTGTGGCTAACAGCAGCCTCCCTGATGGCTTAACGCAATGGTGTGCCGCAGGAAAGGCATGTCTCTGTCTACAGATGAAATGGGGGACAGTGGCGAATGAAAGATGGGACCCTATATCAAACAAGGCCATGAGACATTGTGCTTTCACGGGGTTTTGGAAGACTGGTTCGAGGTCCAACAGGGCCTCCCAGAGCCTCTCCCCCTGCACGACCTGATTATTAAGTAGGGTTCTTGAGTTGCCGGCTTGAACCCATCTCGTGGGCGGTGCAGACGGCTGCACTCAAAGGATCTGGTAGTGAGCCAGTAGCAAGGAGCTCACCATGGTAAGCCATGCGTGCTGCATCATTGTGGTTGTCCACACAGTGCATGTCTTGGACCACAGCCATTCTAGCTTCACACCCCTTGGGCTGTGATTGTTCGATCAGAGCTCTGAAGCTTGCTGTCAGGCATCTTGGCCTCCATGACTGATGTCTGTTTGCAGCAGCACTGCATATTGCCGGCAGTGAAAGCTCAAGTGCACATCCACTGCTTCTGCTGTCTTCTTTGCCAATGATGCACCCTGCTGGCATGCCAGCCTGAAGTGCACCCGCACCTGCAGGCGTCCCGTTTCTGGGCGGCTGGCAGCGACAGTGAGGATGAGAGCGAGTCCTCCGTGGAGGAGACAAGTTCAGACAATGGGTCTGGGTCCTCCAGCAGCTCTTCAGACGCAGGGGGGGCCAAGGGGCCCAGCAGGTGGGGCCTTGCTGCAGGCGCAGAGCACCAGTGGGAGAATAAGTGCTGGCCTGGCGGGCACTGCTGGCTCCAAAAAAGTCTGCCCCTGTGTGCCAGAAGCAGGGCCCAGGGAGCCAGCATGCGAAGAAGCGCAGCCAGCTCTGTGTGCATGGAGTGGCAACTCGCCACCTCACAGAAAGTTGTGCAGCAGGCAGGACCGCACAGGATTCGGCTGCCTGTGGTGGTTGGCCTGAATGATCTGGTTTCAGCAGCACACCAGAAGCAGGGCAACCCATGAGGTGGGGCGATGGGAGCAGAGCTGGTGACCGCATGGGGGCCACAGAATATAGCCACGCAAATGCTGCCTGCAGCTGATCTGGGCTGGTGCAGGAGGCTGGACCCTGGATATGGGGCATGCTGGTGCAGGCGTCAGGGCTTCTGCTGCTGGCACGGCCCGACTTAAGTGAACAGCAGCTTTGTGTGCAGGCCAGCACATGCTGTCATCAGTCTGCCTTGTCATGCTTTGTTGGAGGCAGGCTGGGCTACAGTCCGCAAATCAGGCTGGGCTACACCATGCGACTCAGCATGCGACTGCGTCTGGCCTGCTGGGGTGTGGGTGTGTGCAAGTTGACGTGATTTGCATGTGCATGTGCATGTGCATTCCCACCACAGCCTCATCGTGTGTTTGTCACCCTATTGTGGATGTGCAGGTTCATGATTGGATCCAGTGACAGTGACGATGAGGATGAGAAGAGGGTGGCCAAAAGCGCTAAGGACCGGCGCTTTGAGGAGCTTCAGACCACTTGTGACGAGATCAGGGTGAGCCAGGCAACACCTGCAGAGCTGCATGCTTGTCCCAGTTGAGGCAGCGCAAGCGCTGTAAAAAAAAGCAGCAGAGTAGAGCTGTCAGATTAGAGCTGTTGGCCTCATGGGGCAGATATATCCACATGCTGGCCAACCACATGCTGGTGAGCTGCCAAACATGTCAGCGGCAGCTTACAGCAGATGCAGATGACACGCAGTGTGAGCCGCTTGCAGGCTCCACTTGCTGCAGCAACACCTTGCACTAACATGCCCATCTGTGCATGCCGACAGAACAAGATCAAGATCAATGACTGGAGCGCAATCCAGACCCTCTTTGACAAGCTGAACAAGCAGCTGGAGAAGACGCAGAAGGTCACCATGTCGCTTGGGGTGCCGCGCAAGTATGTGCGCATCCTGGTCGAGCTGGAGGACAATCTGGCCACCACTCTGGCAGACAAGGTGGGCCAGCGTTTGCTGATCACAAGACCAGTGTGAGGGGGGGTGCTAGGCATTCTGGTAAAGTTGTAGAAAAGCGCGACCACCACCCTGGCCGCTGAAGTGTTCAGAACTATGTCACCATCAGACAGGGCGGAGATGTGCACCAATGATGAGGTCCTTGCTGGGGGCTTCCAGCCTTGGCCTGTCAGTAACTGTGTGGCAGTAGAGCTCTTGGATGTAGTCTTTAGGAGACTTTAGCTGTTTTGCTGGTGAACCCCTCCTCCTTGGGCAGTTTTGAACCCTCTCCGGCTGCTACTGCACCCCCCTGATCAGTCTTCCAGTGCTGCAGGAGGCCAAGAAGAAGATGAGCCCCACCAATGCGCGGGCTCTGAACGCAATGCGCCAGCGCCTGAAGAAGCACAATATCAACTACCAGGAGCAGATCAAAGCTTTCAGGTGCCCCCTGCTGTCTTTCTGAACCCCATGCTGGGTTCTGCAGGCTAGTAGATGTTGTGCCTGTCAATTCTTGATTGCGGAGGGGGGCCAACTTTGGCAGCTGACCCTGCACTGGACAGAAGGGAATTAAACACTTGGCAGGCCTGGATGGCAGGTCACGCAGTAATGCGACTGTGTGAAATGCGCAAGTGCTGGATCATCTGTCACCTGGAAGAGCACTGGTGGTGCCTGACCTCCAGCAGCACAGCCAAGGAGCTCCATGGCTTCAAGAGTCTGAGACCATGGCGCAACCCAGGGCAGTAGTCGTTGGTTCCCCCTCTGGCGGCAGGAGTTACCTGAGGCTGTGGCTCAGGCTTCTGAGCCCTCTTTGTCTGACACGAAACTGCACCCTGGCTGCAGGGACAACCCCGAGAGCACGGCCGAGGAGCCGTCAGATGCCTCCGAGTCTGATTCCTTTGACAGTGATGGCAGTGAGGAGGGGGAGCAGGGTGAGGGTGAGGAGGACAATGAGGGCTTTGAGAAGATCCGCAGCAAGACAGAGAAGAAGAAGGACAAGATTCTGTCCATGGACCCCACTCAGGTGTGCCCAGAACTGTTTCGTGACATGCAGGTCTGAGCAGGGCAGGCTGCATGACAGTGTGGGCAGGCTGTGTGGCGGGCTGTGTGGCATGGCTGACAGGCTGCCTGGTTGGCCACATGACGCGGCCAGCAACCTGTGTTGTGGGGCGCAAGAACAGCATTGCATGCTGCACAGCAGGACAGCAGGACAGCAGAAGGACAGATGACCCTGTTTGTGCACCCCACTCAGATGAGGCTCACCCTGTCACCTGCACAGCAACATTGCCAGGAACGCTGCAAAGCAAGCTGTGAGGGATCCCTGGCTCGCTGCCTTCCTGCGTCAATCAACAGGAGGGCGCCAAGCCGGGCATGCTCGCTGAGGAGCTGGGTTCACAAAGCTTCCCGTTCTGCAATGCAACAATGTACAATGTCCACCCTGCTGCTCTGCAGATCAGCTACGATATGGTGACCAAGAAGCTGAAGGAGATTGTGATGGCTCGCGGCAAGAAGGGCGTGGACCGTAATGAGCAAGTAGACATGCTGACTTACCTCGCCACTGTGGCGAAGGGGCCAGTGCAGAAGATGGACGTGCTGATCCAGGTGAGGTTGGTGATTTGGCTTGTAAGTGTGTGTTCTGCACACCACAGTTCATGGATACTGAGATGCTGCTTTGACCTCACACAGGAAAGTGTTGCACTGCCCTGCAGGTGGTGTCGGCATTGTTTGACATCAACCCCAGCATGAGCACCCACATGGCGGTGCCCCTGTGGAAGCGGTGCGTCGGCACGCTGCTGGAGGTGCTGCAGCTGCTCCAGGACGAGCCCTGGATCCAGGTGGACGAGTTCTATGAGCCTCCGGCAGAGGATCGGCTGGAGGACCCTCCTGCGGGGCAGCCTGCGAAGGTGGGCTGGTCAGACTGGAAGTTGGGCAGCTTGTGTTGCATGAGTCACGCGCAGGTGGGCTGGTCAAACTGGAAGTTGGGCAGATTGTGTTGCATGTGTCACGCGCAGGTGGGCTGGTCAAACTGGAAGTTGTGCAGTTTGTGTTCCTTGAGCCATGCACAGGTGGGCAAGCTGGCAGATCTTCGGCATGTTGGGCACATGTTTGCCAATGTGCAGTTCGCTGCCAGCTTCAGAGGTCCCCTGCAGGGCAGCTTGCCAATGAGAGCTGTCATGCATGGCCATACGTCTGCATGTCTTTTGGGTTCTCTGAGGTGGCGCTCTCGGCAGTCAGCAGCAGTGAGCTCCAGTGCATCCAAAACTGGTCGTCTGTGTGCGGCTCTGCATGGAGCCTCAGGCACTGCCAATTGTGCTGTGTCACCTGCCTGGTGCGCATGTGACCCATCGCTGCTGTGCTTGCGCCTCCAGGTGTGGGGCAACCTGGTGGGCTTCCTCGAGCGCCTGGACGACGAGCACTTCAAGAGCCTGCAGGTCAGCGCATGCCTCATGGGGTGCAGCAGCCCATCCCATGTGACTGACGACCACGGCCGAGGCATGGGTGATGACAGGCCTGTCACACAACAAAGGACAGCTGCCACCTGGAAAAACTTGCCACTGAGCTGCACGCCTGGGCAGAGCTGCTCAACACACAGGAGTAAGTGGCATGTCCCAATCAGAATACATGACGGCAAGAGTCTCATCTGCAGGTGATCGACCCCCACACCAATGCCTACCTGGAGCGCATGAAGGATGAGCCCCTCTTCCTGGCCCTGGCGCAGAAGGTGTGCAGCTGGCCACTTGTGGGGGTGTGTGCCAATAGGGTGTGTGCGTGACTCAGCATGCAGCCTCAGGTGAGGCAGTCCTGGAGCCCTGTGCCCGCAGGCCGCGGGGTGGTGGCCTCAGCATCAGCGCAGGGCTGGGCGCCGCTCCTGTGCAGCATTCATGCAGTTGGGGGAGGCCGCCAACCAAATCTCAGAACCTGCCATTCCTTGTTCTGCCAGTCTCTGTGCGGCAGCAATGCAGCAGCTGCGTGCCGATGCAGGTCACAGCATGTGCGTCCCCTGCAGGTTACTTACTGTCCTAAGCAACACTCAGACTCTCATTGCCTGCTTTGTGCCATCATGATTGCAAACAGCACTGGCTTGCACTGACGGTCATCAACTACTTATAGAGTGCCAAGCGATGTGGAGATCTCACAGCTCACCTGCCCTGCGCCAGCACTGCAACACGCAACGGCATGCTCACAGTGTGCGCCCACACCCGCCCAGCCATGAGAATGTGCTGGACTGCCCTGCAGGTCACTGACTACTTGGAGCGTCAGAATGATGAGCGCAACCAGGCCAAGGTGGCCCTGCGGCGTGTGGAGCATTTCTACTACAAGACCGATGTGGTGAGCTTGGCCAAGACCAGAACCCATCGTGGGTGAGGGAAGGCATCTTGGACTTGCATGTCGGAGATGCCACCCATTGAGCCACATGCTCGGCACTGCAGCTTCCGCACTGCGAGCCTGGGAGCAACAGAGCTCTACTGCCTGAAGGTGATGCAGCTGCATGATGCGCACAAGGTCACGTGACCTTCTGAAAGGGCCAGGAACAAGGTGCCTGTCTGCCCAATGCAAATGTCTGTTGGAGTGTGCCACTGGCTTCAAGCACTTGGCAGACATGCCTTGGCGGAGGTGTCTGGCGTCCAGCACAAGCTGGCCCTATGTCACCTGCTCTCTTCAGTATGTACCAGCTGTCATGACACGGGTGCATGCTGTTGGACGCATGCTGTCGCTGGGTAACAAGCTGGCTCTGGACCAGCTCTGTACAGAGTGATTGTCATCACACCCCTGCTGTGCTGTGACATGACGTGCAAGCTGGCTCTCAATCATCAGACGCACTTGACCACAGCCAAATGCAGCCCGTCAAAGTAATTCTGGCCCCAAGCCTCACGCCAGTCCCCATGCCTGGTTAGGTGTATGGAGCCATGCGCAAGCTGGCTCTGGAGCAGCAGGCTGAGACAGCGCAGCTGAATGCGGCGGTGCAGCAGTCGGGGGACAAGGAGGATGAGGACCCCGACCTGGATGAGGATGAGGCTGATGCTAAGCAGGTGACTTTCAGCTGGGGGTCTGTGCTCTGCAACGCCGCCCTCAGCATTTTTCAGACTGTTCCGGTCTTTAGAAGGGCTTGAGTCTGGATCTCCCTTGCCCAAGCCTGGGAAGTCTGCCAGGCCTTCATGCTGAGCTTCACATACAGGGTTGATGATAGACACTGTCTGCCTGATACAGGCCGACAAGATTGTGGTCCGCATGCCCGCTGACTTTGTGATGGCTGAAAGCCTGCCTGGGCTGATGGCTGAGCTCACCAGCTTCATCTACAAGCATGGCGACGAGCGCACCAAGGCTCGGGCCATGCTGTGCAGCATCTACCTGGAGGCCATCCACGACAACTTTCACAAGGTCAGAACGCCAGCGTCTGGCCAGCAAGCGCTGTCTGGTGCACTGTAGATGACTGCTTGCATGTCAGAAATCTTGCCAGACTGCATGAAGTTGTCAGGCGTCTGCGACAGCCTGCTGCAGGCATGCATCAGCTTGGGGATGTCGCCCTGCTCTCAGCTATGCAGCTGCACCTGCCCTGCAAGTCATGCCTCTATGCTTGCCCTGCTGCAGGCCGACATCAGCCTGCTGGTGGCCCGCCTGCCCTGAACAGGACAACTGCAGTTCCCAACTCGTGCCACTTCCTCTGCCCTGCAGGCCCGCGACAGCCTGCTCATGTCCCACCTGCAAGATGCGGTGCAGCACATGGACATCTCGACTCAGATCTTGTACAACCGCACCATGGCCCAGGTGGGTATGCATGCAATGTACAGGTTGCTGAAGCTGTTGGCACCTTGCTGAGCTGTACCGGCTGTTTGAGGCGCATTGCAGCTGTCCGGCCTGCAAGACTGTGGACTGATTGGGCCAGGCGGTGGGACAGGGCTGCGCGGCTCTGGTTCCATGCATCGCCGCACCCTGTGCTGCCATGCTTGAGCAGCGGGCACGCTTCTGTCTGCGCTCTGTCTTTTCAGCAGATTCAAGCGTCTCAAGGAATGTCTGTATGAGTCACACGCATGATGATGCAGGTCGGGCTCTGTGCCTTCCGGGCGGGCCTCATCCCTGAGGCGCAATCCGCGCTCAGCGAGTTGTATGGGACGGGCAGAGTGAAGGAGCTGCTGGCTCAGGGCATGAGCATGAGCAGGTGGGGTTAGTGCTCTCATTTGTGAGGGGCTTACCTGCTGCACATCAGCCAAAGGCGGCCCTTGTCCAACCAATCCTTGCATGTAGTAGGAAGGCAACCCAATGCACACATGCAATCATGCAATATACAGCATCAGCATACACTTTGCCCAGGGTCTCCCTGCAGGTGCCAGTACAAGACGCTCAAACAAGAGAAGCTTGACAAGTGGCCATCATCAATCTGCCCTTCCCACCCCTGCAGGTCCCAGGACAGGATGTCCGAGCAGCTGGAAAGGCAACTGTTTGCTCGGGCCACCCCTGCATGTTCCAGGTCAAAGCACCCGAGAAACATCTGGCTGTGACGCCCATATATACGGCTGCCTGTTGCTCACTCCGCATGTGAGCTGGTGTGCCCTGTCCACCCCTGCAGGTGCCAGGCAACACAAGCAGTCACCCCCTACAGCCCTTGGTCATACCCCACTTGTGACCTGCTGCTGGGCCTCACTCACCACACAGTGCTGCTGCCGCAGGTACCAGGACAAGACGCCCGAGCAGGAGAAGCTCGAGCGCCGTCGCCAGGTGCCCTTCCACATGCACATCAACCTGGAGCTGCTGGAGTCGGCCCACCTGATTGCCGCTGCCCTGCTGGAGGTGCCCAACCTGGCGGCTGCCAGCCTCGTCGGGCAGGAGGGCACTGCGCGGCGCAGGGTTATCAGCAAACCCTTCCGGCGGCTGCTGGATAACTACGAGAGGCAGACCTTCACAGGTGGGGCTTATTTGCAGCATAGGGCGGGGTGGGTGCATTGCTGGCCGGCCTGCAGGCCTTAGCAGCTGCCATTGTCTGGACATTCCAGGTCTTGAGCGCCTGCTGAGGTACCTCCTGGGTTGCGGGCACTCTGCAGTTCAAAAGCATCAGCAAGCCCTCCTGGTGACTGCGCCTTCACAGGTGGGGTGGTGAGCCATGATGGACCCTTGTTGTTTGAGGCAGCAAGCTTTCAGCTGCAGGCTTTGGTTACACCAGTGATCAGCTTGGAGATTGTGAGTTCAAAATCCAACAGATACCTTTTATGCTTATTGCCAGCCTCTCAGAGCCGGCAGGCATCCCACGGCAGCACAAAACCTAGCAAGCTATATGCCAGGTGGCAGCATGAGCTGAGGTGCAACTGTTCTAGATAGAAGTGCATCGTGTGCCCTCATGACCCCCATACCTGAGGCTTCAGTCAGCCTTGCTGTGCACTGCAACCTCAAGCACGCGGGCAGGCCCTGTGCCTGTTAGCAGAGGCGCCTCATAGCCAATGGGCCTTTCAAGCAATACAGCACATTATCACTGCAGAAGGCCTATGTGAGAACAGGCAATGACTCCTCAAGCCAGCTGTCCTTTCAACTTGCAGGGCCCCCTGAGAATGTGAGGGACCATGTGATGGCGGCCACCAAGTCGCTCATGTCAGGGCAGTGGGGCCAGGCATACGAGTACCTGGCAGCGCTGACTGTGTGGCCCCTCATTGGCGGCGTGCGAAAGGATGACGTGCTGTCCATGCTCAGGACCAAGCTGCAGGTCAGAGTTCAAGTCAATTTGCATAATGAGGGCGCAGCTGTTCTACCCTTTGTGTCCCCTGCTGCCACACCTTGCCATCGTGCAATGCCTGAGCGCTGCCTAGATGGCATGCTGGCCATGCTCAGGACCAGGCTGCATGTCTTCCAGCAGCTGCACAAGGCTGACATTGGCCTACTTTTGCACCAGCCTGTCTTGCTGCTGGGCCACCCCTTACATGTCATCAGTGCCTCACGTGAGACTGGGTGGCCTCTGCTGTCATGCTACACCTTTTGGTGCTGCCACAAAACCGAGTAGTACAGGACCTTGCTCACGACACCTGCCGGCCGGCCCTTGTCCCACTGCATTGTTGTGCCATGCTGTGAGCCGCAATGAAGAGCTGACCTGCCGCGACAACCAGCATGGGAGCTGACACTCTTCGATGTGCTGGCCAGGCCTGGCGACTTCCTTCTCACTGCTTTGTTTCCGGTGCTGCAGGAGAGCGCTCTGAAGACTTACCTGTTCACCTATGGCAACTACTACAGCAGTCTGAGCCTGGAGCAGCTGAGCACCATGTTTGACATGCCCCAGAAGAAGGTGGGCTGTGCCTGGGACTGCTGCCTCCCAGCCTGTGAGGTGCTTCCAGCAGTAGCCACAGTGGCTTGTAGCCCCTGCAGACGCCGGCACCCACCTGTCCCTAAAACTTTACCAGAAGCAGAGTACATTGCTGCACTACTTGCAACTGAGAACATGTCCAGTCCGCCATTCACACCAGCCCTGCCTGAGACAGCCTGCTTGAAGGTTTGCATGCCTGCCCCTGCAGGTGCACTCCCTGGTCAGCCGCCTCATGATGGAAGAGGATCTACAGGTAAACCAATGATCGACTCGACATGCTGCATTCTTTGATGCAGTCAGTACTGCGTCGCTGCCTGCTCCCGGTCCTTTGGGAGCCTGGCGCACCCTGCCTGACAGCGAGTCTGGCACCAGTTGCGGCCCTCTGCCGGCTGTTCCCTGCCTGCCAGTTACGTTTCAGCATAAGGGCGCGCCTGCTTGTGAGGTCAGCTGGATCGCGCAAGTCTCAAGGGCATCCAGCAGGTCTCCTGGGACCACGCCACAGCCACTACAGCTGGTGCGCTCAGTGCAGCTGAGGTCAGCACACCCCTGATACGTTGAGCGCCCTGCAGGGCTCCTGGGACCAGCCGACAGCCACCATTGTGATGCACAACGCGCAGCCGCGGCGCCTGCAATCCCTGGCGCTGCAGTTTGCAGAGAAGGCCGCCACCATGGTGGACCTGAACGAGAGGGCGCTGGTGATGCGCACGGGGGGCATGAGGGATACAGAGGATGAGGGCCGCGGAGGGAACTATGGGGAGGGCAACTTTGGCAGCCGCAGGTGTGTACCTTGGTACAGTGCCCAGGGGGGGGGGGTACACACCTCCTGGCAGCTGCGGGCAGAGGCTCTGGTCTTTGGGACCAAGGCTGGGGATGCAGCCGTCATGCAGAGACCAGAGAGACATCTGGGATGAGGGGCGGAAAGGCAACCATATGGACGGCAACATGAGCTGCTGATGGGGACGCACTGCTGCATAGGCGTAGTATTGCCAAGCCGAGCTTGCTGCCCCCGTGGGCCGGGGGTCTGGAGGGCTTCAGGCAGCCCCAGGTAATTGTGACTGGGCTGCACTTCAGTTTCCAACACAGCATTGGGGGCTGGGCGCTGGGTGGGACAGGCCTTCAGGAGTGTTGGGTGTCTGATGTAGCCTGCAGCTGCTGTGCCTGTGTTCAGACCTGCCTAGAGTACTCAGACCACCTTCAGTTCGCAGGGACAAAAGCTGACACCTATTTCTCGCACTGGCCAGACGCACTGGAAGCAGTCTGCTGCCTCGCAGAGGGGAAATTATGATGGCAGGTCAGGCCTCCCTGGCGTTACGGGCTGCAACCTGAACCAGCTCTGGCACTGGCCCATCACAAAGCGGTCTTGCAGGGGCAGCTGTGACGGCATATCACGCCGGGGCCACCCCATGGGCCATAGTCTGCACCTGCTGGCTCTGCCTGCGCCTTGCCTGCTGTTCCATTAACCTGTTGCACATCTGCTCTGCAGGGGCCCTGTGGCAGAAGGTCATGTCCCCTCATGGGGCCATGGGCCATTGGCGGGCGGTCTGGCAGTCTGCAACTGCTGGCTCTGCTGCTGAGTCACTCTGCTACTTGCCTTGCAGGGGCGGCCGTGGCGGGAGGTCAGGACTTCCCCCAGGCATGGGTCGTGGCGGGCGCGGGGGCGACAGGGGGGGCCGTGGCGGCGGCGGCGGTTACGACAACCGTGGGTACGGCGGGCGGGACAGCCACATGGCGCGCTACGATCGCAGCGACCGGTGAGGGGGTTACCTAGGCAGGGTTTTGGCGGGCCCAGCGCCTTGCTTAGAGTGGTGCCAACGTGCTGCTTTTGCCCACCGCCTGACAGCCACAGCTGCAGCGAGTGGTGCATCACATGCCTGGCTGCGCACGTCGCTGCCAGGCATGTGTCAGGGTGGCTGCTCTTCTGATGCCTTGCCTCTCAAGTGCGTGGGCCCCAGCTGTGATGAATTTCCCCCTTCTATTGAAGCTTCAGGCCCTTGCATCAGCAGTGCATCGCAAGCAGGTGTTGGCGGCCAGCCTGCCAACACACCAATTGTGACCCCCCTCTGCATCTCTGTGCTGCAGGCACAGGCCTTAGCACCAGCTGGATCTCTCTTGTCGTTCTACAGTCCCACTGCGGTGTAGCGCGGCAGCTGTGACCCCTTGACCCAGCACTGACGCCTTGCAGCACACTTCATGCACCCTGCAGATGGAGTGGGACCAGATCATCTCGTGGTGCCTTTCGGCAGCAAGAGTTGCTGTGGCCTGCCAATTCACGCCATTGACGCCTTGCTGCACCTTCGTGCTGCAGGTACAGTGGGACTGGCTTGAGCATCAGCAGCCTCCCAGAGCGCTTCCAGCGTGCCAACCGTGGGCAGCCCAACCAAAACATGACCTCCCTAGGGCAGCAGTTCCCCTCTGAGGCGGGGAACTACCGAAGATAGCCTAGTCAGGAGCCTCCGACTGCTCGCTGCTTGACCAGAGCGCTCAGGCGACCAGTCCACCCTGCTCTGCCCCTGTCTCGTGTGCCTTACGGCCCGTGTGAGCCACCCAGTGGTTGAGAACCATGACTGACCGGACGCACCACTTCATTACTGTTGGTGATGATGTAAGCTTGAAAGCTCTCGAAGTTCTTGCCAATCCTGCTGAGTTCAGCCTCCTTGCATCAGGTGCTGTAGCAGTGTTCCCACCGTCACAGACAGCACAGGCATGTTGAACCAAGAAAGGGCGTGCCTCCTGCGCAGTCCTTGTCAGCAGCCAAGGACCCGCGACATTAATCACAGCTGCACTTCCATACAAACCCAGAGGAATGGCAGACCAGCCCATTGTTGAAGGGGTTGTGGAGGAAGAGATCATAATTGAGGACCCCTGCCTGCACCAGGTGTGCACAGCTGCACCCAGGCATGGCATCTTTGCAGCTCTCCTAGCTAAGTCAGTCAAGTGATACACATGCTGCCAGCCCACACCTTGCAGATCTGGCTGTGCAAAAGGCAATGAACTGTTGGCGATGATGCACGCTGTGCTGGTGATTTGACACTCCTCTTCTGCTTGCTACATGCCTGCACCCATTCAGCGCTGGCTGCCTGGCAGGCTGCTCCTGTGGCTTCAGCTGCAGTGCAAGACACTGATGTCATGCGTAGATCGGCAGCAGACCTGCACACCATGCGCTGACTGTGATCCCGTGCTACAGTCGCAAAGATGGGCTAGGCATGCTCGCTAGTGCAGCGCTGTCAGCGTGCAAGCGCCAATCTCGGCTCTGATGCCAATGGCTACCTGTCAAGCTGGCCTGTGGTGGCACCAGCAGAGCCTGGCATGCTGCTGCGCTGACTATCTGACAGGCGCTCCTCTGATGGCTGCAGCTGACGAGGCTTCACAAGTGTCTCATGGCATCCAGGACGCATGACCCCCTGGAGTTGTGCGTTTCACGGCTGCCTAGTTTTGGCCTCAGCTGCTATGCACCCAGCTTGCAGTACTGAGTCTGCTGGACAGACTCATTCTGTCTCCATGACTGCTTGTGCATATAGGGCATCCTTGCCAGAAGTGTTGCCCACAATGTCATCCTGCACATGATATTCAAGCCTCCTTGTCGCCTGGCACTACTCTTCCTCCCTGTGCAGGTGTAAGCGACAGATTAATGCTTTCTGGAGCTGCTGCGACGGCAACCTGGACAAGTCAGTGCACTGCAAAACCCTGGTGGAGGCAGGCATGAGCGAAGCATTGTGGGAAGCTCAGGCCTGAGACACACAGGCCAGCCGGGATCTGGGGCTCCTCAATCCACGGGGGGATGTCTAAAGCAAGGGTAACGGTCTCTTTGCCAGCCGGCGTGCACTCCTTGCCTTGCCACCCCGGCTTGAAGGGCCAGATGCTCAAAAGCACATGGTCCATGGCCAATGACTTGCCAATGAATGAAACTGCAGCTGTTACACACAAAAGGCCCTTGATGCTCAAATCCCAATGGCTTTGGATGATGAGTCAGGTCCCTGTACCCCAATCCGCAACACCTACGCCATCTGGCAGCCCACACAAGGCGCGGAAGGGCCTTGGCAGCCAGCTTGTGGGCTTGCCCATTAGACTTGGATTGCTGGAGCAAAGTGAGACAAGAAAGGGCTGACATAGGGAGGTGCCTGCAGGCATGGAGGTGCCTTCCCACGGCGGATACTGGACTGTACATAGGCGGTCATCGTTGATCACCCCATGAAGGGCCGCTGACAATTCATCCCCGCATCTTGGCAGCTCCTATCTGCAGGGCAGGGTACAATCTCACAGTGCAGGCAGGCAACTTTATGCAGCCAGCCCCAGCATGCCTGGCCAGGGCAGACAGAAGCAGCCAACATTGGACCCTGCTGCTGCGGCTGTCAGTGCCTGCCTGCATGTCTACCATCATGCCTGGAAATGTGCTGCTTGCTGGCGCTGGCAAGCATGCCACCCTGCTGCTGACTTCAGCTGCCACGCAGCGTTGTTGTACTCCCGGGCAATGCTGCCCACGGTCAGTGCTCCCCACCTGTTGCTGCATCGTTCCCAGTGAGCATGTCTCAGCCTTGTGCTCTCAAGTGATGCATCGCAGCCTGTCCAGGGGAGCGTCCAGCTCTTGGCCATGGTGTCCTTCAAGCATGGACCATGGGAGGCCTAATCCAGAGCCCTGACATGCAGGCATCAGCAAGGTCACGAAGGAGCAGGAATCCCTGCAACTGCGCTACCCAGGTGAGGCCATGTCCCCTAGTTGTGTGAGGGATCCCTGGTTGTGGCGCAGATGGCTGCCGGCAGACTCTGCCTGCCAGTGCCTGATCTGGCCATATGCTGGCTGGTGACATGCTCTGGATGCCTGCAGGCATACTTGTGCACCTGCTGGCCCCGTGAAGAAGGCTGGCATGCCGGCAGACTGGTGGCAACTTGGAGGGAGGCTTATTGCAAGCCGCATGGAGCGAGTTCATCGATCAGTGGGTCTGCTGCGAAGCGGTTTGAGCTTTGCCTTTCAGTGTCACCTGATCAAGTTTAGGTTTGGTGGGACCAGGGGCAGTAGCCAAGTTTCTGGGACAGGCATCATGAGGAGAATAGATTTTCTGGCAGACTTCGTGAGAAGACACAAGCAGAGGGTCGTAACGATAGAAGCCACTGCGTTCTTTACGAGTACCATGGTGTGCACAGTGGGCCTGCTTATGTTGCGCCGCTTTGGGCCTGTGCCCAAGAGTCACAGGAGCTGGCGCAACCCTCTCATCATGCAGGCAAGGGACCATCTTGGTTCTGCAAAGCATGGTATCCCTCCGTGTGTCGCCCATGCTTGTTTAGATCAGCACTCCTGTAGTTCCCTGTGAATGCCCATCCGTCCCCATATTCAATGATCATTCCCCTTGGCCCCTTTCGTGCCTGCAGGTGCTCTGCAGTCCAACACTGCACAGCGCCTGGCAGCCTGCTTGTCCACACCTGTGGCATGCTTGTGACCAGACACTCTGTGCTCTTGTCCTGCCACACACCCTGCCCCTGGCTGACGTACATTTCCATGGCCTGCAGATGCTGTGCATCCTGGCCCTGCACGGTGCCTGGCTGCTGGCAGATGGACTTGTGATGTGGACCAGCGGGGACATAGCTCGCATGCAGCATCACCTTGCAGGTGACACTTGGTGACAGTGTCAGAGAGGGGAAAGCTTGACTGCCACTGTGAATGAGCTACCTGTGGGCCTCAGTCTGTGTTGTTGGCCTGCTGCTGGTGAGACCCATGCCTGGGCCACTGCAGGCCCCTGGCTGTACTCAGGCCTCATTCAGCAGCCTGGCAGCCTGTCCCTCCCCATGATGGCGCCCATGGCGCTTTACGGAGCTTTTGAGATGACTGGGCGCCACATGCCAGGTGGGGTCTGCCTGCACCCATGCGTGGGCATCTGCTGCAGTGTAGAGCATCTGACCGGGGTCGATGTACAATGTGCATTGGCATTTGTGGTGGTGTGTTGTGTGTGGCTGGGCACCATATGCCAGGCAAGCTCAGCGTGCTGGTGACACCTGGAGAAGGTTCTGCGTCTCAGTGCAGCTGCAGCTGCCGCTGAGCAAGGTGTGCTTGTTGCTGGCATGTTGGCACGCTGTGAAGAAACATGCCTTGCTGAGATGAAGACACCCCATCTGAGGCGAGCACAGCCTGCACCCGGCCTGCATACCGGCAGTATGTGACAGCATCACATGTCAGGCATGCCCTGCTTGTGGTGCAGCGCTCGGCACTGTGCAGTGCTCCGCTTTCAGGCTCCTGGGGCGCCATACACAAACACATATCAAGAACGGATTTTGCTGTTTGTGCCACTGGGGTGCTGCAAGCTATGCAGTGGGCCATGTGCAGTGGGCTTTGTGATGCTATGCAGTGGGCTGTGCAGGGGCGCATATGCATTGAGTTTTGCAGTGCTGAGCAGTGTCCCTGTGCTGTGCTGTGCCTCTTGCTTGCACCTTGCCTCACCTTGGGCACCCCCTGTGCTGCAGAGGACCCCATCAGACTGAAGATGCTGGCCGGCTACAATGCCATCATGTATGGCCTCGCCTGGGTGTTTCTGTGGCAGCAAATCACTCTGGGCCGCCAAGTCATGCCCAATCGGGTGTGGATGGGGAGTCAGGCACTAGTGGCCATCAACATGGTCACCTGGTGTGGCGAGGTTGGCTGGTACTGCCCATCTGGCAAAACCAGGACATTGTCGGCCCAGGCTCAGGTCTGGGCAGCTGTTTTTGGTCCCCTTCTGTGTGTATGGCTCTTTATCAACGCCCAAAGGCAGCAGATGGCAAAGACGATGCTCAGGCCCAGGTACAAGCATCAGTCAGTCAGCCACACCCAGCTCAGCATGTGATCTGCAATCTGCAGCCTGCTTTGGCGCATAGGCCTTGTTTCTATGCAGGAGAAATAACCAGTCTCAGGGTCTGCTTGGGGCCCCATTGTCTTTCAGCTGCTTCTACACTTTTGTTACTTAGAATCCTGACATGCTAAAGCCCGCCCCAAACCTCCCTCGTTTGTAGAGTGGCTTGTTGCTGTGGCCCCTCTGCTACACCATATGTCTGTCTCCGTTGTTGTCTGTTTGACACAATTCCGCTGTAGCATTTTTCTTGAACCCCCATTCCCCTTTCAACTAATAGGCCCGCCTATGAGGGCAAACATGTAGGCGCACATCGTGCTTTGCAAGAGATGTAATTTGAGCACATGTCCTGCACCTGCGGCCATTCCCCACAGATTCTCTTGCTCGGAAGTCTGCATGCCTCTGCTCGAGTGCGGGTCACCAGCATGACTTGTTGAAGTGAATGCTGCTGCTGGTCATCTCCAGTCAAAGGATTGAGAATCCTGCGCAGCTGCCCTTCTATTCTTCATCTCCCAACAGTTCCAGATTGGGCGCAGGCCCTGGTCAAGTCAGAAAGTGCAGCATCAGAGCCTATTGAGCCAGCAAGGTTGCATGGCAACAGAGAGCCTCAGGCAGCGTGATGCGCTCTTCTCAATGCTGGGAACCACTCTGGGCAGGAGAGGCAGCCGTCATGATCCCCAGAATGAACGCGGAAGGCCTACAACTCAGGTCTCTGGGCTCAGCACATTCAAGAAGTTTGAGCTTAGTGCTCTTTGTCTATGTGCTGGAGACATTGCTGGCTGAGACAAGCACCCCGACGCTCGGAGGCACTCCAACTGACACTGATGCCCATCTGCATGACTGCTCTCACATCTCTGTGTCGCGTAAGCTGCCATGGGCCTTGTGTCAGACATGTTCTGCGCCGATAACTGCTGTGTCTCAACAGCTTATGCCCGCAAGGGTCCCTTCAATGCTGCTTTGGACGTTCTGCAGGGCATTGCTCGCTGGAACCGCAGCACAGATCCTGGCCAGGGTAGTGGCGGCTATGGGGGACAGGGCCGCACGCTGGCGAAGCCTCGGATCGACGGTGACAGCTACCATAAACCGCCTCCTCTGCCCTTAGACCAGGCAAGCCCCACCGCAGGCTTGCGCATCCGCCTGCAACTCCACGTCCTGCCATTTCATGCTCCCTGGTCTGGCACCTGCTGTGGCACATTTTCAAGGCGGCTGTCGGCCACCCTGCTATGCCATGCGTCATTGAGAGCAGGGGCCCACTTGTCCTTGGTCAGGTGACCTCATGTATGGTGTGCACTACTGATTTGCCATTGGCACAGACTCCCCAAGTCGGCTGTGTCTGCCGCATGGCCTCAAGGACACACAGCATGCTCAGCATGACCTGCATCTGGACTATGGGTTGTCTGTGCAGGTAGCCCTGATGGAGCAACTGAGGGCAGAAAAGGCTGGCATAGAGGCCAAGGCAGCCCTGGAGCATGCTTGCTGGTGGGTTGGCCATCTAGCTTGGTAGCTGCCATCCACTGGAGCATGGGAGCTGCCTGCCTCTCCATCTATCTGGAAGCAGGAAATGGCAAGATGCACACTCCAGGGTGGGTGTGGCCATGACTTGCTCGCTGCTGGTCACTGGGGAGCAAGCTCCTGGATGCGAAGGGCTTGAAGCAGCCGGGTCTTGTCTCTCTCGAGTGTGTTGTGGGAATGCGCAGAACAGTTGTTGAGGGGTCACTGTGCAGCGCCGTGCTCTGTGCCCCGCCCCTCAGTCTAACCGCCAACTGAAATGGTCTCAGGGTGAGGGCTGACATAAGTCTGGCAAGCATGCTGCACACTGGCTGCCGCCCCTTTGTACATCTTGTCTGCGACGGGCTGCAGGGTGAAGGCTGAGATGTATCTGCGTGCCAGGCAAGGGGTTGTGCCGCCCCGGGCAGATAGCGCCTCTGCAGCAGTATGGAGGCAGCACAGCAACCGTCCCGGGCGCAGCTGGCCCCTGGCGGGCCGCGATGAATCAGCCGACCTCAGCAGCAATGCTGACCATCCTCAGGGTACCCTGTGTACTGACCTTCAATGCATGCCAAGCACCTCACAGCAGCTCAGGCATGCAGCACTGCTTGTCGGGCTGCACACAGATGAGGAGTCTTGCCTATGTCTGCCGTGCAGCTGCACAAGCCTTCATTGTGGCCTGCATCACTGCAAGCTGATGCACTTCATGCCCTCCGCTGATGCAGTGCCTGTTGATGCAGTGCAGCCCGCACATGCACATGCATGTGCCCTTCATGTTGGCCTGCATGCACTGCAAGCTGGTGCAGCTCGAGTCTGCTTGTAAATGCAGTGCCTCTCGATGCAGTGCCTGCCAACCCACGCACCTGCATGTGCCCTCTATGACCTGCACCCACCATGGGCTGACCCATCTCATGCCCGCCCATGCAGCTGCGGCCACCTGGAGTGATGCAGGCAGCGAGTGGGCTGCCGTGGATGCCAGCCGCCTGGTGCAGGCTCTGGAGCAGAAGCTCAGCTCCAGAAGCCCAGCAGGTACAGCCCGTGTGCATGCTCATACAGGCAATGGTCGTGCACAGCGTCTTGGACACTGTTTGAAGGGTACCTGGGAATCCAGCATACAAAGCATGGCAGCTACATGTCTTGTGACCCCAAGATCCTGATGTTTTCCGTCACAGAGCTGGCCTACACACTCAGACAGGATCATCATTCTGTCACACATCTGGTCAGGCTCTCAAGAGGCTCAGCCTGGGAACCAGGCATGGCAGGTACATGTCAAGTGCAATCCAAGACATCGCTTTCTCCCTCACACATCAAGGGCCAGGCGCCTCAGAAAGAGGTCGTTCGTTGATGTGGCTGCCGTTTGCCAGCATTCCACGTGCTGGACAGCATATTCGCGCCAAAGGCTGTGCTGATGGCATCGCACCTGCGGGGGGGTGCCCTGCAGCATGTCACGTTACTGCCAGAATACATGCAGAGTGATCAAGGTCTGTGCGGGGCTCGTAACCGGTGTCTGCAGGCACGTTCTCACGTTCTCCAGGTGCCTGGAATGACCTTGCATTCACGTCTGGGAGATGTTATGCAGGTGCCAAGCAGGCTGGTGATGCGGATGCAGCCCAGCAGCTGCCACAGCAGTGGGGCCTGAAAAGCAAGCTCAGCAGCCGTCGAAGAGCAGCCTCTGCTGGAACTTCCCCTGTGCGGATCATGTCAGACCTGTTTGCCGCTGCCCAGATTCACAGCTGGGCTCAGCAACCGCCGCCTACCGGAGACAGCCAGGCAGCAGACGCTGCTGCCACTGGAGCTGACGCAGGCTGGGGCATCGCAGCAGTCTGTGCCCCCCCGGGAGGCCCCAGGGCTGGCCTGCCCACTGACTTCGTGTCTCAGCAAGGCCTGCAGAAGCAGCGCTCTGGTCTGCCGAAGGCCATGGTGCTGCAGCAAGGGCTGCAGGAGCAGCACATAGGTGCCAGTCCCCAGGCAGACAGCAGGCGCTTGAGCTCTGCTGCCCCCAGCAGGTCAGCCAGCACTGCTGCTCAGGCGCAGCAGCGCAGCAGCAGCAGCTTCAGCAAGCAGGATCGGCAGCAGCACCAGCAGCAGGCTGCCTGCAGCGCTCCATTCAGGGCAGCAGGGGGGCATGGTGCTGCTGCGCACCTCAATGGGCAGCCCAGCGGGATACTGAACCGGGGCACCAGCAGAGTCTCAGATGGGAGCAGGTTGGCCACTGCAGAACAGCATGTGGAAGTCTGTAGCGGCCCGCAGCAGACCACTGAGTCTGTATCAGGTGCGTTGGCAGAGGACTGCAAGGTGACCTGCCGGTATCCCAGGGCATGTTGGGCTGTATCTGCAGGACCAGCAGCACGCAGATTTTACTTCTTTACCTGCCGGTGCCACTGCTGCAGGCAGCGCTGCACCCGCGCAGGTGGCAGAGGCTTGCCGGCAGAGGGCGCGTCACCACGCAATGTTTGACAGCGACTCCTCCAGCGACGAGGGTCAAGTCATCCCCACAGGTGGCTGTCCCTGAAGTGTGTGGGCATGTGCACTGCAGTGCGCAATGCCAGACAGCAGTCTGCAGAGGTGCCAGCAATGCCTGGCCGACCGTGTCAGCCATTGGGTGGCCCACCTGACATTTCAGGTGCATGCAGGAACCAACCTGCAGGCAGTGCGCGGCTCTGAAAGGCTCAGACATGGGGTCAGGACCTCCCTGACAGCAGATGTCAAGAGCTTCCTCTGGCTTTGACCAACACCTGTCAGGTGTGCCCTGCAGGTTCAACGATTGTCATAGCTGCCGACCGTAGTCCTCGGCACCCAGAGGACGACAAGTTGCTGCTGGCCCAGCAAACCATTGCTCTGCTGCAGCGGGAGCTGCTGCAAGCCCACGACCGGCTGTCAGATCAGGGGGCAGCCCACCAGGGGTTGCAGCAGCGTGCGCAGCAACTGGAGGCGTGGGTGCGCGAGCAGGAGGGGGCTGCGGCTCAGCAGGGGATGATGCAGGTTGGTGCAGTGGCTGGATGGGGCAGGTTGGCACAGCAGGCAACTTGCGGGCAAGTGGGGTTGGTGGGTGGGCTGGTGGGGGAGTGCGGCAGGGTGAGATGCAGTTAGGTGTGCCACATTCCCTGAACGCCTGGGTCACCTGTACCCCACTGCCAGCCCCACCCATGATGCCCACGGCGCAGACTGGGCAACTGGGCTTGGCGCCACTTGTTAGGTCCATCTGTGGTCTGCTCACTGGCCACCTCGAGGAGCATGGATGCATAGCACGGCCAGCTTCCCAGCCAGGCAGCATTGAGGTGGTTTGGAGAGGTCACTGAATGCCAGGTCCAGGCTGTAGCCCCAGACTCCTCAAGCCCAGGTCCCTTGCAGCGCACGGCAGTGCTGCTCTGTGCCTCCAGGCGGAGGCAGATGCTGCACCTAAGAGGGTGTCACAGCAGCCACAGGCTGTGGTGCAGAAGCAGACCTGCCAGATGGCAGGGCAGCATGGTGCACCTGGCTCAAGATTTGCCTCCAGCTTATTGCCTGAGCTAACCTGTGGTGGCCCCTCCTGATGGCAGACAAATCACAAGCCCTCCAGCTTCATTCCCAGCCTGACTGGGCGGCTCAAGACCTGCTAGTTTTGGTGATGAGTAAGTTGCAGCAGCCCTGTCTGAATCTTCTCAGTGACATCAACATCACCTTAATGCAAACCTTGGCCTAGCGGTTGGCCAGTTTATGGTCCCTTCATTTACACTCTTAGCGTGTCAACGCCTACTTGAGCGCGTGACGCTGTGGGCAGTGGTTGTCAGGTTAGTTGGAAACAGGGCAACCTGCTTATAACACGTGGACATGGCAAAATGCGTGAGGCATAATCCCCAGAGCGAAGTTGGGTTGAGGTGGTCCTGTTGGGGAGCCTCCATGTGGTCTACGCTAGACTTGCCAACTCCTTGCTGCAGGAGCAGCTGCACAGCCTGGCCCAGCAGCTGGAGGAGTCTCTCGTGGACAGAGGCAGGCTGGAGGCACGGCTGAGGCGAGCGGAGGACCTGCAGGCAGCAGCTGCCAGCGCGGCGGACCAGCTGCGGGTGCAGCTGCAAGTGGCGCTGGCAGAGGTCGATGCCAGGTATGCCCCATGCTTGCGCAAAGCAGGGTTGCCTTGACAGACAGGACACTGGCCCTGGCTGAAGTGAAAGCATGGTGTGGCAGGCAGCTGCATGCGCATGTCACTGACCGAGGCAGCTGCAGGAGGGTTTGACTCGGGCTGTGGCAGTGTGCAGCCGCTGTAAAAGCCTGCGATCAGCTGCCTGGGAGTGGGGACCAGTGAAGGGTCAGCTACCCAAGAGTGGTGCACGGGCTCCGCCAGCAGTCAGGGCCTAGGCATGGCCTGCTGCCACTGGCTGAGTGTCCACTGCGCACCTCGGATTGCAGCAGCTGCCCATCTGCATTGGTCTGCGTTGGCCCAGCTCACAGAGCATCAGTCTCAGACAGTAACTTGTCTCAGACAGTGCTAAGTCCAGTGCATCTGTGTTTGCTGGCAGGGGTCAGACGCATGATCGTTGCTGACAGCAGCACAGCGGCACACGCTGTAGTACCACCACTAGTCCTGACTGCAATCTGGGAGGGCCAGGTTCAGGACACCAGGCTGCTTGTTAGAGCGGCAGTGCACCATGAGAGGCTGCAGTGCAGCCTGTCTGCAGTCTGCCACTGGTGCAAGGAGGTTCTTTCACTGCAGTGACTGCCCACCTGCAGGGGTCAGGCACATGCTGCCCTGCTGACAATTGCAGAACAGCATCGCAGTGAGGCAGGGGCCCGCCTGCGGCAGCAGGCGCAGCTGCTGGCTGCAGCAGAGGACAGGGCCGCAAGGCTGAGCGCTGAGACTGCAGAACTCAGGCAGGCGCCTGTAAGAGCTGCTGGGGAGCCAGATGAGGTGGGCCGGGCGGCAGGCGGCTCTTGAAGTGGTGGAGATGGGATGTTGGGATGCGCGTGTTTTGAGCTGCTTAGATTGAGGGCTGAGGCTGGTGCGTGCGGGCTTCATGAGGTGAGATGGGACAGCACAGGTCCCGTGGTTGAGTTCCATGGTGAGTTTTGGCTGCAGCTTGCTGTACGAAGGGATCCTTGTCACCTGACGGCGCAGTCTACGCCAGGGCTTCCTGCGGAAGCAGGCTTTGCAGCGTGGAGCATTGCGCCCGCTTGCAGGTGCCAGGGTGCCGGCTGAAGCCTGCACTGACGCACCCTCTGCTGCTGCAGGTGGCTGCCTGGTGCAGAGCCGCCCTGCCAGCAGCATTTAGCAACACAATTGCTGATAGCTGGCGGCCATGCAGGCTGGGCACAGCATTGCATGCATTCCTGTGACAGCTCCACCCAAGGGCGACAGCACGTCGTCCGCTGCTGCAGGTGGCTCCCCCTGCAAAGCCTGCCCTGCAGCAGGCTCTGGCAGCGCTGCAGACCCGGCACTGTGGTGCTCTGCGCAGCCTGGAAGAGATGCTGCAGGGGGCGCAGTCGGTGCTGGCCCTGCAGCAGGAGCAGCACAGGGCGGCACCACCCGCACTGAAGGTGTGACCACCCCGTTCAATGACTATTGCTGCCATCAGGGGCAGCACTTGCTTTGGCAGCGTTGCATGACGCTGCTGCCGCTAGAGAGGAAGTCACAATGGTGACTGTGCCCCATTCAACGTTCAAGCTTTTGCATCCTCCAGGTTGTGATTGTAGATCTCAACTTGCTCTTGGCATTGGCTGTAACAGGGACCGCTCTTGGATGTGGAATCAACAACCTGTGCAGCCTGCAACCTGTGCAGGTCTCAAGTTGCCTCTCTACTGTAGGCCTGTGGCCCTTGCTTGAGCAGCGATGCAAATCATGTGCATCCATTGCAGGAGCAACACTTTGTTTTCACAAACTGTGCTGTGTCCATGCAGCGGCTTGACAAGGCAGCACGACAGGAGCAAGCTGCCATCCTGCACACCCTGCAGCAGGAGCTGCGGCAGGCAAGGGCGTGTCTTTTGAGTGACGACTGCACATGTCTCGCCATGCCTGGTGGCCAGCCTTGCAAGTGCTGCACATTGTATTTACCAGGTAGCAGGGGGTGTAGCGCATGATCTGGGCTGCTCTGGGCCCAGGTGTCATGCCCAGGCATTGGTGTGTGCTGTGAGGCTGATGTGCATTGCGCAATGCAAGTCTGTGCTCCACACTGTAGAATGCTAGGAGCCTGAGATTGGCAACGACAGCTTGTGCTCTGACAACCTCAAGTCGCCTGCTACAGGTGCAAGATGGTCTGGCTGCTGAGCAGCGGGAGCACACAGGGGCCATGCAGTGGGTGCAGGAGGGCATGCTGGAAACCCCCCAAGGGTCTTCGATGCTCACCTGGCAGCCCGCAGCTCCTGCTGCCCCTGAGAGGCACTGGCAACTGCTCAACCCTGCGGAGGCGGCGGCTGCAGAGCGCGACAGGCAGTCGCAGCAGGAGCGGCATGCAGCTGAGCTGCGCAGCGTCAGGGACCGGTTGGAGGCAGCCCTGGCAGAGCAGGCGGTCAGCCTGGCGCAGAAGCAGCAGCAGGTTGACAGCCTCAGAAGGGACAGCCTGGCCGCACAGCAGCAGCTCACTGAGCTGCAGGACAGCCAGCGTCAGCTACAGGAGGGCCATGCTGCACAGCTTGGCCGGGTGCAGAGCCAACATGCTGCTGAGCTGAGCGGAGTGAGGGAGCAGCTTGTGACGGCCGAACAGGAGCAGCAGTGGCTGCAGGAGCAGCACGACGCTGCGGTGCGCCAGCTGGAGCAGCAGCAGCGGGACCTCAGGGAGCAGCATGCTGCTGAGTTGCAGAACGCAGAGCAGCAAGCTCGAGACAGCTGGGCGGTCGCGCGCGGCGCCGACCACCGCCACCGGCAGGAGCTGCTGCAGCGGCAGGGGACGGAACTGACGCAGGCTCAGCAGCAGCTAAGCCAAGCTGCTGCTGAGCTTGAGAAGCTGCAGCAGCAACATGTGGAGGCCACAGCCCTCCAGCAGGAGCAGCACAAGATCGACGTTGCCTCGCTACGCGAATCTCTCCAGGACCAACATGCCACAGACCTGGCTTCTGCCAAGCAACTGCTTCACCAGCGGGCTGCAGAGCTGCGGGATGCACAGCAAGTGCAGGAACAGCAGGCCAGGCAGCTGGGTGAGGCTTACCAGCAGCTGGCAGTGTGTCGTGCTGAGCATGAAGATGCCCAGCAGAGGTTGGGGGAGCAGCACTCAGTGGAGCTGGCTGCCCTGAAGCAGGAACTGCAGGAGCAGCACACAGCGGAGCTGGCTGCTCTAGAGACCAGCCTGGGGGAGCAGCATGCAGAGGAACTTGCTCAGATCCAGCTGCTGCAGCAGGAGCTGCAGGCTGCCGGCCTGAGCCAGCAGGAGGCTGATGCTGCTCAGATTCGAGACCTGGAGGAGCAGTTGCAGCAGGCACAGGCCGCTGCACAAGACCCAGTCCTTGAGGCAGCTGCAGTGGTCAGTACTTTACCCCGCACCATTCAAGCCGTTGCTGTGCTACAGTGATGCAGTTGCAGCAGAGCGATTCTGCCTTCAGGTGGTACCTGTAAGTGCTCTGCATGCACATGCCTAGCCAGTGCCAGCAGTGCTACGGTGACAGCCATGTGTGCAAGCTCACCTCTCTGCTTATGTGGTGCAGGCTGACCCTTGCTTGATCTGCTGTACCTGATGCCATGCCCATGCTTGAGGTCTGCCTGCCTGGTTGCCCCTGCAGATGGAACTGGCTGCCCTGCGCGAGGCCGCCAAGCGGGCACAGGCAGCAGCTGCCAGGCAGCAACAGAGACTTCTAGAGGCAGAGATCAGCATCACCAGCCTGCAGGTGGGCTGCCTGGCACCGTTTCCAGGCGCACTCAGCAGTCTGGCTGCCATGATGGCCAGCGTCAGCCCCACATGTCTTTGCTGTCTGCAGCCTGATGTGAATTTGGGATGCACTCAGCAGCCTCTTTGCTGCCAAGGTCAGCGTCAGCACTGGTGCTTTTCAGCTTGTGCAGCTGTCGCTTGAGGGTGCAATGCACCCAGACAGGGTTGCATGCACGACGTGCAGGAGGAGCTCAGATCTGCACAGGAGACAACAAGCTCTGTGGAGGCACAGCTGCGGGAGGCCAGGCAGCAGGCGGCAGCAGCTCAGGGGCCTGCCACTGCCGCACAAGCCAGGGCTGCAGACCTGCAGGAGCAGCTGCAAGCCAGCCGAGGGGAGCTAAGCGCAGTGCGAGAGGCCCGTGCCTTGGCAGAGGCCAGGGTGTCGGGGCTGCAGGAGGAGCTGCAGGCCGCTGAGGCCCTGTCTGCCCAGTGGCAGGCACGGTTTGAAGAGCAGGTCGCAGCACATCAGGAGGGGATGGCCTCTGCAGGGACCAGGTCGGCGGACCTGCAGAGGCAGCTCGGCGCTGCACAGGAGACTGTCAACTCTGCCCAGGCGCAGCTGGCTGCTGCCCGGCGGCATGTGGCAGCAGCTGAGGGGGCTGCAGCCTCTGCAGAGGCCACCGTGGTTGACCTTCAGGAGCAGCTCGCTGCTGCACAGGCGGCTGGGAGCTCTGCACAGGAGCGGCAAGAGGAGTTGAGCCAGAGGGTGCTGGCGCTGGAAGCAGAGCTTGCAGACCTGCAGCAGCAACAGGCAGGGCATGTGCTCACAGCGCGTGGTGTCTTGTTGTCTGCCCGCTGTGTCTCTTGCCGCCTTGATCAGTGCTTCTCATGTGTTGACCGGCATATGTGAATGTGGTTGTTGCCACCTGTTGGTCCTCCCACTGTCATAGCTGTGCAGATGCTGAACAGCACAGTGGTCTGTGGTTGTTGTTCATCTGCTGTCTCTGCCTTGATGGCTGCTTAATCTTTGTTGCACGATGGCGCCAACCATCAACGTCGTCTCCCCTGATGTGTCTTATAGAGAGTGTCCAGAAATGTCTGCCAACTGAGCTGCTTGGCATGCAGGGTGCCAGAAAGGATGCTGCAGCACATGACGAGGACCTGTCTGCAGAGCTGGTGGCTGTCCAGGCTGTCAAGTGGGAGGCGGAGGCAAGTGCAGAGGGCCCGTTTGCAGAGGTGGCTGCTGCTCAGGCAGCCTCCCGGACAGCAGAGGCCCGCACTGCCGCTCTTGAGGGGGAGCTTGGCAGCCTCAGAGCACACAGTGCTGCTGCACAGGCAGCCACCACCGCGGCAGAGGCCCATGCTGCCACTCTGGAGGAGCAGGCGGGCAAGCTCCTAGCACAGCTGGCAGTGTCCCAGCAGCAGCAGGCCTCTGCAAGGGAAGCTGCTGAGCAGCAGGGCCAGCATCAGAGCCTGCTGCAGCAGCGGGATAGGGAGCTGGAGCAGGCTCACCAGCAGCAGAGGCAGGCTGATGCCCAGGTGAAGCGCCTGCAGCAGCAGCATGAGCAGGCCGGCGCTGCACTTGCTTCCCTGCAGCAGCAGCTGAGCCAGGCTGCCGCTCAGCTGGAGCAGCAGCAGCAGCAGGCAGTGCATGATGGGGCCGCAGCCAGTCAGCTGGCTGCCTTCCAGCAGCAGTTGAGCACCGCAGAGCAGGCCCGTCAGCGGGCCGAGGGGCAGGTGCAGCACCTGCTGCAGAGGCTGCAGGAGGCAGAGGGCACGCTGAGCGACAGCCAGGCCGCTGCTGCCATGGCGCAGGGAAGGCTGCAGCACGAGGTGGCAGGTGCAAAGGTCAGTGTTGACACTGGGCGGAGGCTGGCCAGAGTTTTAGGGTGTTGGTGCAACTAGTGTGGTGGGGTCAGTTGTCTGCACTGCCCATCTGCCGAGTGTCGCTGCTGCGGCAGTGGCATAGGAGATGCTGCAGCAAGACGTCATTGGCGCCCAAATCAATTTGAGCACAAGGAAGATGTTGGCTGAAGGTTGAGGTCCTGTGAAACTCTGGAATGACAGGCGAATATGTCTGTGGTGCCACTGTGAGTGCCACCATCAGAGAGTACCATCAGCGATTTCCAGTCGACAAGGAGTACTCAACACCCTAGTATCATCATCACAACTATCTGGAATGTGTGTGAACTGTCACCACAATCACCAGCGCACATGGGGGTGGATGCAGATTGATGTCATGCTTGCCACAGTGAGGGTTGCAGGTAGGTCAGAGTTGTGGCTGCAATCAGTCTTGGTGAGGGACACATCCAGCTGCTGCTGGTGGTTTGGTCACCCTGCTGCCATGAAGGCGCCAGTGAATCTCATGAGCAAGCGGGTGCAGTGGCGCCCTGAGAGAGCAGCGGCTACCAGTGCTTTGGGACTGCAGTCCATCTCCGCCCAAGGCGGACATGCAGGCCTACACATGAACACATGAGCAGGGAGTGCTGCGGCTGCAAGTGCTGGGGAGCTGCAGCTCACTCTGCAGGTGCTGGGGAGCTGCAGCCCACTCTACAGGTGCTGGGGAGCTGCAGCCCACTCTGCACTGCAGGCTCAGGTGCACCATCTGAGCGAGGAGTGCAGGAAGGCCCGGAACGCAGCAGCTGCCGGCGCTGGGGAGCTGCGACAAAAATGCCGTGACCTGTCCCACGCGGAGCGTAAAGTCAAACGCCTGAGGCAGCAGCTGGAGCAGAAGCACGCCTCCGCCAGCAGCCTGCAGGTGGGCACTGTGTGCAGTGACGGACGTGCATGCCTGGCTGCCTGCGGCATAGGGCAGCAGCAGGGTTGTCAGCGCCTGAGGCCGCAGCTGAGGGTGGAAGCACGCGGCTGCCAGCAGCCCTGCAGGTGGAGCAGAGCACAGGGGCCCCCTGGGACGAGTGTGTGCGACGCAGCCCATGCCCTGCAGCATCCCTGACGCAGTGCGACTCTGGCTTTGGTTGGGCAAGCATTTTGCCCTCACATGCTGAGAGCCCTGAATGCAGACCCACACAGCTGTGGCCCACAGAGAAGAATAGCAGCACCTGTCCCCTAGACACGTCCTCAATTACTACCACCTGCAGGACATGTGGTCTGCATCAAGTCTGGTCAGCAAGCATGAAACACAGGCAGTTGCCTTCTGAGGTTGAGTGTCCTGCCTCTGCAGGGCTCCACAGTTTGAGGACACAGCTGCTTGCAGAGACACGTTGGCAGCTTTGTGCAAGATGCTGCTGTCTGCCAGCGCAGCCGCCGCTGGCGCGCACAAGCACCATTTTGTAAGGTGCTGGTTTTCTCCAAGGTTTGGTCTGCTGAGCCTGTCAATCGGGCTTGACGGTAGGCCCACTGCCTGCAGGAGCACCTGGCTGCAGCTGAGGCCACTGCTGCCAGAATCCAGACTATGACCTCCCTGCCAGCCGAGGGCCTCCTACCTGCTGGCAGCGGCATGCCCCAGGTGCAGCGCCTCCAGAGTGTAGCTGACCCTGCAGCTGCAGCACCCAATGTGGGGCAGACCCCAGCGCAGACCATGAGGGTGGAGCGGCGCACATTGAAGTCTCAGCTGTCCTCGGCGCAGGCGCTGATAGCCGAGCTGCAGGTCAGCTGCGACAATGGCAGGCAGTTGCCCAGCCCTGCTGGGCTGTGGCTGCCTGTCTGTGGCTGCTTGGCTCAGCCCGGATGGCTGCCGCACAAGTGGAGCTGACTTGGTCCCACAACCAGGTTCACACCCAGCTGCAAGACTCTGAGCTGCATGCCTGACAGCTGGGACAGGTGCTGGCGGTGTGCAGCGCGGCAGGGGTCCTGATGGCAGGCACCCCAGCATGGCTTGAGCAGGAGCACGCAGAAGATGACTCACCGAGAAGATGCTTCTGCAGTGGGCAGTAGACGACGACGAGATGGCAAGGGCAGCCAGCGCAGAGCAGCTGTCTGCGGAGCCATCTCTTGACTCACGGGGTAGGCTGGGGACGCTTGAGCCGGGCCAGTCACCGCCGTGGGTGACCGCTGCCGAAGGGCAGGCACCAGATGCAGAGGGTGCAGAACAGGTCAGCAGTCTCTGGGTTGTCAAGGGGCTGGCTGGCTGCTTGCCATGGTCTGATGTGACCAGACTGCTGGTGTCTGCATTGTGCATGCCTGTCCAGGCTGAAGGGCTGCCTGCTGCCGTGCAGGATCAGACAGGTTCTGCTGCACAGACAGGCTCGGTGCGCACAGTGGAGACAGCTGTTTTCATGCAGACCCTGGAGAGGCTCCAGGCTGAGCTGCGGCAGGAACAGACCCTGCGGGGACAGGCTGACATGGCCCTGGCAGCAATGCAGGCCCAGGCTGCGCAGGCTGCCAGCTCAGGCAGCCCTGCTGGCCACTTCCCAAATGCGCAGGCTGCTGAGGGCGGGGACCAGCAGCAGCAGCCTACTGCTGGTGGCGCTTGGGTGCCTGGTCAGCCACACTCACACGCTCAGGCCGGCAAGACTGTCCGTGGACAGCTGTACCTACCACTGCAGACTGCTGCCAGTGGGGATGAGGCAGTGGGGTCAGATGCCACTGCAGCAGTAGCAGCAGCTGCGCTGGCAGCGCACAGCGATGCAGGGCACCTGACTGCCCCTGCAGACGGGCAGGCCCTGTCTGTGGCAGCAGTACTGGGCAGCGTCGGTCCCGGCAGGTATTTCAGAAACTCATGGGCCTGCCCTTGTGGGCACCTGAGTTCACTTGGGGCAGCCCCATGGGCAGCTCAGCGGGCCACAGGCCTGCCTTGTGCATTTGAGAGCGCCACAGACATCTCTGGGCAGCTCGGCGTCATTCTGCCCAACCTGTACAACATTGCAGACCTTCCTGAGCCGCAGGGTGACTGGGCACCTGGGACTCCCCGCTGCTTCCTCTTTTGGAAGCCGGCATGCCCATGTGAAGCAAGGCACTTACAAGCCCCTGTGCCGCAGGCAGTGCTGCATGTGCGCGGCTCTCTCTCCTGCCTCCAGCTCTGCGCTAACCTGTCACAAGTCTCTCCAGACCTGCAAGGTGCATGTGCATCCTTGCATGTGCAAACTCCATGGTCTACACCCCTTTCCCACCTAGGATATGGCACTGACCTGGGCGTGCAATGTTGTAACTGTGCAGCACACCATTCATGTCGCCAGCTGGCAGCCGGCGAGTGACAGGCGAGGGCTCTGTGTCGCCTGCTGGCAGCCGCAGGACGACAACTGAGGGGGGAGAGGGGCTGGGGGACCTCAATGTTGAGCCCAATGCATCCCTCCGGCCCACCAGGTCAGGCGCTGCCTCACAACTGCATGTGCACGTGAGGTGCTGAGACTGACAAGCTGGGCTGGCAGGCAGTCCAAGCATGGGCCGATGTCATCAGCTGCAGCGCTGTGCAGGCACAACACTTTGCGTGCAGGTCCCTTGGCAGCAGCCTGCCAATGAGCCCCCTGCAAGGATCCCCGTCCAAGCTGCCATGGAGAGATCTGCTGTCTTGGGGCTCCCGTCAGCTGTTCCGTGTAGATGCAAAGCAGCCCCAGGTGGGTGTCCATGGCAGGCTGGCCAAGCCCATGTGGGCCTGATGCTCCCAATGTCTATACTGCATCAATGACCAGGATTAGGCTGCATGAATGCAGTTGGGGCAGTGACTGGCAGGGCCAATGTGGTCCGGCATCTGCAGGAGCATGTCCTGACAAGGTGCTGTCTGAGGCTTGCAGGGCCAAGAGCTACTCAACATCATTCAGCATCAGAATGAGCAGCTGGACCTATACAAGGCTGCATTGGATGCCCAGCGTCTGACCACCAGCGACCTCAGGAATGACTGTGACAGGATTGCAATCAGGCTGCAGGGGCGCAGCAGCCGCCGCAGGCCGTCCCAGGATAGCAGTCTGCTCAGTGAGGAGCAGTAAGTGAGCAGAAGGGTCCATCAATGTCATGTACAGCCCCCGGCACAGATGCCAATGTCATCATTTGATGCACATCTCCACCCATTCATGCATTGTACATCTGGTCACTAAGCTGCAATGTCTCCCAGATACCTTGCTTCAGCTTTGAAATGCCTTCAAGAGAATACACAGTCCAAAATTAATTGCAGCATATGCCCAGCTTAAGCATCAAAGGTGGCTTTGGCCTGTGCCAGCTCCATCATCATCATGTTCATTCTTTTGCGCATCTTTGAATGGATGAATGCCTGCAGCAGGGCACTAATTTGAATATCAGATCGTACTGTACACTAAGCTTACGGAATGGCCAACTCAAGGTCTGCGCCGTTCAAGCCAAATGTGGCCACCTGCCATAAACAACGCCGAGAAGCTTCCCTGGCGATGGCGGGAAGCAGGCGGGGTCAAAAGACACCTACATAGCCAGCCACTGATGCCCAGAACTATCTTGTCAATATGGGCCAGAATGATACAGCATACTGAGGGCAATCCTGTAGAGGGGAAAATACATCAGCTGCCTAAAACGTGCAGGCTGCTTGTGTACCTCACATGCTGCTGCCTGCCCAGGTGACACTGGTGGGCTGGCCGAGACTGGCATCATTTGGGCGGCATGTTGCGCATGTGCAGGCTCCTCTGCATAGCCTCCTCTGCATAGCCTGCAATAGGGGCCCCTGCCTTGCCATTGCATATCATGAACAGGCCAGAGAGCCCACCTGAAAGCTCTTGACATGCAGACTCATGTACTCTTGAAAGGTGAGCAGGCTCCAAGCAACTCGGCCCAGGCTGTCGCTCCTGAGGTGGTGTGGCTGTAGAGTGACGGTCACAAAGCCGCCGTCAGCCTCTGCCACCCGCTGCCTGCACTGCTGGGGGACCGGGACAGGCAAAGCCTGCAGAGCAGCAGGTGAGGCAGTTTTGCACATCAAGGGGTCATATGCACACGAGCACATGTGAAACAATTTGTAGGAGTGCCGCCAACATCAGGGTCTTGGCTGCTGCTGCAGGCACACACCAGGGACATGTGCTGTCTGTCATCCCCCTGAGAACCTCTGTCAGCTTTGCAGAAGCTGCAATCCCCACCTGGCCACTGGAATAGGTGGAGGCTGGCATGTCTCCCGCCTTCCTCGACTCAGTGAACCCCTGCAGCACTAAGTGATCACATGCTCAGAGGCGAGGGGAGTGGGGCTTGCACAGCCGCTGCCTGTATCGTCTGGTCCATGACCAGCTGTGAAGATGATTGTTGTAAAGTTGTTTCATGAGGGCTTCGGCTGGTGTGCGCATTCTGGCTCTGCCCACAGCAGCCTGCCTCAGCTTCTGTGACACTGCTGCTGAGAGAGGCTCCTACTGAATTGCTACTCCTTCTGCCGTCAGTGCCTCCCTAGCAGCATATTGGGTGGCAGAACAGGCAGTTGCGCTGCCAGCAACTTATTGCAGTATTCTCACCTGAATGAAGCATGCAGTGTATGCCCTGCTGGCCCCAGCAGGCAGCCAGATGGGGTAGACCACTAGGACATGGTCTGGCCCAGGCTGCACAAAGAAGGGCTGCTCAGGGCGGCTGCAGAAGGCATGCACGGCCCCAGAGGACTCAGCTGCTGGCTGCGCTGGCGTGGTGCACAGGGCTGCCAGGATGCCCCTGCAGCAGCAGGGAGTGCTGTTAGCTGAGCCTGCGTGAGCAGCGCTTGGCACCTGCTGCACAGCCCTGACGGGTAGCTGAGCTGCAGGTGGGTACCTGGGCGCCTCTGCAGCAGGATGGACAAATCCAAGAGCCTGCCTGATCTTCATGTGGAACATCCAGGTCGCTGCTGTGCGCAATGGTGCATGGGGCATGCACCAGAGCAGCCAGCCCATGGGAGGTCACACCCCTGCAAGCTGCTATAGACAGATCCTGGTGCTGCCCCTGCAGAGCGCCTGAGTGGCAGCACTGATCGGAACCATGCAAGCGCACTACAAGCCGCCATCCCGAAAGGGCGGCACACAACGGCGCTGCAGTGATTGACAGGCACGCGGCTGCCAGAGCTTTCTGCCGCTGGCCGCATAGAGAGCTGACATGCAGGCGCACCTCAACTGCCAGCTTGCAGCAGTGGCATGCAGGCTGGCCAGGCATGCGATGTTAGATGCCTGAGTAGCTGTGTCCTGCTCTGTCAGAGCTGTCAGATCAGCGTCGACCGTGAGCAAGCAGCCAGGCTTTGTGCTGGCTGCTGGAGCAGCAAAGCCGACCAGAACGTGAGCAATGTGCTGCAGCAGCTGCTGGTGACCCTCAGGGAGCAGCTGGTTGGCAAAGGGGCTGCTGGCAATGTGCACTGAGATGTGCACCAGATGAGGCTGGTCAGCATCACGCTCCAGGAAGTACCTGCAGCGCATGAGAGGCGCCGACATCGATTGCCTGCCTGGCAGGAGAATGGATGCAATTCCTTTGACGGTGTGATCCATGCTGCAAATGCACAGGCAGACATCAGCACAAGCCAGCTGCAGCAGCAGCCTGCACTCTGTATCACCTGCAGGCGCCCTCAACGATGGTGCTGTCACTGAAGTCCTTTCTGTGAGTGGTCAGGCGTGAGCTGATGAACGCTGCCACCAGGGGATTGGCTGGCTCCAAGGAGGCGTTGTTGGGCATGGCATTGGGCTCTTGCCGCCAGATCAGGACGCTACCCTCACCAGGTGTATGAGTTCCACTGACAGAGCTCTGTCAGGTTCAGTGTGGCTGGCCGAGGCACTTCAGGATCGCGAGGCAAAACACAGAAGGCTAACAGAAGCAGGCCTGAGAGTTGCCTCATTTGGCAGTCCAGCCTCCAAGGGGCACCCCATCAGCTTGCCCGTGGCAGTTTTTAAGCAAGCAGGGCCAGGATGGGGGATGCAGCAGAGCTTCAACAAAACTTGCAGGACTATGAGGAGCAGCTGCGCCAGGTGCCTTCAGTTGCATAGCCCACCTGTGCATGACAGCTGTTCAGCATTGGTGCTGGCACCCTTGCTCTCAAGAACAGGTAGGCCAGGCGAACTTGAAGCCATGCTGCGACAGTGCTCCTGTTCGTCTGCAGGTGGATGAGCTTCTGGCGATGGACGCTGACAATGAGGAGTACAGGGACCTGCAGACGAGTCTGGTGGAGGTGTGTGATGTCTGCTGCAAGCCCACCTCACACAGCACAGGCAGGAGCACACTAGGCCACTGCTTGCAGCATGTGTAGGCCAGGCAGGCAGGGCCTGTAGGCAGCATGCAAGGGCAAGGGCTCAGGTTGGGCTTGAGGATTTCATCCCGCAGAGGGCCTGCCGCGCTGCATGCACCAGCGTGCTCTGCCAGAGCAGCAGCCCTCGGTGCTGGCCCCACCTGCCGTCACCTTCTGTTGCCAAGCTGTGCACCTCAGAGGCCAAGGCAAAGCACTGCGTACAGGGCCACGCTGAAGAACACCAGTGGCCACGTCAGGCTGTGGGCGGCTCTGCACTGCCATCTCATCGCCTCTACAGTGGCCACTGCAGCCGCAGCGTCATGATGGCAGAGTTTGTGGGATCAACTCTTGTGCTGAGGCTGTGCTCCAAGTCTGCCCTGTCGCCTGCAGGTGATTCAGCTGACACGGGACCTCCTGCAGGAGTCCCTGCAGGCCGAGGCTGCAGTGCAGGGAGTAGGCGAGGTGCAGGAGCCTGCCCCCAAGAAACAGAGACGTGAGAGCTGCCTGGGGCCACCACGTGGTGCACAGTGGGCTGCTTGATGGGAGCTTTGCGGGCCAGGCTGGCCTCATGCAGGCGCCTGCTCCCACATGCACAGCACCAGCTCAAGCAGAGACCTGAGAATCATGAGGTGCTGCACAGCTTGATACTGGCTCAGCTCGCCAGGTGCTAGGCTCACTCTCTGTGCAAGCCTGGTCAGAGAAAGCATGGACATTAGGAGCGGTCCCACCAGCTCAGGATTGTCAGGCCTCCTGCCGGCTGTCCAGCATGCAGTGAGGCGCTGGCAGGCTGCATCTTGAAAGCTGCAGACTTTACAGCGTCCTCTGCAGCCAGCACAAGAGGCTGGCCCTTGCCTGCCTGTGGCAACTGCATGATGCACATTCCTGTGCAGCACAGCCACTGCTTTGGGAGGGCAATCCGTGCCGCCTGTGGGCAGTTGGGAAGGTCAGTTGCATGCAGCATTGAGCACATGGTGCTGCAGGCCGACTAGTTGCTCAATGTGCCCGCAGGGTCCTGCACTAGGCTCGTGAGCCCTGTGGCAATTGCTTCTTCCGCCGCTCATCACAGACTGATTGCACATGGTGCCTGCAGGGTCCCGATTTGAGCCAGTGGCCCCCAGTGCGATGGCCGGCCAGCCAGCTGCTGCCCAGGTGCAGGTGGCGCCGCCCAACCTGCAGATCCCATCTATCCTGCCGCCACAGGTGGGTTCTGGGCAGGGGTCTCTTCTTGTCTACGCACCCACCAAGGGGAGGGTATTCCAGAGTAGAGGATGGGGTATTGACCTGCAGATACTTCCAGAATAAAACGCCACAGGTGGTTTGCGCACTAAACATGCACAGGTGGGGTTGCAGCCCTGAAAATTGAACTGAGACGCGCTAAGGCCAAGGGTTTGTGTGCATGAGGCCGTGGGGAAGGCGGCTGCCTTCCATCTTGAGAGGGGCTGCATAGATGCCTCTTCACCCAAGGTGGCGCCTGAGGCACGCGGCATGGTCACCTCTGCGCCAGAACAAATGATCCCGAGCAAGTAGGGGCACGCTCTCATATGCATGATGCCTGGGCTACTTCCTGTGTCAATTGCTAGCTGCGCCTACAAACAAGCATTTTACTCAGCCTGCAGCTGACGCCAGGTCATGATGTGGCCTCATGTTGTGAGTCGCTGTCGTCGCAGCGGTCGAGGCGAGGACTGACTCCAATTTGTTAAGCACTGCCTCCATCTTGGTGCTTGAAAGTGGCATGGGTTGCCTAGGATGTGTGCTGAGGGGCCCTACCGAGGCGATGACTGTTTCTCAAGCGCCATGCCAAGCATGCGCCTTCTGCAGGTGGCCAAGCACAACTGCACTTTCCATCAGAAGGCAGCACCGTGTTGCCTATAAGCATGTCAGCAGATTCCTGCTTTATTTTGCGGACGAGTACTTGTCCTCCTTCATTGGCCCCAAATCCCTGTGCCCAGCCCCTCCTGTAGGTGACCGGGTAATTTGTGCTGCCCAGCAGAAGCTCGGCGACAGATCTTCAGCTTCTGCCGACGCCCCCTCTGCAGGTGGCCAAGCAGCCCCTGCTGCCCAGCAGAAGGCCACTCGGCCCTGGCAATGGCACATCAGCCTGTGGAAATGCCTCTCCTGCAGATGGCGGAGCCCTTGCTTGGCAATAGCACTTCAGCCTATGGGGGGGCCCCTCGTGCAGGTGGCCAAACAGATCCCGCTGCCCAGCAAAAGGCAGCTCTGTCACGGCAGCTTTGTCGTGCCAGCAACGTCAGCATCTCCCATGCCGCTCCTGCAGGTGGCTGAGCAGATCCGCGCTGCCCAGCAGAAGGCAGCCCTCTCGGGGCAGGCCCCTGCAGCCTGGGCCATTGGAGCGCGCTGTGAGGCTCTGTATGCAGGGGATGGGCAGTGGTACTCAGCCACTGTGAAGGGCGTGACTGGTGGGGGCAATTTCCTTGTCAGCTTTGACGAGTATGGGACCGAGGAGGAGGTGGGCCTCCGTCTAGTGTTTGTGCTGCACATGCCGCCTTCACCGCGCTGTTGAATTTTTGTTCTTGGACAGCCTGCATGGAAGCCCCTGCTGTGTTGCTTCTAGCAGGGAATTGTGTCATCTGATGCAGCCCTGCTGGGGCTGATCATCATCAGATGGCGGCATGGGGAAGTCTGATTGAGACTTCTCGTGACAGCAAGGGTAAAGCACGGGGCAATGCTCTGTGGAGCTCCTGAAGACCGTGCTGGTCTTTGCATGACTAGCGCCATGCCCCCTCTCACCTAGCTTGGCATCCCGTTTTGCCATATGTGCCCTGCAGGTGGACCGCCAGAACGCCCGACCACGGCCTGAGGGAGCAGAGATCTACAGAGGGGTGCAAGCGCCCAGGCGAAAGGCTGTGAACGAACCCCCAAAGCTGGAAGATCTCGAGATGCCGGCCGTGAGTCTGCTGGCGCTGTGCCACGCTGTGCATTGGGCGCATCTTGACACTTCAGCTCCTCCTGTGCTTTATGGAGGTGCCTGGGGCTCCTGGCAGAGGTTGTGGTGCCCAGGGATCTTGATCATCAGTGCCTGGAGATCTTGGGCAGCAGGTAGGGGGTTGGGGATCCTGGGCCATGTTCCTTGTGCCTGGGCAGTGAGGTGTGGTGCTGGAAGTCCTGGGCAGCAGCTGATGTGCCTGGGGCAGCACCCTGGGTTTCCAGGTCACAGCAACCCTGCCCTGCGCTCAGGGGACTGAGATCTGTCAGCACCACCAATTTGGCAAGACGGGCGTACACAAGCCTCGCTGCTGCAGTGCTGCACTGAACACAGGCATTGCACAGGGCACAGGTTTCCTGCACTGCTGCAGCAGCTGGTGGGTGGCGACAGTCGCGCAGGAGATCAGGAGCAAGCTTGGGGTGTGGTTGCTGCAGTGGCTGGAGATCAAGGAGACTGATGACGAGAAGACCAAGGCTAAGAAAAAGAAGCTGCAGAAGAGCCACAAGAGCAAGCAGCGCTTTGCCCGCCTCGACGCGGAGACACAGCAGCGCCAGCAAAGCTGGCAGAACTTTAAGAAGGGCAAGGGCAGCCAGAAAAAGGTGAAACTGTGGTCTGTCCTGTGGGGCAATGCTGCTGAGTAGCGATGTCATTTTATCTGTACAGGCTTTGGCTGCACTCGTGGGCACCTCTGCTTGCATGTGCTGGGGCTGAGCAGGTCCACAGTGACAGTGCGGCTGCCAATGCCCAGGAGACTCCCAGCATAACATCTGCACTCAAAAGAATGCCCACCAGGAAGGGTTCTGCATCTCAGCTGATACTTCCTGTGCAGGCGGGCTTCTTTACTGGCAAACAGAAAGGCAGCATATTCAGCGTGCCAGACAATCCTGAGGCCAAGGTGAGGTTGGAGCCTAACTGTAGCAGCCTGTCCTATGCATATCTTGCACATGCCTACATGTATGTCTAAGGCCATATGAGCCCTGAGAACTGTCATGCCTGTGCAGGTGGGCGTCACAGGTTCAGGGAAGCCAATGACTGAATTCAAGCCAGTGCCCCGTTTCAATGCTGGTGCAGACCTTGATGAATGAATATTTGCAGCTGGTATTACTATTTTCTTAGTATAGCACTGCATGATAGGTTCAAATGTGGTTCTTCTAAAAGATGCATTCAAGGACTTTTACCCGTACAAAAGATGAAAGACTACTTCAGGTAGGCTGACTTGTGCTCAGCTGGCTGCCTGCGCGCGTCCTACTTGAGCAGAGAGGGGCGCTCAGACGCCATTGGCTGCCGGAAGCCAAAGACATCTGTGATGAGGCAGTCCTGCAGTCAAAGAGCACTTGTCACCAGATGCCAGACAAGTCTGACCAGTAAACATGCAAAGCGCCTTCAAGCAGCAAGTGGCTAGCAGGCTCCCCGCACCCCCTGGAAAACGCTAGAGGGGCTCTGATATTGCACATGCTGGTGCCCGCTGACACCAAGCTACTGTGCAAGTACAATGTCCTCACCTTGGGGTCGAACAAGAGCAGGTTCATGCCATAGAACTCATCGTGCAGCCCCTTGTCAGCCTCCTCGCCGCTGGCGCTCCAGTGAATGAAAGCTTTGTTGGAGTCGGGGGTCACAGCAATGTCGCTCTTGTTTTCCTGGGGCCGCCAGCTCTGCAGGTCATTCTGGTTTCAGCTAGTTTGCGGGAGTTAAGGAATGCTGCTGCCTTCAAAGGTCGGCCCGGGCCTGTGCAGGGCGCCCTATCTTCCCACGTCAAATTTGCGCGCCTAAGAGAGGTTTTGAAGAAAGCAGCCTCACTCACTAGGCATGCTCATGCTGGCAGGTGCACGTTACAGGCGAGCATGACGACATGTTGGCTGCCAGGAGCCACACAGCCTGACCTTGAATACCATTTTGATCATCTCGCTGAAGGGCTGACGCCCCTCCCTGACGCCCCCAAACAGCAAGTTCCAGTCCTTGTAGTCCTCTTTGAAGATCTTGCTGACAGCCCCGACATCACCAGTCTTCCAGATGTTGTTGAATTCTACCGCCTGCAACGCAGCACAAACTTTTGCAGGGATCTTGCTTGGTCTCCAACAGTACCAATGACCCAGATAATCTCTCAATGTGCCACCTGCATGGCATCATAGGGCCAGCATCTGGCAGCTGCTTGCAGTAGCCCCTGCCTGATGCAACAGTGTGACAGAGTGGCGCGTTTTCATGCAGCGATGATGCAGCAAATCGGGACAAAGCAGCAACAGGACAGCATGGCACTGCTGATATTCGCCCCTCAAGGCACCCCAGGGTAGTCCAGGTCACAGCTGAGGGCAAACTGCTGGCACCATATGCAGCTTCAGCTATGGCACATGGGCAACCCTGCGACGTTGTCAAGGCATTGCAGGCAGCTGCACAAACATGGAGCGAGGAGGGCATGGACAGTTGCAGGCTGCACACAGCAGTCAGGGTGATGCCATGAAGAGGCAGAGGCATGCATGCTCACAGCAGTGGCGTCTCAAAGAATGCCTTGAGTGCATGTGAAGGCCAGCCAAGCTTACTGCCAAGCCCCAGCTGACATGGCAGAGCAGGACTGCTGTGCAACAGAGACTTGCAGCCGATGGTTTACCGCCGAGTGCATCTTGGCTGTGCGGTCAGCATCGGCATGCAGCTTGTACTGCTCAAACTGGGCAGGGCTCAGGTGCATCTCAGAGTAGTCTGGGGGGTTCTTGAACTGCAGGCAGCACAGCCAAGGCAATGTCAGCAGGCAGCCTAATGCACGTGCATTCTGCTGCAGAGTAAATCTCCCCCCTCTGTGTTGTGCAAGGCCGGCTGCCGCCTGCGCAAGGCCCACAGACAGCTGCTGCTGCTGCTCATTCTGTGAGGGTACATAGGGACTGGAGAGGCACATGGCCCTCCAGTGCGGCCTTCACTGCGCAGCAGTGCTCCTCGAGGTCCACTACGCAGTGCGCGGCAAGGCTTCGCGTCCACAGGGCCACCTTTCTCGCTTTTTCATCCTTGGAAGGCTGCCTCTGGAACCAGATGTCGGTCACCAGGCCCTCTGAGTTGATGACGTACTTGAAGATGCCTGCGGGAGGGATTCAGATGCTGGCACAGGGTGCAAAGCAGTGCTGTTGCCACGTGAGAATGCGATGCCATCAGATCCACACTGCCCCAGGGGGCACATGCACAAACAGCACTGAAGCAAGCAGGCCTGCAGGGGGCCGCAGAGGCACATCGGTGCTGACGCCGCTCAAGACTGCTGGGGACAGAAGAACAGGGCATCATGAATCATGGCACTGCAGCGCGACGCGGCTCGCTCCAGAGGTGTTTGTACAGCTGGATGAGTGTCGGGGGCGAGGGGGGACGGAGATGGAACAATGAGAGGTGCTGCTGTGCTGACCAGCCAGCTGCACTGCGTCAGGCGCCAGCGCGACAACAGCCATGGCTGCCCTCCGGTACAGAAGCTCAACACAGGCAGGAAGTGATGCACAGCCTTGCCCCCTGCTGATCACTTCAGGACAACCAGGTTGCAGTAAACCCAGCTCACCCACGCTCCTGCTGGGAGCTGTGTCCTTGTCGTCGAGCTTGGTGAACACGCCATCCTTGGGCTTGACATCCTGTAGTCAGCACAAAAATTTACTTCATCAGGGGACACACTGAGTGCCCCAAGGGCCACACTGCCCGCGTGCCATCTGCAAACTCATGCAAGCATGCAGGGTCCACATGCAGCCATTTTGAGCAGCAGGGCCCATCACCTGCCCCCTCACACCTGCCCCCTCACATGCGCAGCGCAGGCAGGCAGGCAGCTCATTGTGCCGCAAGCAGTCTGCTGCAGTTCCAGTCAGCGTGCTCGGGGGGTGCGCAGCAGGCAGCAAAAGCGCGTTGCATGCAGGCCTTGCTGGGTGCACAGCAAACGTGTGTCGTTGCATTTAAGTTGCTTGTAGGCGGATGCCCTGCTGGGTGAACAGCTGGCATGTACTACTCACATACACATTGCAGGCAGGCATACCAGGCTGCCCCAAGTACAATGGAGTGCAGCACAAGTGCTTCATCGAGCCAGCGGCCTGTCCACAGAGGGCAGCATGGCAACATTTGTCGCTGAGCTTGGTGCAAAGGAGACCATGCCATTACCCCCTGACAGTGGGGGTGTGAGTGTGCTGCAATGAGGCTCACATCATCCAGTGTGAAGGTGAAGGCGATGCTGTCCTTCAACCAGGCCGCTGAAGCCAGCACACTGTGCTTGTACTCATACTTTGCAGAGTAGCCCTGCACCCAGGACAGTCACCGGTTCAAGATCTGGGGATAACATTTTCCGTCACTGAAGAGACTGTCATTATGCTTGTGGGAGCAGGCCTGCACTGCAGCAGCTCCAACCAGTGGATGACAGCACTGCTGCCTTCAGCCTGACAGAAGAGGCCAGCATGCTGTGCTTGGACGCATACTTGTGGGAGTAGACCAGCACCAGCAACAGTCAACCTTCCGAGACTGGCAGGAGGACAGCAGTCAATACGTAAACAAACACCTCTGGTGCCAGGCCTGCACTGCATCAGCTCTGACCAGCAGACACATGACAGCAGTGCTGCGTGCTGCATCCACCATGCCCCACCGTACCCTGTGAGACCTTTAACTCTGAGGCAACCAGCCATGGCCTACAACATGTACTTGCTGCCCTGGTCAAGCCCTTTCTGAGTAGAGCGTGGTGACTGTGCACTGTATGTGTCATTGCAGCTGAGCTCGACCTACACCCTGCCATGCCCCTTGGGTCTCAGGGACAACACCACTCTGGCGCTCACCCGGTAGTAGTTCTTGACCTGGTCCAGCCCCTTCAGGTCTGACTGGAGCGTCACGCTGTCTTTATGCAGCACAATGCCTGGGGATGCTAGCTTGTTCAGGTCCTGCAGGAACAGGCTGCAGGGTGTTTGAGCCAAGCTTGATTAGTTTACAGGAGGCATAGCAGAGCAGCAGCAGGCCAGGCACGGGCCACTCTTGGTCCAACAAGGCGGCACAGCACAGGAGGATGCGAATGCACTTGCCAGGTGAAACTGGAGACTGCTTGTGTCATCAGCACGCAGGCCACCGGTCTCAGCCAGCCTGTGCTGGACAACATGCTATTGACACAGGCCTTGCTGGCAGAATTACGGGATCATGCCAGTGGCAGGCACTGTGCTGTCAATTCACATCGCATGGCGTCACAGGACAGACTTACATCAACTTGGCCTGTCTGCACAACATCCTCCCACTGCTGTGCAATGAAGATTAGTTTGTTCTGCTCTCCTGTCATTGTGCTGAAGTCGTGGATCTGTCCTGCCAGTGGAAAGCCACACCGTGATGAGCGCTTCAAGTTGCCAGCATGCTTTGCCATAGCAGGCATGGGACATGCACATGCAGTTATCGTGGCAGCATTGGCCAGGGCACGGAGGCACTGCATTGCTTTGTCTGATGCACTGCTCAGGATCGATGCTCACCTGGAAGCGTATGCAACAAAGTAGCTGCTTTTGGGTCGGAATCTAGCCACAACTATTCACACTGCTTCACACCGTTTTCAGCTCAGATTAAGGACAGGCAGACAATTCTTGTTGAAGAGGGCTAGACAAGCGGCACAAATTTGGTACTACTTGTTGATTTCCTGCTGAGCATTTTCTTTGGCCTTCTGAGCAGCCTCTGCAGTCTCCTCTGCTCCCTGCTGCAGCTCTGACTTGAACTCATTAGCAGCCTCCTTGAAACTCTTTGCCGTCTTCCCCAGCTCCTTTCCCAGGCCTGGGATTTTGCTGGGACCAAAGATGAGAACCACCACGCCCGCAATGACTGCCAGCTCTGGGCCGCCCAGACCAAACAGGCCCGCTGTGGTCACCTGCAGCATAGGGAATCTGCTCGTTCAGCTGACAGCTGCACATACACTTATGGACTCCAAGCCCTGCGCTGCAGGCCTGCTGTGGTGATCAGCCATATGACATGGACACGAGACAGTGAAATGACACCAAACCACACACATTGCTTGCAGAAACGCAACTGTCTGCTGCTGGCTGAAGGTGTGTTCTTTCTGAGCCTCATCCTGTGTGAAGCACTGTTTGCCTTCCACGCCCAGGCTGGAAACTCATGCAGCACACTTGGAGCAGCTGCATACCTGTCTCCTCTGCTGCCTGCAGCACCTGTCCCTCTGCATAGAGCGCATGGTCTGGCAGGTGCCCATAAAGCTGGAGGACCTGCACTGCAGGCGCTGCTGGGCTTGAGGAGCTGCCTGCCGGCATCCTCCTGATGCTGGCGCTGCGAGAGTCATGGCTGCCATGGACTGCATGTGCATTGTCACTCGTGACGGCTTTTGCAGATGTTACACAACAGAATGCCCGCAATGTCGAGACGGATGCTTTCAGAGCTAGCCCTAGCTGATCAAGTCTGACACTGTGTGTTTTGGTTGTTACATGAAAGTGGTGAAGCTCATGCCTCTGCTCCTGGCACAGATGTCTTGATGATGTCAGAGTCGCCTGCATCAGATCCATGACCTCGTCGATCCTTGATGTCAAGGCACAGCATTTGTAAGCAGAGTCAGCAATCTGGAGCAAACAGTGCTCACCTGGGTCTGTGATTGCCAGCACACATACGCGATGCAATTTGCCACAGGCTGTGCCGAGGTCAACATTGTCTGCATGAGAGGGCACCCGTCAGCCATGGTGACAGAAGCAGCCATGAATCTAATTCTCCTTCCTCACGAAAGGGTGATACACAACCATGGTGGCAGGCATCATCATGCAGACTCCCCTCCAAAACAGCAGGCGCCGAGAGTTATACAGAGCTACACATCCACCAGCTTGATGCGCCGACATACAGGCAGACGGGAGGAAGCGGTGATGGTCCACATCCATCTGACAGCATGCACAGCAGATGCGCTAATCAAGCAAAGCCCAAGGGCGACTTACTTCCGCCGTAGTGGTGCACGCCAGTCTTGGAGAGCATAGCATAGTACTCGATCTCGGACTTACGGATGGGTGGGCAATTGTTGCTGATGATCACCAGCTTGGCTGCAGGCAAGGCACAGCAGCAAAGTTGGACGCCAGACCCATGGCAGACATTGACCAACATTTGCTGCCGACATTCACCAGCTTAGCTGCAAGCAAGGCAGGCATGACTCAAGCTGCTGTCTATGCTTGTCTTCATATCACGGGCAATATCTGTTGAGGGGCACTGACTAGTCTGCAGGCAGCAGTGTCAAGATTAGCTGCCGCAGACATTGAGCAGCACTGCTGCCGCTGCTGAACATGCCATGCCTTTCCTTCAGACACCAAGCCAATGATGCTCAGCCAATATGGGTCTCACTGCAGCGGAAGATCTGCTGGTGTGCAACAGCTGCCTGCTGGTCGTCGACTTGGCGCTTGTGTAGCAGGTCATGCTGCCAGACCATGTAGGTGGCCTGACAGGACCTCACAAGTGGACTCTGTGTATTGGTCACCACCCACCAGACCCAGGCTAAGCCCTGTGTTTTGTCAAGAGGGGCATGGCCCACCCAGGGGCAAATCCAATTGCGACAGGAGCCCACCGCTGAGTGCAACTAGGCCTGATGTTCTGGTGCCCTTTGACCAGCAGCCCACCTTTGCCGCTGCGCAGGGTCTTCAAGCAGGTCTTGCTGCCCAGAGTGAACTTGCCGCTCTTCATCACCAGCGTGAGCCGGGCATTGATGTTCTCCTGGCTCTTCTTCTGCAGGTTGGTCAGTGGGGTCCACTCAGCAAGACGGCCAACAGGTGTGCCATTGAGTGAGACACTGGAATGGTACAAGGTTTGCAGAGTGTGACACTTGGCAAGCAAGGTCCCGCAGACTTTCTCAGTAAGTATGATGCTGCAGGGAGTGCAGATAGCATTACTCAGCAAAGTCAAGCAGGGCTGAAGCTCACATCCATAAGATACAGGCAGGAGAGCGAGACTCAGCAAGGTGCAGTCTGCAACACAAGCTGTCATGCCGGGGCACACACAGCACCTGCCCCGCAAGACAGGAAGGCAGGCAGCCAGGCTGCATTCAGGACAAAGTGCCAAGCCTCTAGCTGTCACACTGCACATGCAAATGATTCGCACAGCGAGAAGAGGTGTGCAGTCTCACCGCAGACTTCTTGGCGCTGGCTCCTGTGGTGGGTGCCATTGCCTCAGATAGACCTCCTTCTCAGCCTGCAGGCAGGAGCAAGAGTGCTGTGACATGGGTTGAGGCATTGCACAAGGTGTTCCGCAGAACCAGTCCAGTCAGCAATACAACCTTGCCTTTTGGGCTCCAGAGGCTAGCTGCAGGTAAGTTGAGCTGTGAGACTGCTGGATCGCCACCGCCGCTTTTCTAACCTAAACCTAATAGTCCATTCCTTTGACGGCTTGTCACTGAGTACGGGAGGAGCTGCACAGGACCGGCCAGGATGGTGAGCTGGGCCGACTACTGGCCCACCCGTCTTCTCAGGACCCTGGAATGGCACTGACACTGCTGCGTTGTGATCCATGGCTGCAGGCACCCAAGGCCCAGGCCTCAAAGGAGGCCAAGGCATTGGCTGCATCAAACAGCAGCAAGGGAAAGAAGAAGGTGTGCTGTATCCCGTGGGCAGAGCCTGACTGGGGCATGCTGAAAGCTTGTGGACTGCTGAAGCGCCCACAATCGCCAGGCTTGAGATGGCTTCACTCCATGCTGTGGGCTGTCTCTGCCATGACAAGAGTGGCCTACTGTGCAGCACCTGTGCCTGCCCCAGAGCTTGATTGACTGGTGGTGCTCTGCTGCTGCAGAAATGGTCCAAGGGAAAGATGAAGGAGAAGGTGAACAACCAGGTCCTGTTTGACAAGGTAAGCACTGCGGCTGCATGCCTTCTATTGCACACAGCAGGCTGCACAGCAAACATTCGCCATCAAGTGTGGGCACTGCCCCTGTGCCAGCCATGTTGAGCTCACACTGGGCATCTCACATAAATGGCAATGCTGACACATGTCCTGTGCAGTAGAGCGCACACTACTGCACATCAGGTCAGCTGTGGACACAGGTCTACCTGCAGCCTCTGACAGGCCAGTGACAATGACGATGTCGGCATGGCCTTGGTCCCAATGTGATGGGACCCAAGGCAGGCTGACTTTACGCATGCAGACCCTGAGCAGGTCGCTGCTCTCCAGCAGCAGTCAGCCCGCTGCTGGCAGCACATAGGCAGGTGCTCTTACCACTGGAGGGTTGTGATGATAAGCTCTAGGCCAAAGGTCGATGGTGAGGGAGGGTGGTCCTTGCGTCGAAACAGAAAGCTGGGCTGCTGCAGGCTCGCGCAGTCAGCACAGTGTATGACATGCGGAACGCTTCAGCAACCTGACATGGGGTGCTGAGCTGCTGCAGGCAAAGGATTGGAGGAGCAAAGCCAACCGCAGCTTATGGCAGATCAGCAAGCTCTTGCTCCAGGGCACACGTCATAAAGGCGGCCTCGAGAAGAAAGCTGCATCAGCCTGCTGTGCCCTGCTGCAGGGCACATATGAGAAGCTCAAGTCTGAGGTGCCCAAGTACAAGATGATCACCCCCTCTGTGCTCTCCGACAGGCTGCGGGTGAGCCTGCACATGTGTTGCCTCCTCATCTACCAGCAGTCCAAGGGGCTGTCCCCATGATCTGGGCTGCCTGTCACGCCCAGAAGCGTGACTGCTGCAAGCAAGAGGCTGACCTCGTGTCAATTGTGGGTTAGTTGAGTGGCAAAGTCGGGTCCATCGCTGTGCCCTGGCCTGTGTTGCTGTGGGCAGCTCCAGCAGTCACTTGATGGCATGGCATCTTTCTTGGCAAGCACCATGGCCCAGCACATCACAACATGCTGGATACCTGGTAGATGGTGCTCTGCTCGTTATACCCAGCACATGACTTACACTGCTCAGATGACTGGCAGGCTTGCACCCTGTCATATGCAGCTTACAGCCCTGCTGTAAAATCTGACGGCAGCAAGGCCCTGCTGTCAGTCACCCTGCTGAAGTGCTTGATGTCTTGGGGTGCAGATCAATGGCAGCCTGGCCCGCGCTGCCATCCGGGAGCTTCTTGAGGCTGGTCACATTCGCGTTGTGGCCAAGCACAGCAAGCAGGAGATCTACACACGAGCCACCAACACAGAGGCATGAGCAGGATGCCCCCAACTGGTCTTACCAGCCTCAGCTGTATCGGGCGCTGTCACCCAAACAGCAGCCCTGGCCCTCAAACGCCGTACTGTTGTGCCCACCAGCAGCCTTGGCCTTTGTGAAAGAGTGTCTTGTCAAAGCAGCTACCATTGATGTGGCAGCTTTTGCCAATGCGCACTGGATCTGCATGAACCTGTAAGCAGGAGCCTGCCAAGTTTGATCAAGATCGCTGCAGAGCTGGTTAATCGCGGTACAGACTAGACAGTGGGCAGTCAGGGCTGTATCACGAACATTGAGTAATGGTTTGTTCATTGCCATGTGACTGAGCTGTGCTTCAGCAGGTGCTGGCTGCCCAGAGTGTCATCCTCTGCATTGCCGCTGGCTGCACCTCTGCTGGCTTTGAGGTGCCCCAAGGACCTGTCCCGCAGCCTGGCCAGCTCGCGTTTGAGCCTGGCGTTGTCTTCGCTCAGAACCTGCTTGCCCGGACTGCTCTCCCTGGACAGCCCCTGAGCCAGCTGCACCCTGCTGCCACTGCTGTGCTGTCGCTCTACAGCTGCAATGGTCTGCACATCCCCGCTGGGCTGGGCCAGCAGCAGGCGCGTGTGCTCCACCTCGGCTCGCAGGCTTGCATTTTCCTGCTCTAGCTGCCGCCGCTGTGCATCATAGTCTGCTTTGAGCTCTCTGAGGGCTCCGTTTGAGGGGGCCAGCGCCATTTCCTGCACAGTTGCAAAGGACACAGCATCTGTGGTCCCTGTGGCCGGCCTGCTGTCAAAGATCCCCTTGACGGGGCTGCAGAAAACCAAGCAGAGTTCCTTTTGAGGCATCATTCTCTGCCTGGCAGGGCTGTTCCCTTGAGGCCCGCGAAACAGGTGCTGGGTGCCTCAAACAGATATACCTGAGAGCAGCAGCACTGTCTGCAGACAATCAGTGCAGAGCAGCAACTGCAGATGACTGCTGGAGGCATGTTCATGATGCGGCTGCACCAGATGCAGTGCTACTGCAGAGTAGGATTGCGTGAGCTATGCTCACTCGCATCGCTATCTGACACTCTGGTGCCAAGTGCTGTGACACCCTAACAGGCCATGCAAGACTGCAGCCCATGGCGCTGTCCCTACCTGTATGAGTTGCCCTATGCTGTCCTGATGCTGCTGCTGCCGCCTGCCGCCATGCTGCTGTGCGGATGGAAGGTGGTCTAGCAGCCACTTCACCTCTGCCACATCTCCATCAGGTCGGGAGAGAATCAGGTCCCGCACAGAGACAAACAGCTCCTCAATCTCCTCCTGCATGCATGCATGCTAGATTGTTTCACAGCAAGGGTTGAGGACATATAGCCAACGTCAGAAGTTATGCATAGTCAAATGTGTAAGCCTTGAGTTGCAAGCTCCCCTCCTGCAGTCCAGCAGCAACTCTGTCTGCGAGCTACAAACAACTTTCAAGAACACGCCTGCATCCTGCACTGCACTGGAGCAGGTCATCCAACATCTGCTGTTCCAGGCTTGAGCAACCCAGCCCGTATCATGGAGCACAGGCTGAGACCAAGCAGCGGTGGCAGTTTGCAGACCTGGGAACATGAACACATCGCTTGCACAGGCCGAACGTACCCTGGACTTCAGCTCCATCCTGAGCCACCGCTCAGCTGCCTTCCTGGCCTTGCGCTGCATCTTGAGCTGCAGCTTCAAGTCTCGCAGGTCCTCCTCCTGCAGCCAGATGTGAAGCCATAAGGGGGGGCAACACAGGATTGAAGCAGGCGCCATACACAGACAGCCTGCTGCTCAGCATCCTGCAACAAACGTGCCAGACATCTCCAGCCACTTGGCGCAGCACCCTGCATGCCGATGGTGCCAAGCTGTCAAGCATTGAGCCGTGCAGCGCACCAAGGCCGGCGCTCATTTGCCCTCTCAGCAGACCATACCATAACGTGTACTGATATGACATTGACCAGCGTCTAGCCACTTCCACACCAAGGCCGGCACCCACATGCCCGTCCAGATTGTTGACTGTGGGACGTGCTGGGGACACTTTGACCAACCTTTTCAGCATTCAGACGTTTACGCAGCGCCCGCAGCTCCCGATTCATCTGTTCTCGCTGCTTGTCCTGGGAGGCTGCCTTTTCATTGAGCTGCAGACAGAAGGGCAGCAGCTGTGAGGCCTTCAACTGCATTGAGGCCTGGAGTAAAGCAGTACAAGGCCGTGATGTGGAAGAAGTGCAGACACCACCATGCCCCCAGGGGGCAGCCCGCTTGCTGAGCTGCAGGGAGGGGCAGGCAGCTGTGAGGCTTGCAGACGCTGTGGGCAGTGCTTGTCAGCCACTGCAGCAGCATGTCGAAACCTGCGATGTCCAGCAGCAGAAGCCGGCAGCGCAGGCTCCACTGCTTTGCCACATGTCAGGCGGGTGAGCACACCCTGGGACACACAGAACAGGAGCTGGAGACGAGCTTTCACTGAAGATGCAGCTCATCCAGTCAGACATTGCCGACAGGCTGGGCTCACCTGCTGCTGCGCGCTGGCAAGCTGCGCCTGCAACCCATCCACCTGGGCCTTCAGCTCGTTCTGCAGCACAGGTGGCTGATGTCAGGTCCCTGGTCAGGTGACTCATGCTCAGCATGGGCAGCAGCAATGGAGAGGGGGAGGCACCCCAATCTGCAGTGCATCCTGCACTGCAATAAGCTTACAAGGTGGCTGGGCAGTCCCACGGCATGTGCAGCAGCAAGAGAGATGAGGCACCACCTCTGTCCTCGGCCCTCTGCAGCCTGCACCTGGTGCTGCCTGTCAAGCGTGCTGCACCCCACCCAAGCCACCATACACACCAAGCTCGTCTCCCCCAGGCAGTGCCCCACCTACAGGTGCTGTCACTGCAGCACAGTGACGGCCAAGCTGCTGCAGGGACAGCGCCTGCTGCTGCCAGTCAGGGCTGGTGCAGACTGTGCCAAACTGCCGTCTGAGGCCATCTCAGTACCCAGCCTCGTGCCGCACAGAGAGCACGCCTGCAGGTGCTGCACCTGCCGCTGCTTACCAGCAGCTGACACGGCATGCTCCTGCGCACCTGCAGCCTGCGCGTGCCGCTGCCTGTTAAGGCCTGTGCTGCCTCTGTCACACCTGGGCCACACCACCATGCAGGACCAGCGTGCCCCGTCGATGCACAGCTCCACCTGCAGGTGCTGTCCCTGCCGCAGCTTGGCAGCAGCAGCCGCTGCCTGCTCCTCCGCCCGCTGCGATGCAGCCTGCGCCTGCTGCTGCCAGTTGGCGCAGTCCTGCTGCAGGTTCTCCAGAGCCTCCATGTGATCGTTGAGCGCAGCATCGCTCTGCTCCTTAGCCTGCTGCAGGGCCAACATCTGCTCCTGCAGCTGGCGCACCTGTACATGAGAGATGGACAGCATCTGATGCGATCTGTGCCCCGCGCTACCCCTCATGTCTGCTTGTCTGCGCCAGCCAAGCAGGTGCTGCCTCTGCGACACAGCAGCGCACACATGCACAAAGCAGCCCTTGCAAGACCAGCAGCAGTGCTCGTGTCATACCTGCAGGTCTCCCTACAAGACATGTCCCTCGGTGAGCTACGCATGGTCTCCAGCCAAGGCTGATCTCCCTGCCCACCACAGGCAGCACTCCAGGGCCCTGACTGCACTGGGTTGTATCTGCCCCGGGACCTGTGCAGACACCCACCTCCAGGTCTTTCTGAACGACCTGATCCTCAGCCTGCTGCGCCCTCGCCTCCAGCATGCGCTTAAGGGAGGACAGCTGGTCCCGCAGGCTGTCAATGGACTTTTCTTTCGCTGCCACCACACGCCGCAGCTCCTGGAGCTCCTGCTCCTTCTTGGCTGCATTGTTGCGGTGCAGCTCCCCTGCACAGGAGAGCATTTGCTAAATATGCAGTTGTGTGACATGCTGAGGCAGCAGGGTCAAAGTGCCGTGTCTCAGCTGTCGCCATAGCGGTGACAGACTGCTGAGCATGGCACTCAAGGCTAAGCAGAGAGCACCTGTCTACGCTGACCCATTCTACACACATGCGTCATGGCATTGCAAAATGCACCAGGCTGTGCATTGCATTACAATGCAGCACATGTCAGTTGGCCTCACTCGTGCTGCAGCAGAGAGCTCTGTGCACCTGTTCGCCTGAAGGCTGATTCCATCTCGTCCTCTGCAGCCTCCATGGCTTTACTCAGCCTCTCCACGCTCACCTGTGCAACGCACAAAGGGGCTTTGGGACACGGATTTGCGCTGCATGCAGGAGCCGCAGCACCGCTGGCATGTGAATCAAAAGCTATGCACTCTAGGCCCTTAAGCAGCAGAGGGGCAGTGTGCAGGCCACATGCAGGAGCAGATGAATCACACATTAGGGAAGGCAGCCAGGTCGGGCCGCATACCATGCTTCCCCAATAAACACACCTCAGCTGTGTTGAGAGCTCCAGCATATGTTGTTGGAGGGCCTGCTGCAGTGGCAGCAGGGTCTGCTGCAATGGCAGCTGCAGGCTTGTCCAGGAGGGCTCTCAGGTTCTCCAGCTCGGCCACCATGCTGGACGCGGCCATGCTGACGTCCCAAGACGCCGATGGGCTGCAAGACAACGGGCATGAGCGCCACTGCCAGGCCGCTGCTTCTACTTTCGCATGAAGTTCACATGGATGTTCTGGCAGGCTATGCCAGCAGTGGAGACGACAGTGATGGGCCTGGTCAGCCAAGGCATGCAATTCGCGGACAGAGCCAACCTGGGAAAACTCAGCTGACTGGAAGAAAACGCAAGGCCCTGCCCGGGGCAGCTGATCTGCTTGCAGGCGCCTCTGAAGGTCTGCCAAGGCTGGCAGAGCTTTGTTTGCCTCATCTGACTGTGACACTCTGCCTGCTGCCTGTAGATGTCGCAATCGGCCTGGAGTTCAGAGCTCACAGGACTGATCCTGAAGCTGCACAGCGCCAGGAACAGCATCAGGGGCGCAGCAGGCGCTTCAAGCATGTGGAGGGGAACTATGCCACCTCTGTCTTCATTCCAGGTCAGCAGGGTCCATGTGTGCAGTGCTGTGCCGCTGGAGAGGCGGACCTGCAGATACGCCATGCAGCAGGAATGATCTGCATTTGCCATGAGCCTTGGTGAGGTTCGGCCGTGTCTGTAGCTACATCAGCATGATGGAGCCGGCCTGGCCAAACCCTGTGCATTTGCCAGAGAGCTGCAGTATGCAGCTGCTTGCTGCATTCCACGTTGCGCTGCATAAGCATTTGACCAGCTCTGTGACTCCCATCACGCCTTCTGCAGTTTACCTGTCACCGGAAGCCGATGCTGATCTTGACACTTTGCTGGGTCGGCTGCGGCGCCAGCTGCCTGGCCTCCACCCCATGATGGCTGCTGCTGAGGAGCAGTCTGGCAGGCTGTCAGCAGCGAGCCGGGCTCAGCGAGAGGTGAGCCATCTCTTGCAGCAAGATTCCCTTGAACGGTGTGCTGATGTGCTGCAGTGCCTTCACGCTGATGCAACTGCGTGCCACAACTGCCTCTGGACCCTAAAGCCCCATGCCCTGAATCTGCACGGGCAATGACTTGGTGTGCAGGCAAGTCCCAGGGGCATGCACGTCAGCCTGTCTAGGGTCGTCCCAATTCGCTACAGCCAGATTGACCCTCTGCATGACCTGCTGAGGCAGGTGCTGCGTGACCATGACAGGTGGGGACGCAGGACTCTTGTGCCTGACTTTCTGGCTTTGCTGCATGCCTGATCACAGTTCACGGGAGGCAACATCACACTCCTGACAGCAGCTCAGTTTTGTGGGCAGCAGCAGCAGGTCACCACCCAGCGGGGTGCACTGTGTGGGCCTGAGATGCCACCTGCATGTGTCTATGCAGCACAGCTTTCGGATAGGCTTCCAGGGTCTGCAAATTTTCATGAACGACGACCGAACCAGGACATTCCTTGCGCTTGGAGCTACAGCAGGGGCCCAGCAGGTGAGCAGTCTCCTGCATCTCCAAAGTTATTGACCTGGCTGTGCCCGCCCAGCAGTGAGCAACCCATTGCCTTGCAGCAGCTGAACAGCCTATTTGCTTAGCGTCATCATCTGCGTGACATCTGCAGGTTTGCAACATCATTAAAAGGATCGATGATGCCTTTGAAGGCTTCAGCCTGCAGCAATTCCACCAGGTCAGGCCATGTGAGCCTCTGCATTCACCATGTTGCCCAACATATCATGACTGAGCAAATTTTGTTGTTATGGCAGGTACCAAGGCCACATGTGTCAATTGCCTGGCTGCTTGGGGACCAGGAAACTGCTGCGCAAGCTGCCATCATGGGCCAGAACACCATTAGTGTCCAAGTTGACCAGGTGGTCACACAGATCAGCTGCCAGACGGGCCAGAGAGTAGTTCCTGTCTGGCAGGTCAGGCAATCGCCTGATTAAACTGCCTGCTGACCTCAGAGATTCTGACATGTTGAAGAACCTGAGGGTTGGTGTTGGAAATTGTGCATAGCGCTCAGGCCCGCAAGCTCTTCGCGTTGACTTATAACATCTTAGAGGAGATTGTTAACATCTTGACAGAGGGGTCGTGGGGGCTAGAAGTAACAGGGTCTCGGCGCACCTGCAGAGGCCCTGACCTGTGACAGGTGGGGCCTTGCTGCGTGTGCACAATATGTCCTGGAGCCTCAGGTTTAACTCTGATCTGCGATTGAAGACTACAGCATGTGTGTATATGGCAGCATGGCTGCTGCAGAGCACACGGTAGGCAGTACAGATGGCCTAGTGGATGAAGCGGCCCTCTATGGAGCCACGCAGAGTGCACAATGTTGTAGTATGTACTGACAGCCAGTAAGGTGCTGCATGGCCTGTGGCACTGGGGTAAGGCCATCTGAGCCAGCCTCCCTTTAGCCATCTCAACAAGCCCATCCTTGAAGGCAGCAGCCTCGACATGCCCTTGCAGCGCAGGACAGCAGCTCCATCTGCAGGCCAGCTGTGGCCCTCCTTGAGCCCGTGCCGTCCAAAGCCAGGCGGTTCCCAGGGCCCAGCTGCCCAAGCGGGGTGTCTGCTGTCTGCAGGGCCAGCGGCAATGCCATGCTCTTCCCCTGACAGCAGCATGTCTGCAGGGTGCCCTGTGGTGGACCTGTACCTTTTACTGTCAGGCTCTTCCAGGCACAATCGTGTTCAATGGCTTAACGCCCTCAGGCAACCTGTCAGCTCTCTGCAGGCTCAGTGATGGCACCATGCCCTTCCCCTGTGAGGCAGCAGCTTTCTGAAAGCTGCGCCCTCCAGGGGCTGTCTGCAGTCAATTCAAGGCTCACACAATATATCCGTTGTCTGCAGGCGCAGCACCACCGGCGGCATGCCCTTCCCCTGGGAGACAGTCCCCCCCATGGCAATCATCTGCGTGGCCACTGCAGCCATGGGAGCCCTCCCAGGCTTCATCCACAAGGGCCTGTACGGCAAACCCAAGGCCACAGGCGTGGATGAGTGGGACCGCCGTGTGCAGGCAAGTCCTTGCAGCCGAGCGTCCTGCACAATGCTTTGTTAACTGGCTGGCATGCAGCAGGCAAGGCTCAGCATCTCAGATGGCCTCGTGTTTGACGCAGAAGGTCACAGGGCCGGGTGAGTGTAACTGCCAAAAGGACGTCAGATAGGACCTGCACTGCTGGGGGCTGCTGTGCATGGGGACCCATGCACGCAATGAGCCCCTGGCAAGGACTTGTGGGGTCTGCCATCTGTACTCCTCATGCACATCATTACAGGAAGACTTGCAGCAGGGAGGCAGCATGTGGGTTGACTGGTGGGGGGCCCCTTCGAGCAGCGATCCCATGGTCCTGGTGTATCACATATCTGCGTTGCACTCTATGAGCATGTCCACATTTGAAGCTGGCAGGGGTACTGCAGTAGGTGGGCATGTGCCGATCATTGTTGCTGGTTCATGAGGCCTTGTCTGTGACAGAACAGACAAGCTGGGCCTGACAGCCAGCTGCTGCTTGGTACTGAGAATACTAGCCTAGTATTCTCCTGGCTTTGGCAGTTTATCTATCTATGCCTGCTAGTCGGCTTTGCAGGTACCACCAGTCAACTCTGCAGGTACTACCTGAGTGGCAGCATACTACTGGCGGTGTTTATCAGCTGAAATTCAGCACCCCTGCTTCTGTTGCCGCTCGTGGGGAGCACTTAGCCTCGAACTCCTGCCTGCAGGAGCGGGATGCTCGGCTGGTAAGTGAGCATGAGGAGCAGCAGCAATCAGCCAGCTGATGCAGGTGGGCTGTTAAGTGCTGCTCTGTAGTCTTGAGTGAATGTCTGAACCTCGCTCGGAGTTCTACCTGCGCTTTTGTGGTCAATCAGTTGAGGGCAAATTCAGGCCACCAGTGCCTGGCATCTTTCAGGTCCAGCCGTGCCTGTAGGAAATCTCTGCTGGGCCAACAGTATGTTGTACCTGCAGGACATGCCAGCATATTGGCTGAGGTCTCTGAGATTGAGAGAGACAGTCCGTGCCCACCATGAGTAAGTGCGCCAGGGCTTAATTCCACCCGTGTATCTGAAGTCCCTCATGAATGACACACTAGACTTGAACGTCATATGGTGAACACATGTGTCAGTTGGACTCCTGACAACACAGCAGCAGCCTTAGATAAGCAGGTTCCAGCACAGCTGCTCATCTCCGCAAGGTTCCAAGGGGACCACTGGTGATGTTTGCGGACATGCAAGGTGGCTGGACTCCATCGGGACTCCAAATGATGTATCTGCAAACCCAACATATCTATGCCATTGGACAAAAAGCACATCTCTGTGACATGAAATGGCAGCTTGCAGAGGCCGCAGAGAAAGACAATGCATTCCAGGTGCGTCCGTGCAGACATCCGCCAGATCGGAGCTCCCCTGCGGGACAAAAGCTTGCTTGGGACGTCATGCAGGCAAATCATTTGAAGTGACACCAGAAGGCGCCCAAATCATCTGATGCAGCAGCAAAAGGACTTGCCTGGATGGCTTTGCATACGTCATAGATGGGACTGGAGGTGTGCTGTCAGGGGCCTGTTTCAGCCAAGCCAGCTTGCCACGACACCAGACTTCTTGTGGCTACTGCTTGACGTCATACAGTCCTGGCGGCTTGAGCTGGGACTGCAAGGTGCTTGCACAAGTGGCAGCCTGCTTGACGTCTGCCATGGCATCTAAGCCTGAGCAATGTGCAATAGCCTGCTTGGCACTGCTGAAGTGCCCAGCAGGGCTGTCCAGCCCTGACAGCTGCTTTTGCCCCCCTCAAGTGCATTCCCTGCAGAGCATGCAGCTGAGACTCAGAGCAGCAAGTGGGTCAGGCAACACTGAGCACAGCTTACTGCCTCTGCTGCTGCATGTGCACCTAACATCAGCTCAGAAGCAGCAAGCTCAAATCGACATCAGAGGAAGCGCAACCTGCACAGATGTGGCCCCTACAAGCTCATGCCACACAGATCTAAGCCTTACGACTGTGACTCTGCCCTGGATCGATGCACATGCAAACAGTGCAGACCAGACCATACATAATCAGTTTTTCTTGACAGGTCAGGTCAAACTGTTACCACAGCATGCAGCCAGCTGAGGACACAGAGGAGTGGCAGGACAGCTCGTCAACTAACTCAGACGGTGTGATGTTACGCGTGCTCGTGTCAGAAGTCTTCTGCATGCCTACTCTCTCACCAAAACCTTATCATTGTGTTGCAGATGCAAATGCCTTTGATCAGAGCTTGACAGAGCGGCACACATACCTAGGAGGTAAGCCACTGCAGTTCCTTGCTGCACTTCAGCACAGAGCAGACTGAAGCAACCATTTTGTACAGTGTTCATGCTGCAACTTCCCACACTGACAAGCCAAGCCACATGCTGAATGCAGAAGTAGATGATGTCGAAGGCATCTCCTTTGACTTGGAGCCAGGGCATGAATGCACTCTTCCATTGCTGCCTGTGGAGGGTGAGCTCCCTTGGAAACCTCCAGATGGTCTGCACCTGTCCCCCATGAGCTTGAACTGCATGCACACGATAACGGTGTACCCAATGTGGTGCAGACCTGCACGACTGGCACACTATCATAGAGCTGCAATGTGGGCCATCACAACCCTCAGCTCTGGAGCGCCCTAGCCTGCACCATGACTCTTTCCAGTCTGTCAATCCCTTTCCAGCCTGCTGCTGGCATTGCAGACATGGAGCTGGTGGCTGTCAACACTCAGCCTGCCACACCAGTCGTCTCACTGGTGTAGTCCCCTGGGCATTGCAGGCATGGTCGTTTGATGGCTTATTCATGGTTTTGCTGCGCCTGCAGGCCAGCATCTCACCACAGCAACCACTCTGCTGACACTGGCAGCCCACTTGCATGCCAGTTGGCGGTGCAGCAGCGATGCCTGGGGGAAGCCCTCCCACGCGCTTGCTTAGCAACAAAGCCGCTTCAGCCAGCAGCTCTACTGTTCCCCCGGGTGTAGGGTGTGGCAGGAACTCCGACCCCTGCCCATGCAGACCTGTCTCCTGCCACCTGCGTGCTGGCTGCAGGTCTGGTGCCAGTTGCCCTGCGTCTGGAGGGGTGACTTCAGCCGCCACAGACTCTACGCCCCACACACCTGCGGGACATCCCTGGCGCTGCAGGCGTGGTGCTGATGCTTGAGGACTCACTGCCAAAGCGTCTGCGGGGGCCAGGCTGCCATCAGAGCATGCACTCTGCTCATGTTCTGGAATCGGCTGCTGCAGGGGTCACGCTTCTGCCAACAAAAACCCCTGTCGCTGCAGTGGCCCGCCCTCTGTGCAACACCCGGTGCTGGCCGCAGGTGTGGTGCTGATGCCTGGCGACACGCTGCCGCTCCGCCTGCGGGGTCACGACAATCTGGAAGCCATCCACAGCGCTCTGAGGGCACCTCCACCATACAGGTGCCTCCTTGCCGTGGTGAGCGAGGGGAGCTCATACTGTGTCAATGCGCTGATGGCTGGGAAAGCTGTCATGCCCTGAATGCATCAGGCGCCTGTTGTGCAGGGGTGAGTCAGGCCTGAGGTGGGCAGCTGTCCCGGGGCAGCTGTCCCAGGGCAGCTGACCACCTGGAGCCAGTCAGACAGTATGCCCCTGGAGAGCATGCAGGTTGTCGGTGCCCGAGCCATGCTGGGTGGCAACTTGTGCTCTGCATGAATGGTAGGCCTTGAGCCCAAGCTGGTATGAGTGCTGCCAGGCATGAGCTGGGAGCAGCCTTGCTCCGTGCAGGGCCGCACCTCTCTGCTGCTGCAGGTCCTTGCATGGCAGGTGCCGGTTGTCTCCACACTCACGAGCTAGGAAGATATGGAGCACACCAGGACAGACCCTTGCAGCCATGGCCCTTCCCAGGGGTTGCATTGCCTGCTGCAGGTGCGTATGCGGCAGGTCGTGGTCGGCCGGCGGTGGCTGCACGGCGTGGGCTGCACGGCAGAGCTGAAGCAGGTCAAGTGGCAGCTGGATGGGTCGGTGGCCGTCATTGCCAAAGGTCAGCGCTGCGCACTAGCATGGCTGACTGTGCAACACTCGGGGCAGGGTAGAGTGTCTTGGGACAGGTCACCGCTGTCTGCTTCCAAGAGGCACACTGTCCCTGGGAAGGCCTGGTGTTGGACTTTTCCTACTCAGCAGCGTTTGTGCAGGGACTGGTCATGTCTGCAGGTCTCCAGCGCGTGCTACATCTGCCTGTTAACAAACTCAGCTACAATCTGATCTCTGCGCCAATGGCCTGCCGCGTGAAGGGATGCACTGCTGGCACCTGCATCGGGCCAGTCTGCTGCCCAACCTGCAGCTCGCTGTTGCTGACGAGCTCAAGGCTTGGAAGTCAACTGTGCTGTCCCTGCAGTCTGGCAGCCCATGCGCTGCCGCCCCACCTTATGGGCCACCCCCAGCATTCATCATACCTGATGAGGAGCTGCTGCCGCTTGGAGTCACACCATGACCAGACCACCAGTCGGTTGTCATGGCTGCAGGCTGGTAGCGTGTGCGGTGTTCAGCTGTTAATCTGCTGCTTCTGATTGAGCCCAGCCTCACTGCAATGCCCCTGCAGGACCGCTACACCATTGGCGCTGTCAACAACCCCAGGCCGAGGTATGCTACCAAGGCACAGCTTTCAAGCCCCAGACAAGCCCAGCATGCGTGGACCTGCAGGCTGCCAACGCATGCTGGTCTCTGACCACCCCACCCACAATCCCAGCTCTGCCACTTGGACTGGTTTGCTGGACTTGACACATTCTCGCTGCTCCTGCAGGCCGCCAGCGCATGCGCCACACACCCGATGCCGCTGCTCCCACCTGCATCATACCTGACGAGGAGCCGCTGCCGCTGCCCCCAGAGGTGCAACATGGTCTGACCTATGTCGCACGCCTGGGGTGGCACCAGCTGGACGCATTTGCGCTGGCAGCGCAGGCGCAGCTGCTCTTTGCACGTGCAGCCCCCAAGGTGAGGGGGTTCCAATGCGCCAGGCACACAGGCTGCCCAACTGCAGCAGCACTCTGTGTCCCTGAATGCTGTGATGCCACCGCACACAGGCAGCCTACACATGGCAGCCATTTCTGTCACACTGCAGGGGCAATGTCTGCGCAGGCGCCCCCGCTGGTGCAGCCACGATGTGGAGCTCATGATGCACTTGTTTGATGTTGCATGTTGTCATGCCCTCCAGCACTCATCCCTGCAACATACCGAAGCATGTATTATATCTATCCATCTGCACGGCCTTGAGGCCTTCCAGGGCGACCTCCGGGCACTCTCCTGCTTGCTGGGCTCCAACTTGCTTGTGTCTGCCTGTGTCAGAACCAAGCGCATCTCTTGTTGTGATGTCCACAGGTGCAGCCCTTTGCAGCCCTCCAGCGCCAGCCTGCTGCCAATGTGCCATCGACGACCCATTTGCAATGAATCGTCTGCAGGCAAAGGCATTCCAGGGCGATCCTCTCGCGCTGTCCTACTGGCTGGCCTCCAACATGCCGCTGGAGGATGACACCCGCCAGAAGCTGCTGGAGTGCCCCTCTGTGAACGCCAGGTGGGCCAGACACTTGGGTGGAGACATAGGCTCGGGGTATCCCTCAGGGCTGCTCAAGAGCTCTATCAGCCTGCACAGGGGTAGCCTTGTGCAGTATGCAGGAGCAAGGTGTCCCCTGAAGTTGCGTCAGCGTCCCTCTGCAAGCACCAGGTGGGCAGTTCAAAAGCACAGGCGCCTGGACGCGTCATGTTTCAGGTCGCCAACAGGCCAGGCAATCCTGTCAGCAACAGGTGGGCTTGGTCGCCCATGTTCTGCTCTGTACACAGAGCTGCCCTCTGGCAGTCCCCGCTGCCACATTGGCTGCAGCCTGCTGCCCTCCTGACACACTGCAGGCGGCTGCAGGTCCCTCTCTGCTACACGTCTGCCTGACGCTGGGCATCTTGTGGTTTATGGGTCTCCCTGCTGCTACACGTCTGCCTGATGCTTGCGTCCAGTGGCTGCAGGTCCCCCTCACTGCTGTACCTGTGCTTGATGCTGGATGGTGGATGGCTGTACCAGACAGTGTCCTTGCAGCCATCCCTTTCGCAGCTCTTGTGTACACATAGCAGCCCACCAGATCTGCCTGGCATCCCCAAGCTCTCACCAAGCACTCTGGCATGCTGCAGGCTGAGGCAGGAGCTAAGCATTATGAGGTCGCTGGCAGCCATCAGGTGCCTCATCTGCTCTGTGGAGGTGAGGGGTGCAGCACTTCCCCTGACACGCAGCAGTCTGGCTGACAGCACAGGTCCGATCTGCTGCAGCCAGCAGGCTCCACCTCAGTCCTGCGCCGTGTGGAGTGGGCTTCAACTTCACACCTGCATCACCATAGTGGGCTTGGAGGCCAGCGTTGCGGGTCATTACATACATGGCATAAACAATGTCCTGATCTGCTCAAAGCTGGCCGACAGCACACAGGGTTTTCTGACTGCCCCAATTGTGAGGGTGTCTCTGTGGGCTGGCTGAGGTCTGTATTTGGCCTTGTCGCAGAGGGATGCATGTGCTGCCTGCAGCTGGCTTCGATTCAGCACCTGCTCAGCATGTCAGAGGCTGGCACCCGTGGCTGCTTCGTCAATCCTTACGGGTGAGATGTGCACTGCAGCAGCACAGTTGCACAGACACATGGACTGGCCAGCTGTCTATAGATGCCCTCGAAAGGCCTGACTGCGCTTGATAACTGTTGCCACTGTGCTGTACAACCACCATTGATGTGAGCTTTCCAGCGCTGCTACTGAGGTCTGATATGCCTCCTAGATCCCCAAGCTTGAGCTGACTTTCACACTGTCCTGGCTGACCCAGGTACGTTCATGACATGATCACAGTGAGGCATGCCGTGAATGTTGAGCTTGAAGGGCAGACAGAGACAGAGAATAGCTGGTTTCCTGGTGAGACATGTACAGATCTCAGGTGCTCATGCTGTGGCATGTACCCATGGCAAGCCCCATACTGTGGATCAGATGCTGCTGCCCAACAATTTGCATCTTGAATGATGCTGCATCACGCGTCACAGAGTGGGTCTGCAGTGGTGCACATCTGCAACCCACTTTGAGGCAATGGCTATGTCTGTGCAGGTTATGCGTGGACACTCTGCTACTGTGAGGGCTGCGGCCACCACCTGGTGAGCAGGGTCTCCAGGCAGTTTCAGCCCCTGCCTCAATACACTTGTTAGGGCTGCTCAAGGCAGGAGCCACTCGCTTCCTTGCTTGGGGTCAATGTTGTCCTTCTGCACTTTCTACTGCCGGTGCCTGTGCAGGGCTCACCTCCTTCAGGTGTTGAGCACTGCCTGCATGCTGCTGTAGCCTGCCTGTGCTGTGCAAGGCTGATGAATGCCAGTTGTTGAGCTAGGGTTTGGGGGTTACCCTTCAGTGCCGGTGCAGGGATGGCGCTTCTCAGCTGTCAAGCCCAACCTGCGGCCTCATGCATTCTATGGATTGCGCCGGCCGGCAGTGACAGAGGTACAACAGCAGCCCCACCCACTCGCTGGCCACCTTCGCACGATTGCCGTGCCAGCGATGCCACAATGGATGGTGGGTGCCAGAATTTTACCTATTGCATAGGATCTGCTCAGCAACCCCATCAGTCCATTGACAGAGTGCCTGCTGGAGTCATGTAAGACTTTGACATGTGCAAAATGCCATATTCAATGATAAGGACAGTCTGAGCAATGCTTTAAAATATTGGCAGACCATGTCAGACAGAATGGGGGATATCAAGGTTTGCAAAGAATTCGTATGCGTGCATGGTGATGGCACACAACAATGCTGTACACTGGCAAGTGTACAGTCAGCCAACACTGTTGGCTTGCAGAGCGCGTCGGTCTGATGTAAGCTGTGGCTCCAGTTGCTTCAATTTCTTCTCCAGCCCGTCAACTGCATGGGTGAGTGCATGTTACAGCACGGTACAACTACGGGTTTGGAGCATTGGGGTTCTCGCAGAGATTGTTCTCTCACCTGCTTCCTTGGCCAGCTTAGCCATCAAGAGGCCACACACAGGCTGGAAGTATCTGCACACATAAAGCATTTTGGTCAATCAAGCCCTTTGCAGTGCCATGCAGGACAGTTTGATCAGAGCTCACTTGAACCATCTGATAAGCCAGATGTCAGAGACATAAGTGACCTGCAGGGGGGCAGCAATGTTGTGAGGCCAGGTTGACAGCGCTTCTGCATGTCAAGTTGCAGGGTTCAAAAGGGACCCACAATGGTCTGGCCCTCCTTTGGCCCCTTTTTGAAGGTGACTGTGTCTGCATGAGCAAAACATGCATTTTGAGTACATGACTGTGGGTTGCACTGCAGAAGCACTGTCTGAGTAGGCATACCTTTATTCTCATGGAACCTTGACACACCAAAAAACACCACTTTCTGAGGTGCATTCAGCTCGAGCACCATGTATCTGCAGGCATCAAAAGCTGCCTCAGGAAAGCTGCCAGCACACCCTCAGCTGCCGGCAAAGGTGCATCCCTCATGTTTGCTGCTCATGGTACCCATGGCACCACAAACAATCTGTGGCTGCAAGCAGCAGGCCTGGGTGCAGGGCTGCTCATGGCAGAGTGGATGCAATGTCTGACAGCCCACCATCACCTTAACAGCAGCAGCCACAACTTCAGATGGCAGGCGCATTGCACGACAGCACACCATGGGCCATGCTGACACGCAGACTATGAAACAATGGGAGGTGTTGCTGCAGTGCCTCCCAAGCGAAATCACAGGCGCAAAACGCAGGAGGTTGCCTCATGTGACACAGCAAGCCACTGCACTGCCAGCCTGAGGGCTGCAAGCGCGCAGCACACTCACAAAGCAAGCTAAGGTGCTGTTGCAATTCAGTACACTCACACAGTGGGCGTCGTTGTTCCCAGCAGCACAGTAGACATGGCAATTTTGTCTCCCTCCATCAGCGCTGCCCGCTTGCTGCTCTCCATGTTCTCGCTTTCCTCAGTCCCTAAACACACACCAGTGATACTTGTGAGCGGCAAGCAGACGACCAGAAGTGCTGCAGTCAAATAGCCTGCACAGCTGCTGAAACTCACCAGGGTCCCACCGATTGATATGTGAGAAGTCTGCTGCATATTCAAATACCTGCAGGAGGTTCGCAGGAGGATTGCAGAGTGCAGGTTGAGCACCAAACAAACTGAGAGATACATGAAGTGAGAGCCGTGCTGCAATAGTTGACAAGTTTCACCTTCTCAATGTCTCCATTGACAACGAAAGAATTCTCAGCCACTGTGTGCCCGAACAGGGCGCTTGCTGTGGGACCTACACGCTGCTTGAAGCTGCCCAACCGACGCCCAAAAGCAATCTGACTTCTGAAGTGTTGCTGTCCTGCTTGCCTGCTGTGGACTGAGCTGAGTTGCTTGTGACACATGTGGGCTGACGCGCGGCATGCCGGTGGCCGGTTTGACAGTTGCATAATTGGGCTGTCTGAAATCCGGGAAAGTTGAGCTTGCAAGTTCATGATTGAATGATAATGCCGCAGGTCCCAAAAATGAGGTGCGTGGCAGTTTTTGGCAGAGTCAAACTTGACCGCAGATTCCGTTTTTCCTTTAGATTGTTGACCGTGCTGTGAGCCTGTGTAGCTGAGCTCAAGTGCATTGAAGTGTTACGACAGCACTATTACAAGATAGCTAGCCCCAGACGATTTGCCTGGAGGTGGTGTCAAGCATCTTGCCACAATGGCTAGCAATGTTGGCTTTGCCATGAAGACCCCACGCAAGACTCCTGGCATCAAGCGCCGTCTCATGCCAGATAGCCCTGACAGGCAGCCATGCCGGGGAGCGCATTTCCCCGCAACACATGTCAAGACGGTGCTGGTCATCAGGCCACTCCCTGTCAGCAGCTCTGCAGCGCCTGTGTTGAAACACGATGCAGCGCTTCAGCGCCTGGTGCTGACCAGGCCGGCAGCTGATGGGCTGGCTGTGCAGGTGACATCTGCCATTGATCTTGCATCGCTACGAATCTTCATTTGCACATCCCCTGACCCCATGGCCCCTGCCTGTGTAGCACACCTTCAGCAGGAGCCACTTCGACACAGTGCTGCATGGCGAGGCGCCTCGAGCAGCCGTGCATGCCCAGGCTGTGCCCCTCATCGAAGGTGAGCCCCTGAGTCAATGTGCAGCCCTGCTGAAGCCATGCTGCCTTACTCAACACTCTGCTCTGCTTCACCGCCAAGCACAGCTTAAGCTGCCCAAATGCTGCTGGCAGAGATCTTGCCTGGATACTTGTAAAGCATTCCAAGCTGAGGCCATTCCAACTGCTGCAGCGGTCATGGAGGGTCGCCCTGCAGCGTGCATGGCGTATGGACAGACTGGTTCTGGCAAGACGTATCAGGTGGGCGGGGCAGTTAGCTCTGTCGGTCTCTGTTACTGTGATCAACATGGTCAGAGCAGCTGGTTGGGAGTGGCTGAAGACCGCGCGTCAGTGCAGCTACCTCTCACAGCAGCTCACTGGGCGGCCTGTGCAATGTGACACTGCTGCAGGCCACGTGAGCTGCGCGTCTTGGGCGCCCCTGAGCAGCCCAGCCAGGCACTGCAGTGGTCTGCCCCCAGTCGGCAACAGACCCGCATTTGTCTGCAGACTGCAGGGATGTCTGGAGCTGGGCAGACAGCAGCAGGGCACGTGCTGTCTGCCTGCATCTGCAAAATTCAGGCGGGCTCTGATGGTGCAGCCAAGAGCATCTGACGACTGAGCATCAGCATTGCAGCCAAGAGAGTGGGGGTTTGTGCTGTGGCTGGTCTGCATGCCTTGCTTCCATGCAACCATGCCAGTGCCTCTGCCTGCAGATGGAGGACTGCGGCAAGGCTGACCTTGAGAGTTTGAGCCTCATCTTACAGCTACTGCCACCTGTGGCTGCAAACGCGCTTTGCCCACTGCAGATGGAGGGGTGTGGCCTGGCCGACCGCGAAAATTGGGGGCTGATCCCCTTTGTGGTGGATGAGCTGCTCAGGCGGATAGGGCAGACTAGCGCTGGCAGCTACCTGGTGACGCTGTCATATGTGGAGCTGTACCGGGAGCAGCTGACAGACCTGCTGGCCGACCCTGGCAGAGGTGAGGGGGACTCTGAACAAGTGACAGCCGCACTGTGCACTTCATCTGCAGCTGGCCGCCATGCTGTATGCACTGCAGCAGCAGCGGCGTGCCCATGCTGTGTGCGCTTATCTGCAGCTGGCTGCTCATTCTGTGGCAGCCAGTCAGACGCTAGCTGTCCGCGCTGTGCAGGGCCTGGCTCCAAGCCGCAGCCCCTGCACCTGAAGCAGAATGTAGAGGGAAACTTCGAGGTGGAGGGCCTCCGGGAAGAGCCCATCAGGGACCTAGAGCAGGTCTGCTGGATCTCGCCGTCGTTCAAATGTGGGCGGTGCTTGTTTGGCAGATGCAGCACATCTGCAAATCCACAAGATGCGAGGGGTATGGGCAGCAAGAGCATAGCAGCGGGCATGGCAGCCACAAGCCAGTTCATTGGCCTCGCACTCTCTCAGTGCTGAGCAGCTCCGTCAATGCGGCATACCATGTGCAATTGCAACACCTCTGCTGAATTTCTGAAGTGCCCCTGGCAGGTGCTGCACCTGATCGCTGCCGGCAACCATCGGAGGCATGTCGCTGCTCACAACTTGAACACGTCCAGCTCACGCAGCTTTGCTGATGTGATACTGAAGGTGCGTGCTTGATCTCATCTGCCGTGCCAGCTTTCACTGGGCCCTGAGCAGCTGTTCTGCGAGCGAGAAACCGTGTGAAAATTGCCTTGGAGCGGGGCCATTGCTGAGGTGTTCCTGCTGCCTCTGGCATTGCGGCCTGAAGGTGATGGGCTGAGGTGCTGCTGCCACCCACTGAATCCTGCTGAATGCGCCCAGCTCCTGATGGCGGAGCAGCCCCCTCCGCCGCCAGGCCATGTCCTTCAGTTGCAGAGTTGCAGTTTCCGGCGGCTCAGGGAGGCTGTCAACGACCTCCAGATGCAGCACCGTCCCCTTGCAGGCAAACAGCTGTTGGTCCAGGGATACCCCGGTGCACTGCTTGCGCTGTGTGTGGCCATCTGGCGCGCCGCCAGTCCAGGCAGTGCACTCAGACGCAAGATATGCTGTTTGCATAGCCCATGGAAGGCTCTGCCTCAGGCGGACACCCATCCTCCAGTGCTGTGTCCATGCTGCAGGTGATCAAGCTGAACCAGTCGGGCAGCTCACAGGTCCAGCTTTTAAATGCTCTGCTCAAAGGGGAGGCAGCCCCTGACGGGCATCTGGGGCGCCGGCCTATTGCCATTCTAAAGTGTCTTGTCATATCAGAATTCCACATCTGTGCCTGCAGATGCAAAGCCGCCCAGCTGAGGCCTCAGGCAGGCAGTGCCTCAGACAGGGTTCATCTTGACTTTGAGGAGGTGCTGCTTCACCTCGGCAGCGTCCCGCCTGCGCCTGCAGGTGGAGAGTTGCCCAACAGGAGGCTCCGGCGGGCCTGTCAGGTGCGCCCGCCTGCACCTGTGCGACCTGGCTGGCAGCGAGAGGCAGCTCCACACGGGGACCCAGGGGGTCCAGCTGCGGGAGGCAGCCTTCATCAACAGCACGCTGCATGTGCTGCGGCGCGTGGTAGCGGCGAGGCTGGAGCAGCAGCAGCGGGCGGCAGCACGCATGCGCGGGCAGCCGGGTGGAGGTCAGTCTGGCCATATTCCAGAGGGAGCTGGGCCTCCTTAGGCCTGGCTGAAGCAGCCACAGCAGGCAGCACGCATTGCAAGGACAGCTGGATGGAGCTGGGCTCACATGCGGCACAATGGCAGGGTGGATTGGGCTTGCTTGGGCCTGGCTGGGGCAGCACCTGTTGGTGGCATGGGGCAGCGTGGTGATGTGCCTGCTGTTCGTGATGGGAGCAGCTGGGGTGGCCAGTGGTAAGGGCAATATGCCGGGGAATGCAGGATGGTAGCCACTGTTGCAGCTGAGTGCTTCAAGCACATGAGGGCAGGTGGTGCTCATGCAGGGGCAACAAGGTGAAAGGAGGTGTACTGATGTGTCAGGCCCCCGGGTGTTGCTACATAATGCCACAAAGGCATCTGCACAAAGCAGCAGCAGCAGGCTGCGCACATGCTGGGGGCATCTGGATGAGGCACGTACCTACAGTGACAATTGAAGACATCCAGAGCTGGCGTTCCTGAGGATCATCTGGAGCACCTGTGACCTTGCCTCTGCCTGTCATAGATGATAGCGTTCCTGGTGCTTGCAGCCATCCCCCTTGAGGACCACCTCGTCCCATTCAAGGAGTCCAAGCTGACGAAGCTGCTGAAGGAGAGCCTGTGCGGCAATGCAGTGCTGCTGGTCCTGTGCTGCCTGTCGCAGGCAGCCCAGGACCATGCAGACACCCTGGGTACCCTGCAGTTTGCCCAGGCTTGCAAGTCACTGCATGCAGCACCAGAGGTGAGCCACACAGCTGCTGTGCTGGGGAGCCTGCAGTGACTCAGGTGCACCGCTGGGTACATCCAGGGGTGCTGCCTGCCCTGTGCACCTGCAGCAGACATGTTAGCTGCCCTGAAAGTCATCCAGTGGCTCTCCCATGGCACCCGGTGCTCTGCAAGCTGTACCATCCTTCAGTGGTGCCAGCTCATGTTACCTCCATATGTCCTCTGAGGGTGTACCACTGTATCTCTGCCCTTTATCCTTTGATCTAGTATACAGGTGCAGTTTATGTAGGTCGATGCAATGGCGAGACTTGAAGCTACTTGATTGCTGCAAACGCATCATGTGAGCTGGCAGCTCAAAATCATTTGATTGCTGCAGGTGCGCTATGTGCAGAACGGACAGATGGCAGGGCTGGCAGCTCAAGTGCGTGGCATGGGCACAGCGGCAGCTGAGGCGCAGCTATGTGAGCAGCAGCAGCGCCTGCGGGAGCTGCAGAGCAACTCGCAGGCCCAGGTGGGTCCAGCCGGGGGCCAGCTTCCAGTGTGACAGGCGGGCCAACACAGGAGCCCTCTCCTCAGCTGGTGACGTGATCTGGACACAGCACAGATGACTGCCCTGACGTGTGATAGGGACAGAAATCTGTCACCATGTCACAATGGATATGACTGGCTGCAGCAGGCTGTGCAGACCGGGGGTTGACAAACAGGGCAGGTACTGCTGACTCTTGGTGTCTGCCGTCAGCCTGGCCCATGCCAGTGGGCTTCCCCACCAGACTACAGGATCTGAGCGGGACCGTTGTCTGTCCCCTTCTTTGGCATCATCATGTCTGCCATTGTGTGAGCGCGGGTTGGTCATGATCTTTGGCCATCGACTGCACGTGACCTGGCCCTGCAGGACGCAGAGATCGAGCGCGCCCGCAGAATGGTTAACTTCCTGGAGAACGAACTCGTCTGCGAGCGCCTCAGCGCGGAAGGGCAGCGCGCCCATGCAGCCAACCTGGCGCTCAGCTTCCAGCGCTCAGTGCAGCAGGCTGTGGCCAGCACCTGCAGCATGATCAGTGAGTCAGGCTGTGGGTGTGGCCTCGCTCTGGCTGGCCCGAGAGTGTCCTGCAGCTGGCCTCAGTGCCTGCGTCGTCCAAGAGGACAGGTTGCTGAGCTTGGCTCATGCAGTGGTGCAGGAGCCGGCCGGGGCTCACCTCTGCTTGCTGAGATGCAGGAACCTCAGCTGTGCCAGGTCCACCCTCGATGCGTCTGCCATGCACTGTCCTGGTGCTGAGTGGCTGCTGCTCTGCAGGTACCTGCACAGGCGGTGCACAGGTGTTCGGCGCCATGCACCAGCATCATAGAATGTGCTTGATCTTGGTGAGATCACTTGATGCTGGTGTTGAGGTAATGCTGCTCTGCAGGCGCCTATGTGGGCGGCGCAGAGGCGCTCGGCTCTGTCCTGAGGGAGTCCCAATTGCCCCACGTGCGACAGATCCTGGGCAGCCACGACATGCTGGCGCAGCTGGACGAGCACCACCTTCTGCGGCTGGTCAAGGCGTTTCTGCAGGTGGGACAGCTGAGTGAAAGTAGGCATTCGAATAGTCACTCTCACTTCTGCCTTGCTACTGGGACCCCTGCACTGGCACAAAACACATTCTTTCCATTTCAAGGCAGGAACTCAATGGATCAGCCTCAAGGAGGATGCTGAACGACATCAGCTGGCAAGTGTGGCTTTGCGAAAGGGCTTGGGCCGAGCCAGCCAGCCTTGCTGTCAGCTCCCTGATAGAGAGCCAACTGTCTGCCTGCAGGTAGACCGTAGTGGCTCTGCCAATGCAGGCCTGGCTGCCAGCGTTCACAGCAACTAATTTCCTTGATCAGGCAGCCTGACTTGTGGACAGGCAGACCCTGTGTGTGCCTGCAGCAGCCCCTGCAGATGCGGGCCAGGGCGCCGGCCTGCCCACCACACCACTGTGAAATGTACTGGCCCTGCTGATACAAGCCTGCCCGCCCGCCAGCATGACACCCTGGATGCAACAGAGCTCCACCTTGCTGACAGGCAGTGCTCTGCCTGCAGGTGAACTACGCCGCCCCTGCTGACGCAGGCCTGGCCGCCTGCATGCACAGCACACTGGCGGCGATGCTGGAGCAGCCTGCCGCTGCCAGCTGCTGGAAGGCTGTGGTGCTCTTCATGCTGGGGCAGCTGCAGGACACCGCGCTGCCGGAGTTTGTCCAGGCCAACATGGTGGAGTGTCTCGGGAAGATGTCGCAGGTGGGCAACTTGCTTGGCTGCACGAGGGGCACAGTGCTCACATGCCCCAGCAGGAGCTTCCGTGGAGGCTACAGCAGGCGGCGCTGGCAGCACCTTCCGGGGCGCATACAATGTCCTGGCCGATCACATGCACTGGAGTGCTCCAGCAGGCTGAAAATTGGCAGGGCGCTGCCCCGCCACCAGTAGTCCAACCAACGCATCAAGGTGCTCTGGGGGAATGGCACAGCTGAGCTGACTTAGGCACTCTGCTGCCCGGTCAGCTACGAGGTCAATCCCTGGCTTTCCAGCTAAGCTGTGCTCATTGGCCAGCAACATGACTTATGAACATGCCCACACCACTTCATAGCCTGTTTGAAATGATTTTTACAGGGACTGACTGCTGGTGCAGTACCTCAGCTGCGCTCTGTTCACATGAACCCAGGTGGCTGCCCCTTCAGGCCTGTGCCGCCTGGCTGCAGTCCACCACTGCCGAGGCAGCTGCCCATTTGGACTCCTCAGTGGCCCTGCCCGCCATCAGCTCTGCGTCCAGGCCTGCTTCAACACCTGCCTGCACTCTGGGTGCTGCAGTGCAGTACTGTTTGACTGAGATGCACACCTGGGCTGCCTAGCAGAGCTACCACCTGGATGGCCAACTCTGCTGTAGCTCTGTGGGTCATCGCTAATACTGACTCAGGCTCCTGCCTGGCTGCAGGCCATGACTGCTGGAGCAGCTGCTCAGATGGACCCTCCTGTGGTCCTGTCAGCCATGAAGGGCTTCCTGGCCGCTGCCAGGCCGCCCTCCCCGCCAGCAGCGTCGCCGCCCGGGACGTCCCTTGTGGTGGCCTGCATCGCGCAGCTGGCAGACAGCATCGCCTGCCACAGCAGCGCCTGCAGGGGGCTGACTGTCCTGGCAGATGTCCGGGCGCAGGTGCAGCAACTTGTCGCACTGGCAGTGGCTGCAGAGCTGGCAGAGGTGAGAGGAGGGCTCTGCTCAGGTGTGGTTGTTGGAGGTCTTGTGTGATGCTGTGCCGGAAGATGTGCAGGGGGGGCGGCAGCAGTGGCACTGGCTTTGGCTAAAGAGCTGGCAGAGGTCATGAAAGGCCTCTATGCATTGTATGCTGGGGGCTGGCTGTGCTGGCAGACAAGAAGTCAGGGACGCTGCCGTCAATGGCCTATGTGTGGGCAGAAAGGTTGCTCAATCATTCCTGATCCAGCATCAAGGCTGGGTGTGCTGGCATGCCAAGAATGCAACAGAGAATCAGGTATTGGAAGCACCTGCAGAGCTGTCTTGTGTGGAAGAGATTCTAGTGCAGTAGTCACGTGTCGGGGGCCAGTGCTTGGCCATGCAGTCCAGTAAGAGCAGCAGGGCGCAGCAGTGTCTGGTGCTAGCAGCTGCAGCAGAGCTTGCGCTGAATGCGGCAGCAGTGGTCTCTGAAGTTGCTCTGTGGCAAGAAACCTCACAGTGCTGGGGTGTGATGGCAATTGAGGATCAGTTGCTGGCCTTGGCACCAGCTGCAGAGCTGGCGCAGGCATCTGTAAGCAGGCAGAGGCTGTTGCAGGCGCGGTTGCTGAAGCTGGCGTGTCGGACAAGCCTGACCCTGCTGACAGAGACTAGGGCAGCCTCGCGTTTGCAGGCACCGGCCTTGGCAGCGCTGCGCTGGAGCAGCTGGGGCCAGAGTGCAAGCATGTTGTGGCTGACAGGTCTCATGCTGGCACACAAGTTGGCCATCAAGCGATAGCTGCTGTGCTGACATGGTCGAGCTGGTGATCAGCCCAAGACTGTTCAAGCTCGTTGAATTGGCACCTACTGTGCAGGCTGAGAAGAAGCAGCGGCAGCGCAGATATGCTCTTCGCAGCCAGGGGCCAGCGTCCTCAGGTGTACATTCCTTGACTGTTTCTTGCCTGGTTCACTTTCTGCTGATCTGCGTGGCTGCTGTTCATATCTGTGCAAGTGGCCTTGTGCTGCATGGCCGCAATAGGTAGCAAAAGTCAGACAGTTCTACATAGGTTGTGGCCTCTGCACGTAGCTGTACCTCCAGGGCAGTTGCCAAGGCTGCTGTGCTTGGAGCTCATGCTCTCAAAACTGGTTGCCAGGCGCGCATGCAGCCATGCGCCTTCATGGTAAGGGCAGCAGATGTGTGGCACCTGCTGTGTACGATGCAAGTCTGCCATCAACATGTGGCACCCTGTAGTCGGTCCTTGTGCTCTGATCTGAACCCAAAGTGCCAAAGCACCTGCCGTCACGGTGCAGGCAGCATTGACGGGACGCCTGCCAAGCAGGCTCACACGCGGGCCATGCAGCGAGCTGCCATCATTGCTCACAGCCACGTCAACGCCAGCTGGCCCGCTACCAGCCCCAGCCCCGCAATTAGCCAACAGCCAAGCTGCAGTTCAGGCAGCCAAGAGGAGGAGTGCAGCAGCAGCCGCAGGAGCCCACCAGGCCAGCGGCACCTGCCCAGCAGCATGAGTGGCATGCAGACTGAAGCTGGCAGACGACAGCTGGACAGCAGGAGCGGTGGCTGCCGCGGGAGCAGCCCAGTTGCCAGTGAGCGTCAGGCCGCGGAGTGCCCTGGCGGTGGCACTCTGCTGCCGGATGGGCTCACGAACCGCATGGCAGCAGCCAGTGCAGCGGCCTCACCGGCTGGCGCTGGTGCAGATGCAGCTGGCAGCAGGTGTGCAGCAGCCGAGGGGGGGCCAGAGGCGGGGAGCAATGCAGCAGGCACAAGGAGAGTGGCGGCTGGGGCACAGCCAGGGGGGGAGGCTGAGCAGCCTGGCACACCAATCCCAGCGGCTGACAGGGTCCCCCAGCCGGAGCACATGGACTCGCCTGTCATGAATCTGGATGCGGCTTGCAGCGGGCCAGGGTGAGCGTGCCGGCTTTGGGGTGCTGAGGCCATGTGGGCTGCCTGCAATGCTGGTGCACACAGAAAGTGTCGGTTGCCGCCACTGTGGGCTTGATGCTGACGGTCAGTCTGCGTTTCGAGGAGGCTTGCAGTGGACCGGAGGGGTGCACACACAGCAGAGCATCTACAATGTTGGCTCTGCCAGCTGCAAGCTGGTGGCTAGCTCCTTCGTGATAGTGTTTTGCTGAATGTCAGCTGGCTGCACAGCTGGGCCCACAAACAAGGCTGAACAGCTCAGGGCAGCCATGACGGCAACTTCACACAGGGTACTCAAGCTGGGGCCCACCAGTAGCTGCGCTCGACAGCTCGTTGCCTTGCAGGACGGACTGGCTGACGCCCTTCAGAGCGCCCCAGCCTGCCAGCACCCAGTCGCCAGACACAGCCTGGCTGGCCTGTCAGCAGCCCCCCATGGCACCTGGGCCCCAGGTGCTGTCCTTCGGCACCTCCCCAGAGGCAGCAGAGGGCCACATGCTGAGCTCTGGCACAGGCTCAGAGGCGGGACAGGCATACCAGGGGACACCTGCTGCTGCTGGTGGGCAGCAGCGCGCAAGCAGCCGTCAGGCACAGGAGTTGTTGGAGTGCGGTACTGGCAGCGCTGCAGCAGCTGGTGGCAGCGTCAAGCCCTGTCAGGCGGCCAGGGCAGGGCAGGGGCTGTCTGCAAAGGGGGAGCTGGCTGCGTCCACGCCAGACGCGGGACTGGCACGTGGCAAGGCCAGGTCAGTCACAGCGCCAGGATGCATGCAGGGGTCCTGAGGGGACAGGCAGCGGCCTCTGCCCTGCCGCGCAAGTGGCCACAGCGCTGGACATGCAGATTTCAAACATGCATCGTCCCTGCAGTGATTGCTGAGGGCCAGGCTGTCACGTCAGGGGCCACCCTGGCTGGCCATCAGACTGCCTGCATGGCAGGCATTCCGTCAGCAGCCTGCAGCGTGGTGTGCTATTTCTGGCAGCCTATGCCAAGTGACCTTGACCACCACAAGCTCGCATTGGGGCAGGAACAGCTTCATCTGCTAGCATGATGCTTAACACGACTGTGAGAGGGGTGGCACCCAGGCTCTGATCACATCTTCAGCTTCACCACTTGTGGGTGCTGTGCTCTGCAAATCTGTGCTCATCCCACTGCAGCAGAGCACACATGTTGACTACAGGCCACAGATGCTCTGACACGCTGGTATTATTAAAACATCCAGACATCAGCCCTGCTGCGCCACGCTGATGCCTCTGCAGCGCACCTGCACATTCTGGCAGGCTGCAGCTTCACTGTGCTGAGCTGTTGCAGTTTCCAGGCGATAGAACTGCCTGCCGTGCTCTGCAGGTCCGTGCTGTCGCCACTGCAGCGCTCTGCGCAGGTGATGTTTCGGACACAGCCGGCGGGTGCCGGCAAGCTCCACCTGCAGAGCATGCCCAGTGGGAAGGGGCTGTCGCGGTTTGCCACCACCCAGCAGGACAAAGGTGTGCTCCAGGCTGCTTTGGACCAGGTACCCAGAGCAGGGTGCTCAGGAGCTGCAGCCGCAAGGGCTCAGCCATACAGCAGTTTGCACTGCAGCGTACAATCATGATCTGCCTTGAGACAGCCACAATAGCATGTCACTGTCTGTACATACTGCAGTGGTGCAGCTGGGAGCTGGATCACAGCAGTGCTGGCTAGGTGCAGGCACAGAGCATATTCCTGCCTGTACAGCCACATCAGTATTGACTGTCTCTGCAGAGAACGCAGTGGTGCAGCTCAAGCTGGAGCAGGCGCTTGCTCGCGTGGGACCATCTCCAGCAGCTGCCCGGGCTGAGCAGTGCAGCATGGGGCTGAGGGGCCCTGTATCGTCCATGCCTGCCACCTCGCTGCCACATCTCAAGACCCGTCTGCAGGGGCTGAACACGGGTGAGCTCTTCAGCAGCAGCTACTGTGAGGACTTGGGATCTGGTTCCAAGCTGTGTTGCCCCTGACCAGCAGTGTGCCCCTACAGTTCACAGCGTGAAGGACGCCCTGCCCAATGGTTTCCTCAATCATGTGGCCTGCTGTCACTGCTTGGCTTGCTGTGGTGTAGGATCACGCTGTGACAGCCCCACCAGGCCTGGCAGCAGCCTCAGGATGCCTTTGGCCAGCACGCCAGGCATGGTCACCACCGCTTTCCCGCTCTCGCGCATCACTGAAAGCCAGCGCATGTCAGACCTCAAAAACAAGATGTCCATGTTGAAGTAAGGCAGCCTCCATATGTTGCCACTGACTGTGACAAGTGAATTGAAGAACGAAATGATAAAAGGCCTGTTGTCAGTTGTTGCTTAGCGCAGATTTCAAGCTTTAGCAGCCATCAAAGGGTATGAGAACAGAGCCATCAATGCTCCTTGTCACAGGATTCATCCTGAGCTGCAACGGCTTCAGCAACCTCCTCAGCTGGTGCCCATTCCGGCACTCTGCTCCCAAGATGTTGTGCAGCTTGCAGCAGCTGAATCATCTCAGCTTTGCCAGCAGGAACGCCCTCTTCATGGTCCAGGCCTTCACACACATTGGTTTTCTCCCACTCCCAGGCCTCAGGTTGCATCACAAGCTCAGGCCACCATGGGTAGGTGGCACACTGCAGGGCCAGCAAGCTGTCTAGGGATAACATGTTAAGAGCATCAGATGGCGGAACCACTTTTGAAAGTGCATTGCTCGGCCTCACTGTGCAACTTGCAAGCAATGTCTGCCATGCAACGGGCTTGGGTTTGGAATACTGGTGCTCAGCCCACCTGCACAGGCTTCACGTCATTGATGCTGCACCTGTTATCTTTGAGAAAGATGCAGTCCTGCAGACACATGAGCAGCGCTCTCCTCAGTTGGGCAGCGGCTGTCAGCACAAGCAGGTACGCTCCAGATGCATCACAGCTACGCTGAACATCAAGTCAGCTATTCCTGTTGCTGAGCATGTTGGGCTTGGTGTTGGATGGGCAGGGGGACTGCTTTGCAGCTCCTGTAGAGCTGAGCTGCCAGCTCACTTCAGTCATGGACGACTGCAGCTATGGTTCTTCAGCCTGTACTGTGTTGCAGATGCTCACCAGGGATCCAGTTTCAGATCCGACTGATTGCAGCATGTACCAGCCAGGGTTGTTGTGCCAGTGCTTGGTGTACTGTTGTTTGAATGCTCCCAGGGACTGCCCCAGGTGCTCTGCAATGACTCTGCATTCAGCTGTGGTGGCCCAGATCTCCCCCTCGCCTGTGCAGCATTTCCCGCACTCTGCAGCACCACATGATCCTGGTCTTCCTTGCTTTTGTTAGCGAAGCTGTGCACAGCATCAATTTTTCTTTTTAAGGGTGGCTGTGTAGATTTGCAGCACTTGCTGCCCTCTTCATGCACAGTGACATTTGAAGCAAGACCCCACCGCAGCACATGTGCTGTAGCAGCAGGATGCCATCTGCAGCAAGCAGCTAACTGCACCACGCAGGCCAGACCTGTGCATTTGAAGGATTTGCCGGAGAGGAGATGCTCAGCACGGCACTCAACATGCCTGCGTCCTGCAGCAATTGCTTGGCATCAGAGCTCAAGATACAATCCTTGATGACTACTCAAGTCTGCACTGTGAGACTGTGTGTCACCCAGTCTGTGGTCCCGCGGCATTGCCCAGCGGCAATCCCATCTGCTGGAGAGGGGGCTACATGGGCAAAGCATTCAAGCTAGCTTTGCAATTGCGAAGGAGCTATGTGATTGTCCAACTTGGCACATGCTCGCTTCCTGTTGTCGTTGGCAATGGCAGCTCATGGCTGATGGTTCAGCTGCTGCTGCTGAGACAGATCTTCATCAGCCTACTTCTCCTTCTTGCTGCACAAAGTCCAGCACAGCTTGGTATACGTGTACAGACTGGTCTGCAGCATGCTTTTTGTCAGCACCACACAAGGAGTGTTCAGCATTGATGGGCAGGGAGCCAGCAGGTGCTTGGGCTTGGAGGGGATGATCGTGTCACAAATTGCTGTCCAGAGAGAGAGAGACTGCTGTACCCAAGGCACTGTGCTGGCAGCAGTCCCAGAGCTTGCAGAGGTGTTTCTGCTGTTCACTGCGCTGCTCACATTGCCAGGCCTGGCATGGATAGCAAGGTTCAAGCTTGCATCTCTCTGTCTGGACACTGTTATCAATTCTGAATCCGTACAGTCTGGCCACTGCATGGTCTGGCTGGCCCTCAAAACCGCTGCACATGCATTTGGTTGGCAGCTCACATCCATGTATGGATGTGAGCGGCCAACCAATAGCATCAAGTTGGGCTGATTGCCTGAAACCGTGCGTTGGCTTGTGCATGCTGGCCACTGACAACAGCGTGATTTGCAAAGTCCCCTCAGCACTCTGCACGCAGGCACACACCATGATGGACTGGGCTGGTGGGCAGGAGCAGGACCCTGGCTTGTGGATGCTGGGCAGTGACGACAGTGGCCACTGCGCCACCAAGCTCTGGAGTGGCAATGCCAAGAGCTGTGCCTTTGGACGCAACAGCAGCATGGCCGGAGCACGCACCCTGTATGGCGGCGTGGAGCCAGCAGGCAAGCTGTGCGCACTGCTCAGGGCCACTGCACCTCACAGCAGCTGGCCACATTTCGATACGAGGTAGTCTCAGTGCCCTGCCTGAAGCAGGATGCCTGCTGTGTATCTGAGCGGCGCCCCCTCTCAATCGAGGCATGTACTGGTGCATTCTGCTTTCCAGGAACCCGCTGGCCTCCAGGCTGCTTACCACAACATCTGCACAATATGTGGCCAGCACATTTTGCTCCTGGCTCTGATCAGTACCCCAATAGAGTCCAGAGGACACCTGAACAGCTTGTGAGGCTGCCGCCCTCATGCAGATGTGCTTTTGAGCGAGGACGAGGGCAAGACCTGGAGGGACACTGGCAGCTTTGCCGCCATCCCCACTCGCAAGACCTGGTGAGGTCTGTGTGTCTGCACTCTGGTTGCATCCAAGTGCAGCAGACAGCTGCAGGGCAGTTGGGTCTGCAGGTCCACTGCAAGCAGTGTCCAGCCAGCATCTGTATGCAGACTGGGCAAGCTGTGTGATGATCGCCACGCAGGAGCTTGCCTCAACCAGACCCGCCTGTCATGCATTCTGCCCAGGCCTATACATTCCACAGATCTGCCATTGTAGTCAGGTTTGCCGGTGCTGGTGCAGGTCCTTCCCCGCCAAACCCAACGTGCCGCACGTGCTGAGTATAGCCACCTGCCCTGACACCCAGAGCGAAGGGGACGTCAAAGAAGACCCAGAGGGGTTGGTGCTGGCTGGCATCGAGGTGGGCTCAGCTTAAGGCCTGCACCTGGGGTGTGCCAGAGTGCGTGATGGACTGCATCCCTGCATGGCCAGCAGGTGCGCACATCAGCAGGCTCTAAGGAGGGGGACCCGCTAGCATGCCTTGATCTTGAGTGGACATGGTAAGCTGCTGGCCCCTGCCGTGTGCCTGCCTCCTCATCACAGGGCAGAGGGGCATGCTGGAGCCTTCTGCATGTCCAGCTTGTATTCCCAACCCCCCAGGGTGGCAGCTGCAGAGCCCTACTGGATGCATCACCTGCAGGTAGAATGCCTGCTTTCCTCCCGACCAGGAATCGGATGGGCCATGGTTTGCTCTTCCAACCTCTGACGGGTACCAGACAAGTCTTTTTGCTTTGCAAGGACGAAAACAACAAAAAACAAAAACAAATCTCATCAGGTGAACAGGTCATCAACCGTCCCGTCTGGCAAGCAGAGGATGCAACCTAGAAAGCATGCCCCTGCAGGTTGGGGGCCTGCTGGTCGACAGTGGCGCCTCAGGGCAGCTGTGGGAGGTGCGGCATGGAGGGGAGGGCTCGCCCACAAAGCTGTGCCCAGACGTGCACCAGGCCAGGCCTGACCCTTTCAACCCTTCAAGGTGGCTGCCCAGTCTGATCTGCACCAGAGAGCATCTGTCCATAGTGACCTCTCCAGGTGACTCTCCAGTGGGACGTGCGTTGTACCCCAAAGCGCAGCCAGACTGTTCCAACCCCTCAGGGTGCATGCAGGGGGGGCCAGCTCTTCAGCGTGCAGGGCCGTCAGAGTGCTGTGCTTACGGAGCATGCAGAGCTTTGTGTAGATATGTGTTCTCTGTTACCACCTGTGACTAGGCCAGGGGCATCATGCATTGCCCCCAAGCAGCCTTGCAAGCTTTTGGCTCTGCCCTTGTCCACTGGCCCGCTTTGGACATCTCAATTTTCGAGCTTGGGCAGGGGAGCGATGCTCAACGGAAGACCTGCGCACGTTGGGGCCGCCTCTGAGCTGGTGGCCGTGCCACAAAGGACACATGGGCTGCCCCCTCACGAGTCCCTCCTGACATTGCTGCTGCCTTCCGGCAGGTGGTCAGTGGCTTGTAACGCCACCTGGGGCATCTGTGGGGCCGCATCCTGACAGAGGATGGGGGCCACAAGTGGGTGCAACTGCAGGTGGTGGGCAGCTGCAGTGCTTCTAGTAGGTAGTAAGCAGTACCGTACGGACCTCACCACCCCCCTGCAGGTGGTACGTGACTTGCGGCGGCACCTCAGACATTCGCGGGGGTCTCTTTGTGACAGAGGATCAGGGGCGCACCTGGCAGCGCATTCTAGGTGGCGGCTCAAGGGAGGGGCAGAGCAAGATGGCTGGTGGGGGCCTGGGCTATGTCATAGGGCTGGCACTCAACCCAGATAGGCAGGGGGAGCTCCTTGTCACGGCTGGGGACAGGCCTCCAGGTGGGAAGCAAGGGGGGCTCAGGCCCGCTGCTTGCTGCGGGGTCATTGGCTGGGCTGCAGGGCCGGCTGCAGGAGAAGGGGCAGCCATTGTTGCCCGGCTGGCTGGGGGTGTGCTTGCAGAGAGAGGAGGAGCTGCTGGTGACAGCAGGGCTCAGGCCCCGAGGTGAGGCCTTGCCTGAGGAGTATGATGCGCTGCCAGCAGGGCTCCAGTGTGCAGGGAGGGCAGCGGCCTGCTATTTGTGGGATTGAGCTCTGCATCACAGAGCTAAGGCAAATCACTGGTCTGCTCAAGCATAGCTGCTGGCTGTCTTGGGTGCAGGGAGACGTGCTCCACCTGCATCATCCAACAGAACTGTAGCCGCCAAGAAAGGGTTGTCTCCCTGCACGCTGCCTTAACTGCTGGTGGCAACAGTCGCAGCAGACTTGCAAGGCAACGAGTCAAGGGCAAGTGCCCCACGCTGCTGAGGAGCTCATGCGCCTGTGCAGGCATTGGCTGCCACATCCACCATAGCACAGACGGCGGTGCGACCTTCCAGAACCTGTCAGACCACATCATGCAGCAGGCTGACCTAGGCACCCACACCCCAGTGCCGTATTTTGCTGAGCAGGGCGCTGTGCTGGGCACTGACAGTGGAAAGCTCTATGCATCGCCAGACCCTGCCTCAGGTCCCTGGAAGCAGCTGTGCCAGGTGCCAGGAGCTGTGCTAACCATTGCAGCAGATAGAGGCGGCAGCAGCTCTGTCATTCACTGATGTCTGAGGCACTCAGAGCTGTTGTTGAATATAGAAAATTGTATGTTTGCATGTTGCATCCTTCCCTTTTGAGTGCATTGCATCTCTCCAAGAATTTTGCCGCGGCCTGTCAGTCAAGTGCCCTAGACAGCCTGCTCAGCGCTGCTGTTGATAACTGAAGTAGTACCGCATCGATCTGATATCAGAGATAATGATGCTTACCGTAATAGGAATCTGACTGCGCTCTTGCTGCACGCTCATGTCAACCAGTGACACGGCTGGGAGGACACACCGTGTGAACCTCAAGAGCTAGCAGCAATGTCATATATGAATTAAATTCAAAGGAGATGTGCAGCCAAGACAATGGCTGGCTTCATTCAGCATCCGTTGGCCATGGTCTGCTTCACCCTTCAAGCTGCAGCCAGGTGTGCTTTCATCGACAACTTGCCACAAGATGGTGGCCGTACAAGGATCTGGATTAAGGTTCTTGGACCACAGAGATGCTGGGATGAGGGTTAGATCTGAGGTCAGAGATTCGAAGGAAACAATGGTTGTACCTGATGTTGGTACCATAGGCTTGCTGCCACTGGCTGAAGTCTGTGCTTATGCGTCAGGAGGAGCAGGAGAGGCACTCGATGCCCATCCTGACCTGAGGAGCCACCTCACGCAGGTCCTCACAGTCTGCCTGCTCCTCGTAGGGCCTCTTCAGCACCTCAAATAGCCTATTTACCTGCAATGCATCAAGGCCATCATGTCAAGCATCATTGCAAGCTTGCTGCGCAGCACTCATCGCATTGGGACAAAACACCTGGCACCGTGCACAGGAAGCAACAAACAAGATCAGCCTGGCAAAATGTCCATGGTGAACACAGCAGCAAACCAGCACGAATTCAGAGCTCACCGGGCCATAATCACCCTTCTCTGCTGCCTCAATTGTCTTTTGTAGGAGGTGGTTTCTGGGGATGTAGCAGGGGTTGGCACTGTCCTGCATCTGACGTCGCTCCGCATCCGTCAGCCCTTGAACCCTCAGGAGAGCCTGGTACTGCTGGTACCACTCCTGCCACTTCTGCTGGCGCTCAGGCTTCAGCTCTGAGAAGCCCACTGCCTGCAGGCAAAGGCAGATGGCTATAAGCAGGCCTGAGGACCACTCAGGCTTGAAGTCTGAGAGGCATGCAGCCTGCAAGCAATGCTTCCAAGGCCACACTTCAGCCAGTTCTTGCTGTTGTCAGCTGTGCAAATCGATGCAAAGTGCATCTCAATGCTGAGTGCAGTGCAGAGTGCGGTGCAGAGCGGCAGCACACCAGATCAGATACTGACAGAATGCAAATGCTGCTGGAGAACTGTCTTGCAGGCGGCCATTGAGAGTGGCCACACCTGGCATTTGTAAGCTGGACCAATGGGTGAGGATCAGTGCATCAAACCTGCTAAGGGCGACCTAGGTGTCAAAATAATTTGAGGTCCTCACCTTCTGCAGTGGCGCCGGCAGGTTGACGCTGTCTGCGTGGGGCTCCGCACTGGCCAGGGCTCTGAAGGTGTTGATGAAATCAGTCTGGTCCTCATACATCAGTGACAGCAGCCCCACCTGCAACAGGCAGCAGCACTTTGGATTCATGTGGGCACCCGCTTGCGTCTTGCCTCATCCCTTAGTTGACTTTGGCCACCAAGCCCAAGGTTGTCTGGCTATACATCTGATACCAGTCCATGACCAAAACTCTAGACGACTCCTTTCAGCGCGAGAAAGGCTTGCAGCTGCATTTGAAATAGTCTATTGCACATGGCCACACCCCTGACCAGCACAATCACTCTCCTGTGAGCAGCTTGCAGCTGCCTTGCGGCAAGAAGTCAGTCTGCAGCCGGCACCATGCAAGTTCCATGATTAGTAAAAGTGCATCGGATGTGTTGGCAGACAACTCATCCTGCCCCCTGTATGATCTGCCATGTGCTGCATACACCAGAGTGTATGCACATGTGCAATGCCTCATACCATGTGCAGATGCTGAGGCATCCACTGGCACACCATCACCGCAGCCTGTGTCCCAGGACAGACGTCAGCTGGAGTTGATTGGCATCCTTGTTCTGCCTCAGTCACCTGCCCAGCTTTCAGCCAACACCATGAAGACACTCATGACCTGAATGAAGCCTCTTCGTTGAAAACAACCCAGCCGGCTGTCACAGGGGCAAAGCCAGATCAGACCACACATGCATATGAGTGTGCCAAGATGAGGACAAGACCTGACGCAGTTGGGCATCTCTGCACTATCCCCAGTACCATGTCCACCGCCCTGAGGGCGCCGCAGATGGCAGCTGGAAACATCACAAGGACAGCCCCACACATCACGGCCTACTTGTGTGTCAACATGCCAACGATCTTTCCCAACGATCTTTCCAAACACTGCATGGTGACTGCCACTTTTCTGCTCAAAATGTCAGAACTTGCCTCTCAAGCGGCTCAGCACATGACTTGACAAGTTGCAGCTCCATCAAGGTTGGAGCATGCCCCAGGCACTTCTTCTAGACACAACAGGGCTCAGCATTGGCAGACAGAGGTGCAAAAATGGACCACATCCCTCAGATCACGGCATGTCATGTTGCTTTAGATGGGGGCTTGATGAGATGAGCACTTGCTCAGCCGGACCAATGAAGCAGTGCTGGCCTTGCCAGCAGTGCAGATGAAGCGCTGCTACACTTTCCCTTTGCAGCCTGCAATATGTCAGGGCTGCCATTCAGTCCCAAAGCACAGCCAGAGAGGCCACCAAGGCAGGCCTTGCAGAGCAATGGGCAGCTTTCGCAGCCCTGCTGCGTGTCTGGGCACAAGCTGGCCTGCCCAGTATGGCTGCACATGCTCTTTGTACCACAGCCCACACACATGATTCAGCTAGCCATCCAACACACGCTTCAGCCTGCCTGGCAAGCGCAGCTTGCAAAGCAAGCTGAAGATGTATTTGGAAGGGCCTGCAGCTTTCAGAAGGGCCTGCAGCATTGCTCTCCAGCCCCACAAGCTTGATGCACGTCTGCACAGCCAACAGCATGTGTGTTGCAGCCTCCAGGACTCATGCAGGAGAGGCTGAGGGAGTCAGCTTGTCTGCTGGAGTCGCAGGACGTCCTGCCAGTCAACTGGCTACATCACACATGGGGGTCCAGTTCAGACACTTTAAGCACCTCCACTCCCTCAAGATGCCAAGATCCTCTCAGGAGGGACGGCAGAGCTGTTGTTTCACCCAGAGCATGATTTGCACCGCCAGCAGCGACTGCCCTGCAGGAGCTCTTCAGGACCTACAGGAGATGCTGAGTAACACTCAGCTTGTCCTGTGGAGCATGAGAACTCCTCCTTGGAGACATTGCTGCATGCTGTGGCAGCGGGCTGAACCTCTGCTGTCGCTCACACTCAGCTCAGCTGTGGCCTCAGCAGCCCCAGACGACTGCCATGCTCTCCCTGAACCAAACGTGAAATTCCACGGGAGTACGCCCCAGGGTAATCGTAAGAGAGTGAGTGGAGATGGGAGCCTAGTCAGCCCAGGATCTCACCACAAGCTCAGGGCTTGTGGGCAACCGCAAAACCTTCAGTAGCTCCAGGCTCCATGTCAGCTCACATTGTGTCTCCCTGTCTTGAACTGTAGATCGTATGGTGGAGACCTTCCTGCAGTCCTCTAGAATCTTCTGCTGAACTTCACCCCACCAAGGCTTCACCACACTCTCCTGGGTGTAGTGCTTGATTGCCAGCTTGCTGCCCAAACTCTTGGGGTTGCAGGAGGTTGGTACCCTTTATGCCCCAGCCACCCCCCAACCCTATGCAGCCCTCACCGCAATCTCCTTGTCGTAGTGCTTCAGCCCCATCTTGCGGGCCATGCGTGCATTGTAGGACTTGAGCAGCGCGGGCTCGTACTCCCCCAGCACCTCCTGAGCGTCCTCCTGCAGGGCTGGAGCAATGGTGTTGGAGCCCATCCACCACCTGGAAACCATCATGCAAGCGAGGGCCGGGGATGTGCCCCATAGCACACAACACTGTCACTCCTCAGGATCCTTTTGCGCGCCCTTCTGCACACGCCACAATAATGGGAAATGACAAAAATCCGAGCCTGTCCCTGGGCGTCCTGTTGAGGAGTGCAAACCAAGACAGCAGTTCCAGCAGAGGCTGGTCAGGAGCTGCCTACGTACCCCAGCACCTGATGAGGTCCCTCAGAAGGACGCTGGTGTCTACAGTTCTGCCGCAAGCAAGCAGGCAGATCAAGCCCTGCACAGACAGCTTCGTCCCAGCACACAGATTGCAGGGTGTAGTCTCCTTGCCACAGCCTGCAAAGGGCCAAGGTTACCCACCAGTGACGCTGCATGAGCTGGCCGCGGCAGGCTGTGACTGTGCAGAGTGCATGTGTGGGTCAGCTAACTCCCAGGATGCGCTCCCACCATCACATCTCAAGAAGCACCTAACGCAGGGTGCACATTCCTGTACATTGGGGTACAGCAACACTGCCAGGGCAGACACCTCTGCCGATCTTGGACAGATGCTTGAGTGGTCGCGCAGATGCTTGAGTGCAACTCTGTCACACCATTGACCAAGGCTGCATCCTCTGCAGCCATCACACCTTTGAGAACAGGCCACCAGCGATGAGGCTCTCTGCCAGGCGGCACAGGTTCCACTGCCCAATGCTGGGCTGCTGGCGGAAGGCATACCTCCTGTTCGAGAAGTCTGCAGGGCACGATCACTGAGGGTAGCTGCGCGGTAGTGGATACGACTGGTGCGTGTGTGGCAAGGGGTGCAGGGTGTGACAGCAGACAGGGTGTGTTGCAGTGCAGCACGCAAAATGCGCATCAGAGCGGCGGCTCCGACTGCAGCCCTTCCTGACATTGAGCACAGCAAGCTGCAGCTACATCTAGAGGGTTGCACATGCGTCATGTTCAGAGCTGCTACCCCTGTGCTTGTCAGACAGCAACCATGAGGCGCACCTGTGGTGTTAGGGGTGTAGTCAGGGTCGAACCGCTCCAGGTAGCCAAAGGGTCCATAGTCGATTGTCTGCAGGCGCAAGGAGAGGTCTCTGGCAGTGTTGCCCGCAGTAATAGCTCAAGTTGGCCATGCCCTCAGCTGCATGGAGGGTTGTGCACATGACGGCTCGATGCTGCACAGCTCGAGCATTGGCTGCACCTGCAAGTAGGGTTTGCCAGCACTGCGGCTGCTTTGAGTCAAAGGTGTGGTAGTGAGCAAGCAGGAACAGAGCGCAGGGACATTGTGCCAAGGTGACCCGTGGCAACTGCTTGACGTGCGCAGCCAGGTCACCCACATGCATACCAGGCTGTCCAACCCACCACTGAGCCTGGGACACTGCTGAGCCAGGAGGGAGGCCTGGCAAGCAGTTCCTCAGGCTTCCAGGCCTTTCATGACGCCAAGGCGGCAAGCAGCTGTACACACATACTCTGCACACTGACCCCACCAGACCCACAGGGCAGCTTGAGGCTCACCTCCCCCAGGATGGACATGTTGTCCGTGTTGAGCACCCCATGCACAAACCCCACCGCCTGCCACATGGCCACCAGGTGACCCGTCCTGAGGGTCACCTCCCTGAACAGCTCCTTATACTGCTCAGGCCGGCCTGCAGGGACCCAGCTGTTCAAGCTTTGGCAGAGCAGGTGTGAGAACGTGTATGAGCATAGGTCATGTGCAGCTGTTCACCGCAATACGCACCAGGCCAATATGCTGAAGTGGAGAAGCAGACCCTGCAAGAGTGGTTGTGGTCCTCAAGCATGTGGGTCAACGGCTGGCCCCTCACCTTGCAGGTGGGGATAGTGGTGCGTGATCACATAGTCAGCCAGCAGGGGAACCAGGTCCACCTCCAGACCTCCCCTGGACGCCGGCAGCTGGAAGGAGCCGAAGCGGATGAATGAGGGGCTCACGCGGCTGCAGACTGCCCCGGGCTCCATTTTGGCGTTGCCACTGCAGGCAGGGCAGAAGATGTTGTTAGCTATCAGGAAGCTCTAATCAGCTTCTGAGACCCAGAGGCATCTTGGCATTGGCGCTGCAGGCAGGGCAGAAGATGGTGTCGTCAACTACCAGGAACCTTCAGTCAGTCTAATCTAAGACCCCAGGGGCATTGCAGCAGGAGGCAGAGGGAAAAGGCTTGTTTCATGTGGGCATCTTTCGGGATGCTCTCCACCAACGAGCAGGCAGAGCCAATACACTGTGCCGACCAATGGTGAGATTTGCAGGCTGCAAAGGAACTTGCCCTCCCTAGACTGTGCAGGCTTGCAAGACCTGTAACAGAATGTCGTGTCTCACCGTGCAGCAACACTGCCCAGCTGGCCATGCAATGTGATGGGCTGCACTGCCGAGCTGCCACAGCATGCCGCTGGCAGGCAAGCATGCTCATTTTGCCCACAAATTTTGACCATACACACACAGAAGAAGCGGCATGCCCTGCTGCCCCCTCCCTCAGCGGTTCAGCCGAGGCACAAGGCAACCCCTCAAAACCTGACTTGTAGAACTGGTCTCTCGGAACATCTGCTCCAGTGGCTACCAGGGACAGCGCCCGCGTGGTCGGCACACCTGCAGGGGCAGGCCAAAGGTGAGTCCAGTCAGCGCTTGCCCAAGAGGGTAGGGCTGGTATAAATGCCCTTGAGTCCACAGGAGGTGAGTGTGACCATGCCCTGCTCCACAGGGTGAAGTTTGAGCTGCTGCACTTGAGTCAGTCTGGGCATGTCTGCCTCTAGAGGGCGCTACTTGATTCCCAGCCCTCCATAGCCCACAAGCTGGCAGGATTGGAGATTGGCGCGCTGACACACGCCTGCACACCACAGGCCCAGAGCAGCACCAAGGTGAGGCACAGCAGCTATGGCTCCCACAGCCTGGTGCTTGGCCCTGCCAGTAGCACCTGCATGCTGGAAGGCAGCACTGTTGGCCAGCCCCTAGCCCGACAGCACCAGCACACGCTCAACTCAGAACAGGCCTTTTTTCGGCACCACATCCCTGCGTATGAGGCCAGAAACAAGTCTGCTCCCACATGCTACAACACTGCACGGCTTTGCTGACTGGCCTGTCCTGTCAGCACAGAGTTTGTGCAGGTCCCCCAGCCAGCTGGCAAGGCCAATGCCCTCCTGACTCAGCCAAGCGGTGACCGGCCTTGCTGGCAGTGAGACCCCTCTTGCAAGCTTATGCTTATGTAGGCCCAGGCCAGCCAGGCAACCTTGCACCTCCCATTCACAGCCTTGGCCAGGCAGGCGCCTTGAAGCCAACTCTGAATCCAGGGAGGACCATGAAGCTCCCAGACATTGCAGTGAACTAGACTTTGACAGGGTGCATGATGTTGCTGACAGCATACGGTGTGAAAGACACAGGCAGCACTGCACGCTTGCAACAGCTGAGCAGCTACAGCAGATCCTCCGGATCAAGCTCTTGCTTCGGCGCGCATGATCTCGCTAGCAGTGCACCGCCAAACCCGGCTGGGTGGCAGCACTGATCAACATCAGTACCTCTCCCTCACCCAGATGGTGCACGGCCTCGCTGGGTGTGCATTATTTCGCTCGCAGTGAACTCCCCCTTGCAGCACTGCTGGACAGCTGTAGCTCTCGCTTACCCAGATGGTGCATGGCCTCGCTGGCAATGAACTCCCGCACGGACGACCGCAGCACCGCCCTCCCATCTGCCATGCGTGAGTAAGGGGTTCTCCCAGCGCCTTTCAGCTGCACCTCCAGCTGTTGCCCTCCTGGCGTCTCAACATGCCCAAAATTGATGGCGCGGCCATCACCCAGCTGCCCTGCAGGGTGGCGGGCAGGCTTGGTCAACAACAAGCGCACACGCATGCGGTCAGAACTGCAGACGGCTGCGGCCGGCCTGCCCTGGCGGCAGACAGCCCACCATGGCGCATCCGTGCAGCAGAAGGCGTGCAGTCACTCAGGAGGCAGAGCACTCTGGAAGCCCCTTGTGCAGATGTGCACAGCCCTGTGACGCCTTGCCAGGCAAAGCACTCAGGGCAGCAGGGTCTGCAGCACATGCAAAGCCGCCTTGCTGGGCGGCTGAGAGGTTGGTTCTGCTCTGGCAGGCAGGACAGTAGACACCTCACATCCTGTGCTAGAAACTCTAGCTGCTTGAGCAGGCACTGCGTTGACACAGCCAGCTGCCAACAGGACAAAGGCACACAGGCAGCCATCAGGCTGCCTGTACCGAAACTGGTGCTGCCCCTGACTCTTTCAAGGTTCCCCCACAGGTCGCTGACCGGGTGCTGACTCCACACAGGGGTGCAGGCGGCACCAGCAGCTGCAATGTAGAAGCTGCAATCCATGCGCGCTGCGCTGGGACAGGCAGCACAGGGATCAGGTACACATGCAGGTGGCCCGCAGGTGTGCTTTCAAGACACCCAACCCCCTCACTCCCCTTGACACAAAGCTTGTCGACCTGCAAGCAGCGAGAGGCCACATCCTGCCACTGAGGCCTCTCTGCGCCGTGCCTCACTGCAGGCTACCCAATGCCCACCTGCCCAGGAGCCAAATTGGTGGCCCCCATAACACTGCGAGTAGGTGCGTCCGCGGGTGGCAGGCAGCGTCGCATTCCCTGCAAAAATCTCGGCAAATTCTGGGCGCTCGCACTCGGAGGGGTCCAGGCCCAGCATCTGTGCGACCTCTGGGGAGTAGGCCACCTGCAGTGGCATTGTAGATGCTTTGAGCGTGCTGCCATGTGCAGGCAGTGTACAGCAGCCTGCGTGCTGCCTCTTGGGGACTGGCAGCTTGTGCCTCTGGGGGCACAGTGGCTGCTGTGAGTTTCTGCAAGAGATGCAGGAACAGCAAAACAACACTTTTGCCGTTGCTGCGCCAACTGCAGGGACTCGCAAGAACCAGCACCCGCTGCAGTCATGATGCATGGACAGCCCCCGCTGCAGGCAGGTAGCCTGTCAAGCATCATCTGCAGAGGGGTGAGGCCTTTGCTTCCAGCAAATGGAGACAGACAACACACTCCACAATTCCAAGGTCAGGCATGCAAAGCATCAGCTTCAGGGGTGCGGTGCAATCCAGCACCAGCTGCAAGGGGGTGGCACAAGCCCGCAGCAGCTACAGGGGCCCCGTTACAAGAGCAGCTGAAGGCAGGTGTCCTCTGAGTGGACAGCTGCCAGGGCGCCATAAGCAAGTGGCCCCTGATGGGTGCAAGCCGAAGGTGGCTTCCATACAAGTTGCACTCAGAGAGCTCCAAGAGCAGCTGCAGGCAGGTGCTCCCTCTGAGCACCAACTGCAGCTGGGGCACAAAGGAACGCAGAAGTCAATGCCCAAGTGACAGCACTCACCAGGCTGGGAGTGGTGCCTGTAGGCGTGCATGCCACCTGGGAAGAGAACGCACTGTGAACCTGCAGGCAGGGGTGCACCCATGTATTGGAATTCAGCTTGGGGTCAGAGGCCAGCGCCGGTGCTGGCATGCTGACCCTGGCAAATGAGACAAGTCAGAGCGCACTTGCTGAAGCTCAGCTGACATGGGAAGAGGCCTGCACAGATCGTAGGCGGCTGCTGGCATCCAAGACAGCAGCCTTTCAGGTAGGAGTCCACGAACACATCTGCTTTGTCAAAGCCAATGGAGCCATACAGGGGCTACTGTCCTTGGCTTGTCGCAGACACAGCTTCACTATGGAAAGTGCACCTGTCTCAGTCCATTTTTGGTCTCGGGGTCTGTGGGCAGCTCGTCCAGGAACGGGGCAGACACTTTGACATCCTGCAATCACCACAGTGGGGCCATCCAAGGGGGACAACTCTGCACAGCTCCACGCTGGTGTTGTAGGCGACAAGTGGCCCCGTCTGCTGGTGCCGGCCCCACAAGCAAGTACAAAGGCAGCATGCATGTGTATGCGCGTGACATAGAGAGCCTGACCTCCAAGGTCCCTAGCTCAGTGTTGGAGCGGGGCTGCGTTGCCACTGATTCCATGGCAGCTCTGCTCTGCTGCATCCAGCCTCTGAGTGGAGTTTGCTGAAGGGACCTGCCAAGGCGAAGCATTCGCAGGGAGCAGCAGCTGTGGGGTCCGCCTGCTAGATCCACGCCAGCGATTAGCATGCTCGGAGCACAGACTATGGCTTTCCAGCTAGGTCAGATTGCAAAGAACGGGAAGTGACATTGGAGTGTTTAAGGCTCAGCATAGCATGTTGTTCTTTGAAGTCAATACAACTCAGCAAACTCTCATCAAGGAAAAACACAATGGTATCAGCTGCAGTCACAGACAGACCTTGAACACTTAAGAGGTGCTCAAGCTACTTGTGCAGCTGTTGCCATTGCAGTAAATGAGGCTGATGTCCAGCACAATCTGACAGAGGTGGGAGCATGAATGCAAAGAATCAATTGTTGCGGTTTTGTCAGAAAGCAGTTTCCATGCAGACCAGAATCAAGAACGTCTCAAGCACAGAACATGCTGTCTGACGGCAGGCCTGTAGATGTCAGCCATCTCCACTTTGGGGTGGCTGCTGCTGCTGACTCTCAGATGTGTGGTTTTGCCGCTGCCGTGCCAGCAGCTTGCCAGCAAAAACAGCGGCCAGCCAGGAATCTGGCACTCGTATGGAAAAGTCTGAGCTGTGACTGATCTGGCGGGCCATCTCAGGCCCCTGGCCACCTGCATGGGGTTTGTGTGAAATGAGCCGGATGCAGCAATAAGGAAGCTGATGACTATGAAAAGGTGCCATCGCAAGCATTTCTGCTGCACATCCAGTGAAATTTTGCTGCCATGTGTGGGATGTCACATGCTGCAACCTCCTGTCAGGTGCAGCTGTCAACACTATCGCCTGGCAGTGAGGTGTGATGAGCACCATATGCTGACCTTGACGATGGCTTGCACACTGACGCAGTGTGCGTCCATGACAGCAGCTCACAAGCCCAACTTTCACAACAGGTGCAAACGGTATCTACCTGAAGGGGCTCTCCTTCTGGTGGGACGCCACCGCTGCCCCTCGATCACAGCCGCAGTGCTGTCATCAGAGTCACTGCTGGTGGCAGGGTCTGGCATATTGGCAGCAGGAATCAGGCCGCCAGCAGCTGTGGAGTTGTCCAGCACACTCGCAGTGCTGTCTGCTGCCGGCACAGCAGCTGCAACAGAGGAAGGCTCCTGCGTGCTGTCAGCTGAGTCCATCTGGACAGAGATGTGTCCAGCCTGCAGCTCAGGCTGGACGACAGGGGATGTGCTGCCTGGCTGTGTGTGTTGCTGGTCAGATGAATTTACAGAGAAATGCTGTCCCGCAGCTGGCTGCAGTGCAGGTGCAGTGAGGTTCTGCTCGGAGTGTGTGAGGGTCCCCAAAGGCGATAGTGGAACATTGCCTTGTGGTGACAGCAGGGATGGCTGCTCTGTGAGAGTATTGCCAGACTGTGGAGAGGCCACAGGCCCAGCTCCGGCAGAGATGGATATGGTTGCCAAGCTGCCTGTCCGACTCATCCTGGGTTGGTCTGTTGCCCTGCAATGTTTCATGTGCAATTCATCAATGGAGCAAGCTGGTCAGGTGGGGTCCTTGCCGGCGGCCCTCACCGCCTTGCAGCTGCCTGACAGCTCTGAGCTTCATTCAGGGGTGGTGCCGTGACCACAAGATTATCATGCTCACAGCTGCATGTGTGCTTGCCTGTGTGCCAATTGGCGCATGGCGCTCATTGCTGCCAGAAGTGCCTGACAAATGCATGTCACACAAGACTGAATGCAGCCTGCAGTCCCACCTCCTCCAAGTAGCCAGGCTGGGCAGACTCCCTGAGCGGTGCGCCAATGCAGCGTCAGCTGTCTGCCTGTGCACGCGGTGCAGGGAGGTCTGCTTCAGGGCCGCCACATGTTGGAGCAGCCGGGCCCTGCAGCAAGCAGTGCCACGCTGGCAAGTGCCTCAGCACAAGAAGGGTTCCTTCTCTGCAGCCAATGATGGCAGCCCATCTCTCATCAGCTTACTGTAGAAGAGGCCACGTCAAGGGTTCCCTGACACTGGCCTGAAACCTACACAGCGTTTGCCACTGTAGCAATCTAAGACTGCTGCAGCACATACTGTCTGGGACCCAAGTAATGCCAGGTTGCAACTGGGGTTGACCTCACCTTTCTGCATCCTCTGGGTTGATGTGCGCACGTGCTATGAGCCTCTTCTCCAGGGAGGCAACCATGTTCTGCATCAGTTCTGGGTACACGTTGAGCAAGGGCTGGATGTCTGACAGCTTCAGCTGCCAGATGATGCAGGATCCCAGCGCCCTGCATCAGCATTGAGAGTCTGTCATTGGACTGCATCAGCATGGGGGTGCTCCAAGCATGGGGTGGCAGAGTGCGAGGCACCTCAGCTGGCGAATGTTGCATGACCCCAGCGCCTTCGCCCAAAAGGAGACAGGAGCACTGTGAATGAGACTCTTGCCCAGGAGCCGAGTCAAATACAGAAATTATGCTGGACTAAACCCACCCTGCATGCCAGTGATGCTGAACCTGACAGAGCTGGCAAGAGTCCCATGCACAGTGCTCCAGCAGGCTGTGGCAGAGAGCTGCCTGCTTGCCTGAAAGTACAACCTCGGATGGCAGCCTCAGGGAAGGTGCTGCTCAGAATCACTGCCTCCCCAATGACAGCTGGGGCTGGCAGCAGCTCCATCTCCTGAGTGTGACTCATTGCTAACACCTCGCCTGCAGGCCAAGCACCCCAGAATCAGTTATACTTGCAGACATGCAGATTAGCAACCATGCCTGGAGATGTGCCTCATGTACGGCATGTGGCAGCTCCTGAACTTGGGACCTGGTTCATGTTTGCAAACTCTCCCCATACGCATCTGCCTGGCCTCGGAGGGCTGCAGCTGGGCAGCCAGCCAGCCTTGGTGCACACCAGCTTGCAACGACCGCCCCCAGACTGCAGTGCCTCTGTGCATGGCAGCTGGGCGACAGCCTTCCAGTCAGCAGCATGAATCTGAGCAGAGAGTGGCAGGCAAGTTGTTGCACCTTCCTGCAGAATCCAGAGGCAGTCTGCCGGGTCGCCTTCATGGCACAGGTCATGGCCGGGGGGGATCATGATGGGCTTCAGCCTGGAGGCCAAGCGACTCTTGGCGGTCTCATGCAGGTTGCTGCAGCAGGACAGTAGACACCTCAGCCTCCACTCCAACAAGCAGAGGCCAGCCGAGGCTTGGCAGTGTCATGTGGGTTGCAGCAGCTTGGTGTCAGGCAGCTCAGCCTCCAGTGAGCGGGCAGCAACAGCTACGTCAGGGGCCTGCCTGTGACGCTCATAGCACAGGAAAGAGCTTACTGGGAAAGGTAAGAGCTTCTAGCAGGTGTGAGGTGCTTGCAGGCTGCAAGCTCAAGCTCCCGGCTCTATGGGCCTTCTGGGACTAGGCAGGCAGACAAGCGAGAGAGCCTTATCAGGCAGGGCATCCAGTATGCAGGCGATGCCCCCACCTGAACACATCTGACTGCTCAAAGACCTCTCTAGTCAGGAAGCTTGCTACCTCGCCTGAGATTGAGGAGGGCAGCTCCTCAAACAGCTTGTCATCGTGCCATTCTGCAGACATGCAGAGGGCCACATTCAAGCAAGCTGGCACAGCCAAGGGGCCAAGAACAGCAGAATGCTTACAGTCCTAAGAAGGTAATCAAGCTTGCATGCTCAGCAAACATGTTTTCTCAGATGGAATGTAGGTTGTTGGACAAGAGCAAGGTGGGTGCAGCTCAAGCCAGGACCCTCATTGTTGACACAAAGTCCCCTGCTTGCATGTTCTGATCGCATCCCTGTATCTTGACACGAACCCTAGCCATTTTCTGGACTGAAGCTGTGGGTCTCATCTTTGCACAAGCCTTCCTTGGACTCTGCCCACAAACCCAGCAGATCAATGCACATGACTGGGCACTCACCCGCCTGCCGCACCCACACCTCGCTGTAGTAAGCACGAATCTTTTTCCGGGTGCGCTTGGGCAGCTTGCGCTGCCGCATCCAGGAATCCACATCCTCAAACTTACTCCTGCACCATGACACTGCGCCTCTGCTTCTCAAGTGACAGTTTTTGCATTGATGAGACTCCCCCGTCAGGTTCCTCTCAGGTGCTGCAAAGTCACCTCTCATGCTGAGGCATGCTTACACCCAGCATTTGCCACTGTGCTCACTCCCAAGACGGCATGGCAGGACACACAGCTGCAGCACTGGCCCATTCAACATGGGCTTGCCTCACGCAGGCTGCCGCTCATGTGCCCACCAAACGCTGCTTAGCCCCTAGGTCACCTGAACAGCTGGGCCCGGCGGGCGTTGTGGCTGGCTGTGGACACGATCTCGCCAAGGCTGCCAATGAGGATGCCAAAGAAGAGCACGCCACACAGCATGATGATCATGGCCGTGATCTGCAAGACGAAGCTCAACCCCTGGTCAGCATGTGGCTCTCCATGGCAGGGCAGCAGGCTCTCGTTCTCTGGCAGACAGCCCCTGGCCGTGTTACAAGACGAGCAGAGACAGCCAAGTGGCAAGTTGGCCAGGTCTGCTTGCCACATGATGTACACAATGCTCACGGCTGTTTTGTGCCGGTGCCCAGATGGTCGCAAGAGCGTACCTCCTCAACAGCTGAGTGGGCAGTGATGTCACCATACCCAACAGTGGTGACGGTTGTCTGCAGCAGGGGACCAAACCAAGATCAGAGTTGACAAAGTTGCCAACTGCAATGCAGGAACATGGCCAGATCATACAGACAGGCGCTCTCACCATGGCAAAGTACACAGAAGCCACATATTGCCTCACAGGGCCGTCCCTTGTCAGGTCCTCACCGCCTGCACGACAGGAGCCCTATAGTGCTGATGCAGCACTGCCTGAGAAGTCAGTCAAAGTCAGAGGCAGCCTCATTGCTGCAGTCTCGCAGCGCATGTCAATGTTCATGACCCGAGCGGTGTTGCTCGGTGGTCGACAACGGCAAAGTAATGCTCAGCTGCCAAGAATTGCATGACAGACCACTGTCAAGTGACTTTGGCAACCATGTCACATTGGGCTCAGGGCTCTGGTGCTGGGGAAGATGCCAGGGAAGACCATCATTACCTACGCTGGTCAGCCATGAATTGGTGACGCCCTCGCGCCTTGCAACCCAGTACCAGAGGCAACCCAGGAAGTTGATGAGCGCGGCGGCCGCGTAGACAATGTTGAGGAAGTAGAGCAAGGTAGAGGAGACCCATCTGTTCAGGCGCTTGCCCAGCTGTCCTCCTGAGGAGGCAAACATGTTCTGCGGCAGGCAGGACCAACACTTATTGACTCAAGGGCCCATGCTACGTGTTGCTGGCAACTGTAGGCTGCAGAGAAAGCACGATGCAACCAGAGGAGGCAGACATGTGCTGCAGCAGGCATATGCCCCACACAGGTCATGGCTCTTAAGAGGGTGCACCAACTGTACGCTGCAGGCACAGCTGGTGCTCGAGCTTGCCCAGCCATCCCCCAGGGGATGCACACACTTTGCGGGAGGCTCAGCCAGAATTTGCACCATGCAACAGCAGGACACAGCTACCATACAGCACTGCCCGATGCTGCAGTCAGCATTGTAGGCGTGGTTGCAAATGGTATCTTAACTGGCTGCACAGCAGCCTGCACTCCCAGGAAAGTGCAACACATGCCTGTTACCTTCACAAATCGCAACATCCTAAGCATGCGGAACAGCCTCAGGAACACCAGAATCTTGATGAGCAACGGAGGAGCGTTGTTGTTGAAGGCCACCAGTATGATGAACTGCACCCATGAGGGGCAAAATGAAAACACTGGGCTTTGTGTGTAATGCTGAAGCACAAACAAAGACTCACAGCAATGGGTCAGCAGAGGGTGGCTTGTACTGGGCAACAGGAGGCATGGCAGCCACAGTGAGGAGCGCGGTACTAAAAAGCTCAGGACGAGCTAAGTGCATTGCAGGTCATGAGCAGCACATGCGCTGAGCGACTTCATGAGCACTGCACCGTCCACGACGCACCTCCATCCACAAGGGGACTGTGGAGATGGCATCAAAGATGAAGCTGCCATGGCAGATGTAGTATCTGGCCACCGCAGGCCCAGACAAGATGAGCTTCTTCTTGAGGTTGTATGAGATCACGAAGCCCGTGTGGAAGAGTAGCAGGATGTCAGCGGTGAACAGCACCACTGCACAGAACAAAGAGGTCAGTAAGTCAAGTAGGATGACGTAGCCAGTCTGAAATGGCAGCAGGCTTCCAGAGGTGAACAGTGCAGTTCCTTGTGGGACATCAAGTAGCTGGTGTGCTTGCAATTGTGTGGGATGCTGCCACTGTCAAGACCCCTTTCTCTTCTAAGCAAAGGTGTAAGGCCTAGCCAGGAACTGAGACCATCCAGCATCAAGAGCTGAGAAGCATACATACAACACACGGTGCAGGAGACTGCATTGCGCAGAACTCTCCTGATGGCTGCACGTGCAGGAAGACCTCGCGTTGAGGGCTCTTCCAGCACTGGGCACCCCAAAGCTTACTTGCAATCATGTCCAGTATGGTCACCCAGGACCAGACTGATAAGTTGACCTCAAAAGCAATGCTGATGGGCACCACAAAGGCTGAGTAGGTCCCGTCCAGGATGGTCAGCACAATGCTCTGCCAGACCGCCAGGGGGTGTCTGGGGCTTATTACGGGCAGCATGCAGACAGACCTCCGGCTGCAGGGCAAGACAATGTGGTCAGCAGAAGGCTTGTAGGGGCTAGCAGGCTACTTGTGGAGCAGTACAGCAGGCACGAAATGCATTGACAGTACGGCATGATTTCAGGGTCAACACAATGCTCTGCCACACAGTCAAGGGGAGGCGCGGCCTGATCATTTCTGCTTGGTCAGTGTCCTGTAGCTGTAGCATGCAGACAGAGTGCCGTCTGCAGGATACAGAAAGCAGACCTCAAAAAGTTGCTCAACTGGGGCTCATGACCAGCAGCAGGCTGAACCCATCGCCTGCTGCCGAGCACAAGTGGATGATCAACGGCATGCTGCCCACGTGGCAGGCTGTGGTAGAGACTTATGCTAAAGGCGGGCAGGCAGGGTACAGCGGCATGGATAGCATAGAGCGACGCACAAGTATATGCAAAGCTGCTCAACAGGTGCTGTGGCTGAGGTTTGGCAAGGCTCAGCCTGCCAGACTTGCTGGAGCCTCCTGCCTCTAGAGACTCTGTCCGCAACTCCAGATATCCACAACGTGCTTGAAATCAGTCAACATGCTCAACCCTGCATGTTCTCAGATACGGCATGAACCTGGACAGGTTGGGCCTGTCTGCATAAAGCAGCATCCCTCCATCAGGCTGCCACCTTTCAACCCTGTGGCAGCTCTTGTTTGCTGATTCCTGATACCAGGCCTGGGCAAGCCGAGGCTGTGCCGCCAAGCTCTCGCAGGATCATTAAGAGGAATGCAGCCTTACTCACTTGAATCTGGATGCCCTTCCGCCCTCTGGCCCCGTCTCCACCTGCCTCAGCGTGCTCAGCGTGGCCTTGGTAGCCTTCCTATTTCGTGTAACCCCCATGCCCCTGACCAAGCGCCGTGCCAGCGCACTGTGCTTGATGTTATACGAGTCTGGGTCATCCTGCATGCAAGTTTCAGAAACAAATGGTCCTCTTACATGCAGTTCAACCCTTGACCAGCTGCTGCACTAGCGCTGCGCTCGATGCTGAACTGACTTGCAGGCCCTTGACTGCAGCGTCTTGCATAGCAGGGTAGCAGCAGGCCAGCACTTGAGCAGTGCTGAGCAGCTGCATGCACCAGATAGTGCTGTGCAGCCACACGGGGCGGCAGCCACAAGACTGCTGCACTGTTGTTCATGCGCCGCCCATGAAACAGTGAGCTCAGTCCAACAAGGGTCAGCTCTCCCGATGGACTCCCATGGCCCTCAGCCAAAGAAGCAAATTTGGGTAAGCCTCAAGTGACGGCAGCAGGACTTGGCATGGTCACCACAGGAGCAGCGCCGGAACAAGAGCAAACCCTCCGCAGCCCATGTCAGAAGTGTCTGCTGAAGTGCTGGGTCTGCTCACCTGAGTCTGCGTAATCCGCTGCCATTGCTTTTTGCTAACACTGAGCTGGCGAGTGAGGAAGCCAGCCAGCAGTGGGTCACCTGCAGACAGAAATTGATAATGAATTGCCCTGGCTGACAAGTGGCAGAGCAGGAGCAGACACCCTGCAGACAGCAGACGCTGCTGGCTTTCAGCTAGCAGACAGCAGACATGCCTCTGCTGGGCATCACCAGCAGAAGGAAACAAGCGATGCAGCAGGCTAGATGAGTTCGCACATCACATCAGGGCCATGTCTGGTGAGCAGCGAGCCTGCCGGCGCAGCAGATCCTGCAGCCCTGGCCAGGAGGAAACCTTCCTGTTCATGCAGCACATGACATTCCTTTTCAGCAACTTACCAGCTCACAAGCTGTGAGTGAAAGCAGGCTGCCGTCTTTCTCCGAAGGCTTGCGCTGCATCCACAGTGCTGAGCACAGACAGCTGCCAGCGAGCTTTGTGATGTCAGAGCCAATCAGCCACAGCCTGCCTTCATCAGGAGGCCAGTGCCCACCTATGAGTAACCCTTCACAATATCAAGATGAGCACTGCTGTCAATCCTTACCAATGTCTTGCGCGAAGGTGCCCTGTGAGGATGTGTCAGCTGTGAGCTGCTCCTCTATCTGCTCCGCTGCCTGCTCCTCTGGTGCCATGCCTGCCGGCTCGGATCCCAAGTCATCTGCGTCCATTGTTGCTCGGTACGAGTTCATGACAAGCAGAATGTATGAAAGCCTTGGCTGCTGTGGAAAGCTTCCAGCTGGCACCAGGGAACTTCAGGGCCTAGGCAGAGACATTCGATGAAGGCTGCGAGTCGGCCTTCTCAGATGGCAGGCCAGTCAACTTCTGGCTAGTACACCTGCTTCTGGCACTGGCTGGACATCTGGACAGGTGCCGCCGCAAAGGCATCCCCGTCACTTGAATTTCAGCTGGAAGGGAAATGGGAGAGTGGTCAGCCATTGCTGTTTCTGTCTCTGTCTCTGTCTCTGGAGGAGCATCCTGCATGACGTTCGGGACGTTCCAGAAGGCATGGGATCTCAGCCTTGAAGGGTTCCTCAGACGGCAACTCCGAGAAAGGCCATTCAACTCTTTTCAGGAGAGCATGTCACTGTGGCAGTCACACTCACTATAAGTGAGATCTTGAAGCTCCCGAGGAACCCTCAAGTGACATGCAGTCTCAAGTATGGATGTTGCAGGTCATGTTAGAAGGCTAAGGCCAGATGGCCGGACCCTCTGTTGAGGACACTGTGTGCAGCAGGGCCCAACTGGGACAGCAGAAGTGTTTCACTGGTGATTGCACCCAGGGCACATGCTGTCAGGCCTGCCTGCTCATCTGAGAAGCCGCCATGCTTGGCATAAGAGTGTCACTGTGGCTCACAGCTGTCTGGACCTCAGCAGAGTGTGGACCTGACATGCAGCCCCCCGCAACATTGCAGGTGTCTCTAACACTGCTCAGCTGCCCTGGATGAGGAGCAATGCTGCACTAGGAGCTCAAGAGGGAGCTCCAGCTGGCCAGGTATACTGGCACTATGCTCGACTGCTGGATCTTGCAGGCTGCTGTGTTAGAAAGGAGCTTCAGGGCCTGTATGCCATTGCAAAGCAGGATCAGAGCGGTTTTGGCTCTGTCACGTCTGCGGCCAGGCAGCTCTAGCCAGAGCAGAGGGCATCTGCCGCCTCGACTGTTGCTAGCAGGCGCTTTCTGGTGTTGCAGGCACAGCCCTTCCACATAGGGAGGGGCACTGCCCAGTGCGTACGTCACCCCTCACGTCTGTCCCAGAACAACAGAAGGGGCACAGCTGGCAACGTGAGCGGCAGCACACAGGGAGTGGTGCCGCCTGCTGCGCAGCCTGAGCGGGGCCCTATGCCACAGAGTGGCCTCAGAGGCGTCACGGAGGCCCCTTTCGGGGGAGTCGCAACCTCAGGCGCAGCCACAGCTCCCGCTGGAGCGCCCTCGGATGAGGCAGCATTTGTCAGGGGGTTTCAGGAGGGCCTCCGCCTCAGGAATGCGCAGCAGCCCTCAGCAGCCGCAGCTGCTGGAGCTCCTCAGGCCTCCAGCTCTAGAGCAGAGCAGTCAGCTGGCACAGGAGCAGTCTCAGGGGTCAACCCATCTGGGCTGTTCGAAGCACAGCTCTCCCAGCAGCCTGCCTCAGCTGCCGCAGCAGCTCCACCATTTTCTTTTTATTCAGTGGATGACGCTGCTGCTGCCAGGCGGCAGGGGCCAGGCCCAGCACCTCGGGCACCGCCACGGGCTGCAGACAACTGGCAGGAGCATGCTGCAGGGCAGGCGACAACACAGCAGGCAGACGCTGAGGGCTGGCCGGGGGGAAGCAGGGCGCCACAGCAGCCTGCTGCTGGGGGGCTGGAAGGAAGTTTCAGGGCTCAGCTGAGCCTTGGGGAGGAGCCTGCGGCGGCAGCCACTGGCTTTGGCTTCCACCCAGGGGCTGCAGGTACACCTCTGCCTGCATCAGGCTGCCGTCAGCTCTCACCTGGTGAATGCAGTGCAGTCCACCCAGCATTGCACAATCTGTGGGAGACGTACAGCTGCTGCAGTGAAGACGTACAGTTGCTGGCAGCTTGCTGCAAGAGACCGGCGTGTCTGTTTGACCACCTCATGCCGACTGCACTTTGGCTTCAGGCACAAGCAGCACCACTCAGAGCATGGGTCGCCTCAACAGGCGCCGTGTACGAGGCACCCCTGGTGCGGACATCAAGCAGACGCCCAGAGCGACAGCCATGGCTGCTGCAGCTGCTGCAGCTGGCACGCCAGGTCTGGCAGATGGGACTCCAATGAGCGTGGCCTATGACTACTCCCCGATGTCCATCGACACACCATTTGGTGGGGGCTGGGGCTGCCTGCACACAGTGGCCTGGACCGCTGCCCATCCTCAGGCCTGTGTGCTCAAACTCCTTGCGCGGGCGCCTCCCTAATTGCAGCAAGACCCATACGCTGCGCCGGTCACGGTGCTGCGCTGGGGTTTGGCCTTTGTCAGGACCAGGTTACCCTCCTGCATGCACAGCAGACCATGGCAATGGCATGCTGTACGCTTGGGCTGCTGTCTTTGAAGGTCGACGGCCATAGGCTGCCTGCAAGCATGGCACTGCTGCTCCTCCCTGTGCAGGCAGTGCGTCGCCGCTGGCGCAGCCCAGCTTCACGCCAGCTGCATTTCAGCAGCGCAGCCAGAAGCCACCGCAGGACCCCAATCTGGCTGCAGACGCAGCAGCACGGGATCTGCAGGAGCAGCTGGACTTGTCAGCCGGCTCTGAGCAGAGGGCAAGCAGGGTTGATGGTGGGGCTGGGGACGAGCCTGCTGCTGCTGCTGGCAGTGGTGCTGATGGGGAGATGCCCCAGCAGCAGCCAGCAAGACACCAGGAGGGAGGTGCTGCTCATGCGGGCCACCCACCTCGGCACTCTGGACCAGGGGGAATCAGAGTCAAGCGCGTGACCGGCAGATTTGAGGCCATGGACCTCTGCGGCCCCACGCATGTGCCCACCGGCTTGGAGTCAGCCTTCCAGGCAAAAGTCGACCTGGCTGGGCCAGCCCAGGACAGAGCAGACTTGGCTGGGGAACAGGCAGGGGTCCATGCAGATGGTGCCGCAGCTCCTCAGCAGCAGGCACAGGCGGGGGCGCAAGGGGACCAAGCCCCTGCTGCTGCTGCTGGTGGCTCAGTCACTGGCTTGTCACCACAGCAGGAGCCGCAGCCGCAGCAGCAGCAGGGTGCTGGCATTGCACAGCCTGCACAGGGGAGCACAGCAGCGCAGGCCGGCAGCACACTCGGGTCCCCTCAGGCGCCCTCTGCTGGCAATGAGGCTGGCTTCTCTGCCGCAGCAGCGCAGCAAAGCGGGCACTCCAGTGATGCTGCCGGGGGACAGAGCGGCGCAGGCAGCGCCGAGACTGCGGCGTCTGCGGGCTCCTCCCCGCCGCCATTCAGCTTTGGGGCTGCCCCGGCGCCAGCAGCCTTCCAGTTTGGAGCAGGCCCTGATGCCAGCACGCCGCCCGGCAATGCTGCCAGGCGGGCTTCACGGCAGCGGCATGGCAGGTCCGGCGCCGGGAGCACTGGGGGCCCCCGCTCCCCTCCAGCAGCTGCCGCCAGCGCAGTGGGGCCCAGAGCTGGATCAGGGCCGAGGCAGGCAGCTGCTATGCCTATGGGACAGTGTGATGGTGATGCTGCACAAGCCAGCGGGCACGGGAGCCCTCTCAGGGCCCCCAGCATCTGGGGCATGCCTATGGGCCGTGCAGATGGGGAGCCCGCCAGGAGCCCTAGCAAGAGGAGGGCGGGCGCAGCACCTCCCGCTGGTGGGTTGCGTCAGGAACATGCTGATTGCGTCCAGCAGTGCGCGTGTCAGGCGCACAGCATGAAGCTCCAGCCACCACATTGGCAACTGTGCTGTGTGGATTCAGCTAGTAGCCATTGATCACTGCTGTGGCAGTGCCTTTGAGTGTTGGGCTGCCTTCACAGCAACCGCTAGGCCCCCCCTGCAGGAGGTGCTGGCCCAGCCAGGCAGGCTGCCCCCATCCAGCAGCAGGAGCAGCAGCAGCAGGCCTGGCGCCAGCAACAGGCAGATGCTGCCGGCAGCAGCGCAGCCCCTCCTGTGCAGCAGCAGCCGCCCCTCTCTGGCCGGCCGCTCACAGGGCCAGCTGCCGCACCATTTTCTTTTGGTGCGGGCAGCATGGCAGGTCTGGGCCCTGGTGCTGATGCCTCCAACAGGCCCCAGCCAGAGGCTCAGGCTGCGCCTGCTGCTGGAGCAGCATTGGATGGCATGCCTGTAGGCCAGAAGCCGCCCATCGTCTCTGACGCCCCTGCTGGCCAGCAGCCAACCTCACTGCCAACACCAGCCCCTTTTACATTTCTGCCCAATGGCATGAATCAGGTACCTGGCGGCACTGGACAGCAGGCGCCAGTGTCTGGGCATGCGGCAGGTGCGCAGGGGCAGGCAGGCTTTTGGGAGCAAGCCTCGCAGCCAGCGTCGGTGTTTGAGCAGTCGGCAGGCCGTCGTGCGGAGTCAACCTTTGGAACTCAGGCGTCACAGCAGCCGGCCCCAGGAGTGCAGGCACAGCCTGCCTTTGTTTTTGGGCACCACAACCTTGAGCAGTCGTCCTCTGGCTTTGGGCAGCAGGCCAGCCAGGCCCCTCAGCAGCAAGCCTTCTCGTTCCCATCCTTTAGACAGCCGCAGGGTGCAGGGACTGGGCAGACACCAGCTTTTGTGTTTGGCCAGTCCAAGACGCAAAGAGCAGGCGCAGCACAGCAAGCGCACTTCTCTGGTGCTGCTACCCGTGGGGCTGCCCAGAGCAGCCCTGCAAAGCGGCCGCACTCAGCCCACAAGGCACGGCAGAGACGAGGCCCCTCAGCAGGTCAGCCCTGCCCACTCAAGAAGCATTCTTTTGCTGGGCGCATGCACATGCATCTGCTCTACACTGGCTCTCTGCAGTTGGCCATATCTTGAAGCAATCTGCCACTCAGCAGCCAGCACGCTCCTGCTGCAGATCATGCTGTTACAGTCAGGGGCTGCGAGTCTGCTTACTTCAGGTGTTACAGCTCGCCTGATGGCTCATTGCATGTCCTCTCTTGACTGCATCATGACTTGACGAACCTGGATGAACCTTGTGCTCTGCAGGCAAGAAGCGTGCCTCATCTGCTCTATTGCGGTCAAGCAAGCACAGCATCTCAGCCTTCTTAGCCTTCCTCACAAGTGCGGAGTGTAGAGGCTCCCACGGTCACAAAATGGCGCAGCGCCTCATTGTGCTTGGCCTTGCCCTGAGCTCAACAACATGTGTCCTGCAGGCAAGAAGGGAACATCATACGCTCAGGCGGCTGTGAATAAGCAGGCCCAGCGCCTCAGCAGGCGGCGGCCCTATGCAGGGGAGGCTCCTGTGGGCCCAGAGGATGTCAGCGGCGAGTGGGACTTCGGCAGGTGGGTTGTGCTGCATTTGGCATGCTGCCCTCCCTTGGGATCAGCTTGGCTAGTGAGTGGCAAGATGTGACTCGGTTGGGGGTGATCTGGGCACTGACTTGCTGACCCAGAGAATGCAGCAAAGGATCGGGACCGCCTCAGCACAGGTCCTTGTAGCCCCCATCTTCCTGCTGTTCTGCACGCTAGAGGTGACCTCAGCACCCGCAGGTTGGCTCATCCTTGGTTGATCAAACACTGTCTTTAGCCAACTAAGTGCACGTATGCAAAAAAGCTTGCTGCTTTGGACTCCATGCAAATAAGGTTGTGGGCTGTGATGTGTCTAGGCAGCGCATGTGCCCTCAGGAAACATGCCACGTGTGCAGGCACTTTGCGGGAGAGTCCTCCTCCTCTGCTGACTCAGATTCAAGCAGCGATGATCTGGTCGGCATCGGAGTAATGCGCAGCCCTGCCGATGGCAACCAGGCGCAGCAGCCGCAGATGCAGAGGCAAGGGGCAGCAGCTGCCGGGGGCAGAGGTGGCCATGGCGGAATGTGGCCAGGGCCCAGCCCAAGAGGACTTCGGCCTGGGAGAAGGGTAGATACCTCGCCCATGACCTGGCAGGGGCAGGTGAGAGACTTAGGATGTGCTTGATGACATGGTGCGGCGCTGCCGGGTGCTGGCTCCAGGGGCCTAAGGCCAACAAGCAGGAGGGTGGACGCATCGCCCATGACCCGGCAGACACGGTCAATACAGAACGCATCTGCACTCTCAGCGCTTTCAGGCATGGCACAATGTAAAATGCCTGCTGCTGCACTGCCTGCAGGTGTACCCCTGCACCTGCTCCCAGCAGGCGCCAGCAGGCTCTATACTGCAGTCCAGTGGGGTCACACCCTGCATGAAGCACCGCCTGCTGCCCCGCCTCATGCATGAGGCAGCAGCTCAGGCAGCAGCAGAAGCACTTCAGGCGCCGCATGCTGCTGAGCCTGGCCAACAGCAGGCAGCTGGGGCTGCTGCAGCAGCAGGGCCCCCGCAGCAGCGGACGGAGCAGCAGCTGCAGGCAACTCAGAGGGCAGATATCTACCGCAACGATGGCAATGCTGCCTTCCAGCGGGCTCGCTTTGGCGCAGCTGAGCAGGACTACAGCAAGGTGCAATGCCCTGCCGCCAAACTCTGCATGTGACTAGGTCACTCTCAGTGTGGCTATTTCAGCAATCCTACCTGCAGCATCATGTTTGAGCTCTGCAGTTGGGCTGATACCGTGTAGACAGCATGCTCATCACAGGCACCTGCTTCGCTGGCACAGTCTGCATGCCTTGGTGCACCCTCAGTTGGTGCACATCTGCATGTCATGTCCAAGCTTGAGTGAGCGTGCTCCACGGTCAGCATGTGACATGCAGCATCAGGCCTGCCACCCTCCTGCAGGGGATAGAAGAGCTCGAACGGGCTGGAGTGCACCAAGGGGAGACATTAGTCAAGCTGCTGTGCAATCGTGCGGCCTGTCAGCTGCAGCTGAACAAGCCGCTGCCAGCCCTGGCGGACAGCCAACGGGCAGTCAGGGTGGGCCGCTGCCTGGCTGCACAAAGCGCTCTCAAAGATCAGCTTCAGGAATATGTTCCACCACAGCTGCATGGGGCTGCCATCAGTGTCGCCATCGATTACACCTGGTGTGGCAGGATGCACTGCTCCCTGTGCACCCCACAGGTGACCTGCCACACATCAGACTGCTGCCCCAAGAAGCTCGTGACCTGCCTTGTCTCCAGCGGATGGGTGTTGGTCTTCTGCAGATAGGTGTTAGTGCCACCCAGGCCTTGCCCCTGCACTGTCCTGCCGGTTCCAGATGGCACCTCATTCTCTGCTCCAGTCCCCTGCACGTTGCCCTGCCTGCAAATGCATTGCCTACATGTCTGCATCTGATGCCCAAAACGCTGTCCTGCGCAGGCTGCCTCTCACGGCATAAGCCTATCGCATCATCATACTGCTGCAGCTGGATGCACCATCACACCTGCCAGTTCTTTTCAGCTGCCTGCACTTTGTCCTGCCTGAATGCAATTCAGTCCAGACCGCCCCTCAATGCAAGGCACGCAGGCCAATCGATTTGCTGCAGGTGAAGCTGCTATCACATACCTCAGATCTGGCCTACATCCTGCCCGGTTGCTGAGCTGCCCTACTTGCCAGCTCAACCAAGCATGCTGATGACAGCAAACAGGCTGAGGACACGCTCCACCTGCTGCAGCTGGACGTGGGCAATTTCCGCTCGGCCACCCGCACTGCATCCTGTCTCATCAAGCTGGCCCGCTTTGGCGAGGCACTGGTCGTCCTCCAGCAGTTCCAGGCTGCCCTGCCAGCAGGTAGCCGGCCGCCACGGGAGTGGCAGACCAAGATGCAGGAGCTGAGCGATGCCCAGAGGCTGTTGGAGGAGGTGAGCTTGTGCAGGGTACTTGTGCACGACAGTGAACTGCAGGCTTGTAGGATGCGGACACTGTGTAAGGAGTGCGGCTTCTGGGTGGTTGTGCAGCGCTGAAGCCTGCTCAGAATGCCACACCAATTTGCAAAAGTTGAAGGATGCTGAAAGCTTGTCTTGTCAGGAGGGGGGAGATGACTGCTGGCATCCAGGATTGCGCCTGCCTAGCGGACGGGCCTGCAGGGTGTTGAATGGCTGCTGGAAGCCTCGAGCTCTGATGGACTGCATACATAAGCGCTCTGATACTCGCCAGGGGTTGCTGCCCATCATCTGTCTGATGCGCCGCCCTCGTCATAAAGGCTGGTCTCGGAGCATCAAGCCCTGTCTCACCTGGACTCACTTTGATTCTGGCTGCTAAGGGCCTGCCGTGAGGCTTTGCTGGTGTGACTTGCCAAAAGATTGATGCAGAGTATCAAGAGTTGTTGCTCCTTGCAACCTGCCAGCTGTTTGTGCGTGAACCTGGCTGCATTCCACTGTCTCTAATCGTGCCAACAGACAGGCTCTCATGCAATCCATGGCTGAGTGGCAAAAGTGATACCAGCCCAGCAATCAACAGCCATCAGCTGCTTTGCTGCAGCTGGTAGCCCGAGAACTGCCTGTTCTGCTGCAGGTCAGAATGGGAATGATCACAGCAAACCTTCCTGGAAGCCAGGCAGGTGCACCTGATGCAGACGGAGCGTCACTGTGTCCTGCACCACTGCAGAGTGGTGCTTGGCCCAGGCTGCGGGAGGTCAGTGACAGGCGCACAGCACCTCCTTCCACCATCTTCAGCTTTCAAGCTGCCTGCTGCAGGCCAAGTCAGAAGTGGCACAGGCTGCCACGCCAGGGGCCATCACGCGGGCGCAGTCCCTTGTGCGGCAGCTGGTGCGGCCAGAGGGCTTCTGCCCATTCAGCCAGGAGTGCGTCGCCCTGCAGGCTCCACTGCTGCTGAAGTCCCGCCAGTGAGTGCCAGCTCCATGGCGTCTGCCTGTTGCATTGTGGCAGCCCACCAAGACCTGGCGCACCTCAGCCCTTCTTCAGAGCCAGCTCCAGGCCAGAAGTGCTCATGTTGTGGAGGACAGATTTGTGTGCACCTGCTGTATCTGGATAGGCACAACTCCACTTACTCTTTCTGGGCGCTTGCTGCAGGTTCAACCAGGCCCTGAAGCTAGCGCAGGAGCAAAGCTTTCCCTCCCACGACCGTCCCACTGCGCAGCACTGGGCATGTTGGACTTGTGCACAGTCACATTTCTTTCTGGGCGAGCTTGAGCTGGTGGGTTCGTGCCATGCTTGTGGTGACTGCTGCAGTTCCTACCTGACCTCGTTCGTGCATGGGCTGTCATCCTGTGGTGGGGCCATACAAACGTAGGCTCCTTGAGCAACTCTGGGTCACAGGAGGGGTTTGATCAAGCACTGAATAAGCTCACCGAGCACTGCAGAAGCCCATCATGCAGCTGTAGCATCTTGGTCATGTTAAGAGAGAGCACTTCAAGGGGTAGCAATAGGTTTCGATCTGCTCGTGCAGCATGCAGGCCGGCTTGGTTTGGGGGGGCTTCCTGCGCGCAAGCAGCCTCTGCCATGCAGGCCATACCTTTCCGCGATGTCCTGCCACTTAAGCAGCAGGGCCTGCCCGGGATGTAATGGGATGCGCTTGGCAGCTGGGTGTGTTTTGAACATTATCTGTGCGGGCCCAGCAGCTGCTGCATCAGAGCCTGCACAGGCCTTGCTGCTCAGGTGCCAGTGTCTTCATTAATGTTGCCTGCCACCCTGCAGACCTAAGGCTGCTACGCATGCACCTGCTCAGGCCAGGTAATGGCTGGCAGGAGTGCCACAAGTCAGGCACCTACTGCCCTGCAGGCCAAGCAGCTGTTGCAGCAGGGGCTGCTGAAGTTGCAGGGGGAGCGCATGACACAGGGCGCTGAGGGGACACCAGGGCCAGATCAGGCTCAAGAACTCATCAGGGTGCTGGATGACATGCTTGACCTGAAGAAGGCTGGCAACGAGTGAGTGTTGCAGCTGTGCATGTGTCAGGGCACATTGCAAGTCTGCATTGCTGCAACACTGCTCTGTTCATCAGCAACAGAGGGCAAGGATTGGAGTTTGCTGCACCGTATGTGAATCTGCTGATGCCCGAATGGTGGACACCTGCTGAGCCTGAGACAGGCTGGCAACCAGCTGGCCCCCCTGTACCAGCCAATTTGCAAAGTCTTGTGAACTCTGCCACGCGCCAAGCAAAGGGCAAGTCAGCGCCCTGATACACTGCAGCACCTTGTGCTGCCAGCTGACAAACAGGCTGCATGCTGCAGGGCATTCAAGCGGCAGGCATGGAGCGATGCAGTCACGCGCTACACTGCAGCGTTGGCGGCCTGCGACAATGCCTCCCCCGCCTTTGCTGCTGTGCTGCACAGCAACAGGGCAGCTGCCTACCAGGCGCTGAAGGCCTGGCCTGAGGCTATTGCTGACTGCCTGCGGTCTAAGGCGCTGGATCCAAGCTTCACCAAGGTGAATGAAGCCGGAATTATGTTCTGCCCCACTCAGCTGGCATGAGAGAGCTGGCTGTCTGCCACTGTCTGTATGCATCAGTGCTGTGCTAGCATGTGCCTCAGTCAGGTGCTTCAGGTAAACGGCACAATGCAAACATTGACCTGGGCCTGCAGCTTGAAAGGGTATAGAGCAGGATGCACCTGAAGCTGATCAAGGCATAGGGGTGCTCAGCTGTTCAGGGCCGGCCGTGAGGGCTGGCACAAGGCCTTCTGTCTGAAGTGTTGAAGTTCAGCTCATTGAGTTGGAGCTTGTCGAAGTTGCGTTCCACCAAAACATTGCGCCGGCAGAATGTTGCTTCGACAGGGGTGGCATTGCAGGTTCAATACACCTCGGCAAAGCACGGGCATGCTCAGATTGTGAATAGGTGCGCCATCAGATGGATGCCAGCTGACAGCCTGTAAGGTCACATGCGGCCAGTCTGCCTGCAGCTCATGGCAGGCCTGAGCAGCCAGACGCCGCCTCCGCGCTCTGCAGTGGTCCTGGGGACCTGCCTGTGCGCTGCAGCCAGGCAGAGCATCACATCAATGTTTGCACCCCTCTTGTCTTGCAGGCGCACTCACGGCTGGCATCCCTGCTCCTGGAGGTACGCTGCAGCCAGGCAGCGGTGGCCACCCTGGAGAGCCTGCTGCAGGCCCTGCCAGAGGACAGCAGGGCAGCTGACCAGCGCACTGCCAGGAGGTCTGCTCAGCAACGCCTGCAGGAGGCCCGAACTGCAGCCCGCAGAGGGCAGAAGATGCACCACTACAAGCTGTTGGGCCTGGAGCGGGAATGCACCACGGAGGAGGTGAGCTTGCAATGCCAGTTAGGGTTGCAGGGACCCTTGTGAGGCCGTGTATGGGGCTGTACCACAAATGCCTTTTGGAGTTGGCGCCGAGGTACAGAGGTACAGATGAAGGTAGATGATGACCTATAACAGACGGATGGCACTGGAGCGGGCATGCACTGAGTTTGAGTAGCAAGTCAGGGTCGCAGAGCCTCTTGTGAGGCCATGTGTGGGGCTGCCCGACTGTGCACCATCAACCCCTTCGATTGTGCACCATCAACCACTCCTGAGGCTGGGGTCGAGGTGCCCTCATCGGGAAGATGATGCCCCACCACAGGCTGATGGTGCTGGAGCAGACCTGCATGACAGAGAGATGCAGTCATGTAAGACAACTGGCTCAGGTGGAGCAATGGGGCCACATCTGTGCAGCATCACAGCTCCCTTGGGGTGGCAGGAGGGGTGCAGCACTCTTCAGCTGAGGTGCTCAGCAATGCCTGCAGCAAGGGGAGGGAAGAGGCTGGTCTCTTGCAGGCTGGAGCGGGATTTGCACCACAGACGATGTAAGATGATATAGGCAAAGGTCTCTGCCTCTCTCACTGCATCGTGTAAGTCTCCTCTCGTGTGGAGATGGTGGAGCTGGACCTATCAACATTCACAGGTCATTTTCATTGCCCCTGTCGAGGTCTGGATCCAAAGCAAAGGGGTTAGCAACTTGGGAAGCCCTCTTGCTGATCTCGGCTGCATGCAAGCTGCAATGATCTGCTTGTATGCCGCCCCACTGTAGCACGTAATCGCAGGTGCGGAAAGCCTACAAGAAGAGCTCGCTGCGCTTCCACCCCGACAAGGCCCTGGTACACTGCCGCTTTGCAGCCAGCCTGGGGGCCTCAGGAACAGCCATGCCAGACACCAGCGAGGTGAGCAACTTGAATTGGCATGTCTGCAGTTGTCTTGTCAAGCAAGCATCTTGCGTCTACTGGAGAGGGCTCTTGTGACATCAGTTTGACTTGAATGAGAATGCTGGCATTGAGAGTTGATGTGCCTATGAAAGCCTGGAGGGCACAGATCAGCCTACTATTGTCAATGCACGCTGGACAGCGGGAAGTGAGCAAGCAGACCTGCCCTTGCAAGGAGTGTACAACACAGCTCACTGCCTCCTCATCTGTACAGATGTCACGGCCTGACTTGACTGTCCTGTCCTTCCTCTACAGATTTCTGAGACAGGTGCTGTCTGAGGCTGGCTGGCTGTCTGCTTGCATCAGCGCGGCCCAGAGGGGTCTGGACCCCACATCACTGCCTTGCTGTGACCTGCCGGTGCAGATTCAAGAGCGGGTGCGCTCCGAGGCTCACTGGCTGTTCACCTGCATTGGCGAGGCCCAGATGGTGCTGTCAGACCCCATCAAGCGCCGAGACTTGGACGGGGAGCTGTTCGACTTGGGGCCGGCCAAGTTTGGGGGTTTCAACGGGTATCAGCAAAATTATGGGCACTACCAGCGCTCCAGCGCCAGCAATGGCAGGCCTGACCATAGGTGAGCGTGCCATTGGTGCAGCCCAGTACCCTGCACATGTTGAGAGAGACCACATGCGCACCACTAGTCTGTTGTGTTGCTGCCAAGGGCCAGGGCTGGCAGGCCAGCCTGCAGGCCTGATTCAATTCATGAAGTGGGCCATTGCTGGGGCGCTCGCTGCGGCAAGCCCATCTGGACTTGAGTTGTGGCCTTGGACGAGGCCACATCTCTTTGTAGTGTTGGACACATAAATGCCCTGCTTTGCCCCTGGCACAGGCCGTGCGTGTGCTGTGCTGCAGCCCCAGGCAGTCTGAGTGAGGCCGCTGCGGGCACAGCCATGCAGTGAATGCAGGGGCTGTGCCAGGGGTGCTGCCAGCAATTTGACACTGGCAGGGCCCAGCCAACTGTCTGGTGTGTGCGGTCACCGCTCTGCATGCCAGGACCTGTACACCGGCAATGTCAGTGATCTACCTGCTGGGTGGGCAAGCACACGTTGGGCGCAAGGCCTGCGTTGCTTTCATGGCTACATGCATAGGCACAGGCAGGGCTGGTGTTTGCTTGCTGGGCAAGGTGCAAACCCTGACAGGTTCACCGCCAGGCAGCAGTCAATGGCAGGTGCTGCCTAGGGCAGGGTCCAGGCTGGCTTCACTGCACTTGGAGTGCACCATTGTCAAGCGGCACACCATGTTTGTTCATGATACCCCAATTGTCAGGGGCTTACATGATTACAAGGCAGCTGCCATGCAGTCCACGGTGGGCCATTTAGTGAGACAAATGCTATACACAGTGGCTCATAGCTGGTGCTCCCATTGCAGCTGCTATCCACATCTGCCTGCAGGAGCTACAGCTACTATGGGGGCAGCAGCTACGGCCGACGCGTCTGGGAGGATGATGATGACGAGTACTCTAGCTATTGAAGAGTCTGTGAAAATACCTGCAGGTCCAGCTGGACGCCTGCTGCTATACAGTGAATCAGCAACCCAAAACAGGGTCAGGGGTGTTCTAGCTCCCTGTGCCAGTGCCAAGCCGTCCCAATTGCTGTGCAAGGGGGCATGAATGTAGCTCATGGTCCAATGGCATCTGGTGGCAAGCCACTATAGCAGTTCCTAAACCACATCTGCCATTGCGTCCCAGCCTATTGAGAGCCCCCCTCCCATGCCTGAACACATGCATTTAACCAGCCATTTCATGTCAAGCAAGGCATGCATTGAGACCAAAAACAGATGCAGTTCACCTTTCTGACCAATTCATCAGATGAAATTCACAAGACTTTTGTCAGTCAAAAATCAAATCAAAGCCTAGACTGGATGTGATCCCACAGGTCCACTCTGGGCAGACTTGGCAGCTTCTTTGCCGCCACCAGCAGTCCTTGAAGCACCGGAGCGCTGTGCTCCAGACGGCGCTGCAGCAGGTGTGACAGCCTGATCTGCAGACGGCGCTACAGCATGTGCAGCAGCCTCATCTGCAGCTGGTGTCCCTGCAGACGCTGCTGGCTCAGCTGCTGCTGTGGCAGGTGCTTGTGAGGCTGCATGAGGCTGCCCTGCCAGCAGCGGCTCTTCCACATCTGGTTTTGTATCACCACTGTCGTTCCAAAAAGGCTCGGTCAAGCAAATGAGTGCTATGCATCCAATCAAGATGGCTACTGCCAGGCATATGCCATGCACCAGCCTGCTCGTGAGCCTAGCACCATACACCTGCAAGTCAACAATGCAAAGTAGCCGGATGCATAGCCAGAGCAATAAAGCACAACTCATCGTCCGCGACAGCACTGGGTTCAGCCCACCTTGCTGACAAACTGATTGCACTGTGTCTCTGTGGCCTCGGATGACTCATCAGCCCAGAACACTGGCAGAATTGTGTCTACCACACTTGGCTCAATGATGCTCCACATGTTTGAGAACCTGCAGTATGAGCACTGCTGGCGTGGGCCTGCAGGCTATACTTTAGCAGGGCGCCAGACGCAAGCAGATGACTTGATGGACAGCTCAAGTAGCACTGCACATGGTGCTGACGTCAGAGCAAGAGGGGTTCACTTTGTGAGCAGCTGTACTCAGGTTGTTACGCCCAAGCAATTGACATGGTGATTGGATTGAGGGTGAAAGCCCAGGATGCTGACAGCAGAAGCGGCTCACTCTGTGGAGAGCATTAGCCTCTTGGCAGCCCTGAAGGTGATGCCTGCAGGCATTCAACAAAGACAAGGTGCAGCATGGCAGGCCACACAGTAGCATCTACAGTGGCTGCTGCTAGGGAACAGGCAAACGTGGCCGCTCAGGCTCTGCAGGGCTGATGCCCAGCAAAGCAAACCCGCTTGCCATATGTGCACAGGCTCCTCCTTCAGAGGAAGAATGCTGACTACACCAAGCACAGACTGAGCAGGCTGCCTCCTGAGAGGGGCTCAGAGGCCAGTCAGAAGACCACAATTCTCCACCCAGCCTCGTGTCGAGGCTCAGAAAGGGTGTCTCACCTGAAAGAGACTCCACATCCAGGTAGGTCACATGCTTGCTGATGTTGCAGCTCAGGCCGCTCACATTTTCTGTCAGTTGGGAGTCTGCCCCACAGAAGTGCGCCTGAGACAGGAACAAGTGGGGGCCATGCTGGCCTGCTCTCCCCCCAGGGCCTGCAGCGCACCACGGACGAAGTGTCATGGAGTCAACCCAGGTCACAGAAGTGAATTGTGAGGTGAGACGCGGCCAGGACGACGCGTCCTGCATCTGTGGGCCTGCAGGTCACAGGCAAAGTGCCAACTTGATCCTGAAGGTCCTGTGTATCTCCACTGGGATGCAGTGTCTGATGTGACAACAGAGGCCGCCCAATGTCTGTGCTGACGCCCGTCTGCACATGACTTGCTTTGCACATGCCCCAAGGTTTGAGCTGTGTCCAAACGCGAGGGCAGCCCTGTGCAGCATGTGTCACTTAACATGCTCCCCGATGATGGGTGGCTGAGGGTCCAAATGCTGACACCTCACAGTGGAGCTTGCAGCAGGCTTTTGCAGAGCAGCACCCAAGCTGCCTGCCAAGTGCACAAGCCCAGCTGATGCCACAACCCTAATGAGGATACTGTAGTTGTGGGGCTAGTGACATACATGAACCCTCACAAGGGCACAGATGGCGCCCTGACCCTCTGCCATATCACCAGAACTCGCTGAGTAAGCATAGTTTGGCGACCGCGGCCTGCATTGCTGCTGCAGCTCTACATCTGCTGGCAGATACTCCCTGAGCATGCAGAAGGGATGTTTCCTTGCCTCCAGCGGTGGGGCTGGTGATGTTCATCAGTCCCTGGATACGCTGAAAGAAATCGGCGTCCGGGTTGCCATTTGCGGGGTCCGGCATCAGGCGCTGCAGCTTGACGCCATTCAGGTCTGTTGTGGTCTCGTTGACGACAAAGGTGACTGATCTGTACAAATCCTCTGCAGCAGGGAAGAGGGAGACTGAGCCAGTCCTGCGTGTGGCTATCTCACCGTCATCTGCCCTGACCTGCACCCTGGCACCCACAGCCAGGCCAGGTTTGGTTGGGGGCGCCCCTACAGCCTGCCGTCAGGTGATGTGCGGCATACAGACTGGAGGGGCGCACAGCTGAGCAGCGAGCCCCAGCACTTGCACTGTGTCCCCAACTCCCAACACTTGGCTGGTATCGATTGCCCCCATTAACTGCTGTCACTTCAAGCGCACACGGCTTGGCACCAGCCCCTCACCTGCCCAGACCTGCACCCGGTCTCCCGCGCCCAGCCCTGGCCGAAACTGAGTTGCATCGGTGCCCCTGACCGTTTCCACGAAGGGCGGGCGCCAGCTGGTGATCACGGTCAGGTTGTGCCAGACCTCTGTGTCCATGACTGCACTGATGTTAGCGCTGCCTGCACACGGCAGAACAGGCCCTGTTCTTGAGTGTTGTACGTGCCATGTTGTGCTGGTGGGATGCCACCCAGCCACAATGTGTTCAAGACTGCCTGACGCTGGTGCTGCCTGTAGCACCGGGAGCTGAAATAAAGTGCTTTTTGCTGCTCTAGAAGTGGCTGGCCTATGCAGGAAGGACAGAGTGCAAAAGACCGTAAACAGTATGGCAGTGAGATATCTGGTCCCCTGGCGCTTGCAGGCCGATGTAGCCTGCGATCAAAGGCAGGTAGCACCCAGCTGGGTCGCACACTCAGGTCTGCAGAGGGCGATGCCCAGGTAGGGACCTGTCCCCGGCACCCAGCCTGCCTGCCGCCATCCCTGGCTGCGCTTGCGCCTGCTGCTGTCTCGGCTGGTGCCTGCAGCAGCTGGGCTACACAAGCTGCACACAGCCGTCACCTGTGTTCACCACTGTGCTGGTGCCTTCCAGCGCCTCTGCAGCTGAAGTGGCATTCTGTATGAGGCGGAAGCTTGTGGGCAGGTTGGGCTTCACCCAGGACAGCTTGGCCAGCAGGGGATCCTCGTAGCCCCACAGCAGCTCCTGCAGCATAAAGACGTCTCTTTTGGTGGACTTCAAAGCAGCAGCCCTCATACACGGCCTGATGGTGCACAAGCAGGCACTGCTTCCAGCAGACGGGGTGTGTGTGCCCCTTCAGATAGGCCCATTCCCTGTACAGTACAGTGATCTCATGCGGGCCACCCATCCCTAGCAGATCTAGGTGGTCAGCCTGACAGTCTGCCGCATGGACAGCCCAGTGGTGTTCTTCCCGTCTGTAGCCTTTGGAGGACATCACCCCTACCTGGCACCCTTGCTCAAGAGACGCAGTGACTACCCTGGCGCAGCTGCACCCCCTGCGACATGGGCAACCACGAGGGCTTCTCCCCTCGACTCTACGCCTCATGAACAGGGCGCTGCTGCTGTTCCTGCCCAGCACGGTAGTGACAGACACTCCTCTCCCTCTGCTGCCCTCATCCCACTATAAATCTGGTGCCCTCAGCCCTTTGGTGCAGACCGGGCTCCATGCCTCCTGCAACCCTGAGGGTTTCTCATTTTTCACCTCCACGGTGCGCCGCATGAACAAGCCTATGGTGTCATTCCTGTCCAACACCTCTGTAGCGGCTTTGATGGCCGTCTGCAGGAAGTGATGGTCCCCGCGGGGGTCTGCGCTGGCCAATATCCCTAGAAGGGGAATGTTGGCAGTGTACACCACGTCTGCCAGGCTGCCACTGGTCATCTCATGCACAGGGCCCTGCATGAACAGGAGTGGGCTTATGCAGCAAGACGGGCAACAGACCACGCTCAGAGACATTGTTGTTTGTCGGGTCAGTTCATGAGTCTTGCAAAGCAGTTCAGAGGACATTTGACCATTTGGGATGGCATAGCAGGATGAAGGTGGGTTGTAACGCATTGCTCAGGCAAACCTGGATGGATCATGGACAGGGCGCTGCAGTGAAAACATCGAGATGGGGGCATTGAAACATTGCCGCCGCATCATTATGCATGGCTTGCAGTGTTGCTGGTCAAGCCAGGCCATCACGCTACTGTCATCTCACCAATGCCACACAGTGGAGGACAGTCTTGCGACACATCAAGTACACCTGGTCTGGCCAAGCAATGCGCCAGCCCTAATACAGTCAAGCATGCTAGACCCGAGCTGCTGCTTGGTTAGCAATCAAATTCCCACCCACCCCTGCAGGGGTTGACATGGCGCAGGACTCACCGTGTAGAACGTGTAGGGCTTGAAGTGCACACGCCCCGCAACGTCAAAGCGGGCGTCCAGCTTCCTGCTGTGCTTGGTGTACGTGTAGGGCCCCAGCTGCTGCAGGGCAGGCTTGGCCCCGGTCTGCACCTCCCCCACATTGGTGATATTGAACACGTGGAAGTGCACATAACTGCAGCACAGTCAGCAGACCCTGGAGCAGCGTATGAGGCATGCATGATGGAGATGGGTGCGCACCGACGCTGACCCCTGGCATGCTGGCCTGCAGGCAACACGCTGGCGGGGGGGCACTTGTCTTCCACGTCTGGGTGGCATATCTGCCGGCAGATTTAAGGATGGCGTCTCAGCCATATGAAGCCTCCTGTGCCCAAGGGGAGATGGTCACTGTGAGGCTATGAAGCTGCTGGCCTAGCAACACTTGAGGGAGGCAGGACATCAGTGCATTGCTGACCATCGCCTCCTAAAAGGATGCTGCAAGCCCTTTGGCTGCTGCCTATCTGGCAGATTAGTTCGTCTGTGTATGCATCGTCGTGTGGGCGCACAGCAATACCCAGCTTGCAGAGCACAGAGAACTCCGGCAGGGTGCAGGCACTGTGAAATACTGTCTGACACCTGATCAATGATTGACAAAGCACACTGTGCAAGCATCTCATGCAGCAGTAGCAGGAAGACCATCTCAGCTACTCACAGAGGTGGGTCTTCCGGGCGGTCGTTCCTCAGATAGTGCTCGTGCACAGCTGCAGGGGAGTCTGCCTTCCAGATCGTCTGCTCCCTCAGACCAGTATCCACGACTTTATTGATCTCCCTCGGCACCAGAAGGGCTGTCAGCAGCAGACCTATCGAGATGCAGGCGGCCACTAGTCCTACAGGCAATGCCACTTTCATTGCAACCCAGCGGCGACAGGCCGCAGGTGGAATGATCAGCTGTGCAGCTTCCACAGTGCCTGCGGCGCAGCTGCGGGTGGATAAACTCACTAGCCTCGCTTAACGCTGTCACGCTGGCAGGGTCCATGACAATAGCGCATGGGCTGCAGCAGAAGCTCACTGTACGACTTCCCACCAGCGGGCACTCCAAGTTACATGCTGTCCAAAGGGATACCGCCCTGCATGCCAGGCAATGCAGACCTAGCAGAAGGCTCTCATGTGTCCACGGTGGGCCGCATGAAGCACCAGGAGACACATCCACAACAGATCTGGTGCCTGGCAAGGATGTCAGGCTGTTCTCCAATGTGGACGCCAAGATGAGGCACCAGCCCGGCAGCGTCATTGAGGCAGCAGCGCTGGTTGCAGGTGCGATGGCAGAGATGTGCATGATCAGCTAATAATTAGATCGCATCTGGAGCCAAGCCCTGACTGCTGCTGCAGGGACAACAGTGGGTGCTGGCATCCTAGGGCTGCCTTTTGCTACGAGGGTGAGCGGCCAGGCTGGCGACTGCCATGGACACTCTCACGGCTGGGCATGTGTGCGGGGCCATTTGCCTGCCTTCATGCAGTGCAGCGGCAGCAGCATGCTGATCCTTGATGGCCCCCACATGAGTCTGTCGGCTCCCCTTTTGCAAGTCAATGTGGCCTCTCTCTGGAGACCTGTACAGCATTGGCGCAGCAGCGCTGTCAGCTGGGCTACCCACCCTCTGCCACCCCTGCCCGCCAATGTGTGCAAGGAGTGACTAGTCAGCACTTGATGTGCAGATAGACCAGTCGGCAGTGCAGTTTTGCGTGCAGTCTGAGTGGGACAGGCTTCCTCGTCGAAGACATGGCACCTCCATTGCAATCACAAAGGCTGCAGCAGCAATGTCTTCCTGCAGGGCACTGTTCCCCGCTGCTGCCGGGTTGTGCCCCCCAGAGCACCGCATTCACTTCTGCTGGTACACATGCAGGCAGCAGGGTCCCTGTCCTCAGCCACCAGCTTACAGCCAGTCACCTGTACTGTGTCGTCCGCGCCTGCTGATCACAATCTGTCCCCTGCAGGCAGCGTGCCTCATGCCCACCCTTGCTGACCTTTACCCAACTTTTGATGCACTGCCTCCAGACAGCAGAGGTCTGCACCTCTGCCACTGCTGCCTGCCATCACTGCCACTGCCAGTGCTTTGCAGGGCGCAGGCTACTCTGCGAGCTGGTTCCCCATGCACTTTCAACTTTCATGGGTACTGCTGCCTGTCATCTCTGCCACTGCCAATGCTTTGCAGGCTGCAGGGAGCTCTAAAAGAAAGTCCCCACACACTCTCAACGTTCTTGGTCAAACCACCACATTGTTTCCGTGCAGGCAGCAGGCTTCCTGCCTTCAGCTGCCGCCCTCACAGCCGGCTACCTGTACTCCATTGTCAGCGGCCTGCTCATCGCAGAGGTGGGCCTCAACTCCATGTGCTCCCTCGGGGGTGGGGGCGTGTCCCTGGTGGCCCTCACAGAGCGCACGCTCGGGTCGGGGGGCAAGTGGGTTGCCACGGCCACCTACATGTTCCTTCACTATGCTCTGCTGGTAGGGACAGATGCACGGCCTGCTTACAATCACTCCCTGATAGTAGCAAGTGTCATGCTCTGGTGACAGAGCTCGACGCCTCTCCTTCCTGTCAGATCTGCATCTGGTCTCGTGCGCACCTCTAGTCAGACCTGCTGCTGCCCTGCACTGTGGTGCCACACTGTGGTGCAAGCCTGTCAGACCCCCGCGGCAGTGCAGCTCAGGGCCCACACTCCCAACACAGGTCGCACCCTGGCTGTCAGCAGGCTGGCGGGCAGGCTGAGCTTCCCACGGGCAAAATGGCCGGAGGCTGATTGTGCAATGCCTGCTGCGGCTGGCTGCCATTCTAAGGATGGCTATGCTCCCAGTCATCCTGCCGCAGCAGCGCTGAGTGGGTGCCATCGTCAGACAACTCGTTGCGATGCACCGCCGTCTGTTTGTGCTGCAGGTGGCTGCCATCTCCAAGGGCGGAGAGGTCCTGAGCCAGTGGCTGCACCTCCCCCACCCTGCCGCCGCCCTGCTGTTCACCGCTGCACTGGGCACACTGTGCTACAGGTTGGTGGCCCCCTCTCGGCAATGGTCTCCCCGTCTCACAGCTTCATATTTGGTGATGCTGACCAGACTCAGCAAGATGGTGCCTGTGCATTGTCTGCAGGTTGGGCTGCAGTTGCGTGTTCTCTTCTGAAGCAGATTCTCGCAACTAGTTGGTGGCCCCTTTTGAAGTCAGCCAGACCATGTCCATGCTGCTTTGCAGCGCAAGCGACAAGCTGATGGACCAGGTCAACTTCACGCTGGTGGCTGTGGTGGTGCTGGCTCTGGGAGGTCTGCTGGCTGTCACAGCGTGAGCGTGCACGCAGCCCTCCTGCAGCACATGCCCTGCCAACACAATGCGTCTGCATTTGTGCTGGCTCTGGAACTGTCGGTCTGGCTGTCACAGCGTGGGTCCGCATGCAAGTTCACCTTCGGGAGAGGTTGTTGCATGTGTGACAAGGAGGCAGGTGTTGCTGCTGGGTTGGCAGGTCAGCCGCTAGTGACAGTCAGAGTATCAGCCCTGCCTGAGAGCCCTTCCTTCGCTCCGGGGGAACCTCTGATGCTGTGTACCTTGATCAATAAGCAATCCTTGAGTGCCTCCCAGGCTTCCCCACACTCAATCTCCAGTCCTATAGGCCAGATGTGAAAGTTGAGTCCCTTACTGAGGCCCACTGGGATGCCCTCCCGTCCACCCTACCCACTGTGGCACTGGCATACATCTACCAAAGCATTGTTCCAGTGATTTCTTCCAGGCTAGAGGTGAGCCCCGGGCGCGCCTGCTGAGTGTGCTGCCATGTCCTCAGTGCTGCACAATGTGACACTGGCTCACAGTCATCCAAGCATTGCCCAAGGCATCAGTATCAAGAGCTCCATGTGCTGTGCTGGCTGCGCCTGACCCTGCACAAGAAGCTCTGCTGCAGCCCACCAACAGTCAACACGGACCTTGCAGCGGACCCTTGCATTTCAGTGCAGTTGTAATGGCGGCTTCATGCGTGGACCAACTGTGCACATGCACGCTGCCTCCAGCGCACACTGGCACCCTCACAACATGTGAGCTAGGCTGTACACCAAAGCCATGGACAGTGCGCGTTGCTGTTGTTGTTCATTGCTCAAGGCGGACACAACCCAAGGCACGTACTGCGAGACCAGTGGCATGGTGCACTTCAGCTGCTTGTCCCACCCTGTGGCAGGGCCATCAAGCAGATGTTCACGTCAGCCAAGCAACCTCAACTCCTGCAGACCTGCTGCAGGGTGACGTGACCAAAGTGCGCACTGCTGTGGTGGCAGGCGTCTCAGTGCCCCTGCTCATGTTCCTGTCCTGGGACGCCGCTATCCTGGGCTCGCTGGCCAGCCACCCTGAGGCTGCAGCAGCTGCCGCCCAGGGCAGCGGGGACCCTCTGGCAGCCCTGGCTCAGTCAAATTCCCTCACAGGTCCCCTCATCCAGGCAAGCACTCAGTCCTGGCAACTGAAGTGAACCAGAGATGCCTGGGCATAATCTCAAAAAAGCTGCATGTGACGCAAATGGCAGCCTTCCTGACGGCTTCCTGCTAAGGCAGGCTGTGACAGCTGCAGCTCAAGTCAACAGCTCACTAGTTGGCGGCCGTGGCTCAATTAGGTACTTGTACTAGATACTCATTCAGGCAACTACTTCGTCTGGCAGCTGGTGCTCGACGTGTATGTGAGGGAACTTGTTCAGGATTCTGGGGGCCTCTTGGGCAGGGCAGGCAAGACTCCTTCTGCTGCTGTTTCATTAGGTTGTCGGGTCTTCAGCCCTGGCCTGGCATACTCGATTAGGGTGCACCATCCCAACAGCAGCTTGGGACTGTCCGACGTTTCATGACCTATGTGTAGGCATGACGCCTTCTGTAGGACGCCAGTGTGTCTTGCATGCAGGGGTTCAGCCTCTTGGCAGTGGCCACAAGCTTCATTGGGTTCTCCCTAGGGCTGGTGGACTTCTCAGCAGATGCTTTTCAGGTGATGACATTCCCTGCTTCGGTATCACGTTGCAGACATGCAGCTGTGTCGCGTAGCGTCGCTAGCATCCCGAGAAGTTGTGGTACAATCGCTGCCAAAATTTGCATTTGACAGCCTTCTGTTGGCTGGCAGTTTGCGGATGAGGCTGTGTGCCCTACCTGCAGCTGCCCACAAACAATGGCAAAGCAATCCCGTTTTTTGTAACATGGGGCCCTCCCTTTGTGTTCACACTCCTCTTCCCCTCCCTTTTCTTCAAGGTACGCAGGCAGCTGTTCATGAGCAACAGCAGTGAGCAGTTGAACCTCCCAGAGCAGCTGGTCGGATCCATGCACTTACCTGACTTGGCCATTGCCTGCTGAAGTGCAGGCACTAGATGCAGCTGGCACCTATGGTGGGCACAGACTTCCCAGAAACTGGCTGCACGCTCACATGGCAACCATGCTCTTTTACAAACACTGCTGCACTTGGAGCCTTCTGTCTCAGTCTTGCACTGCAGTCCTACAATACCTTTGCCTCCTTAGACACCTGCATGGCCTAAGCAGAGCCTGCATCCTGGTCAGCAGGTGTCCTTGTACTGTTTGGATTGCTGACGGCTGGCATGGCCTGGTCAGAACGGTGCAAAGAGAGCTCCTTATCCAGCATCAGAGTGGGTCCTGTGCAGATGGAACCAGACTGAGGATCCCTGCTTTTGCTGCCAACTGCTGACCCTGTGCCGCCTGTTTGTGCCCCTTCCTGAGCGTTATGATCAGCTGCAGGTTGTCCCTGGTGGGCAGGTCTCGCTTGTCCTCACCGGCAGCATTGCTGCAGCCATCATTTGCAATCAGATCTGGAGCGTATTTGCTTCATAACAGTGGGGCTCAATTTGGGGCTGAATGTCACATATGAGCGGGGCCTGCTGGCGTTCTACTGAGGCAGTATGACAAGCTGCAGTGAAGAGCTGTGGGAGAGCTGATCCCGTTTTGCCAGCAATGGAATTGTATGCAAAGCTCAGCCTTCAGCCGACCCCAGTCTGCTGTGCGTCAGGAGGTCTCTGATCCTGGTGCTGGCGCTGCTGTTGCTGGAATTGGTGCAGGCTCTGCTGCCTCCTTTTCTTCCTGAACCAAATGACACTAGCCAATGCCATGACCAGCACTGTCACCAGCAGGGAGTCAGACATGTGTGGAGCGTGCTTCCGCTGCCTGCCGAGTCCAGAGGGTCTTGCTTGTGTGAATTTCCTCAGCCACCCTGCATCATCAACCCACAAATGATCTGTGAAAGGCATGAAGGGGTTTCAATCAATTGCTGTGCTCATACATCTTCACTTGTGTGAACGCCTGGAGCCAGCTTGAGGTCCCCAAACACTGTGACGAGCTGCTGCTGTAAGCAGGAAGCAGATCCACTGTACAAGGGCCACACAGAAACTTCGTAGCTGTAACTCACAGAAGGGCAGCCCATGTGTCAGGAATGAGCTGCTGGTGGTCAGGAGCAGCCGTGCAGAGTCGTCACAGAGGGGTAGGTTATGTGCTGGAGGGGCAGGTCATGTGCTGAAGGCACCCAGATGGGGGCTGCTGGTGTCAGCAAGAGGCATGAGATGTTTGTCATCACAGTCAAGAGCTTGCCTGCTGGCATTATTTGCGAGAAAGTTTCTGCCATGCGGTCCCATGCAGCAAGAGCAGCAAACACCAGGGGCACCAGCTGGGAGGGCACCTGCAGCCCAGCGCGACTTGCTCTGCACATACATGTATGAGGCATGACGATGTCTGAAGTAGGTGCCTAGTCCCTCACAAGCATGATTGTGGGAGCTGCATTGACTGCAGACACAGCTGCTATAGGCAATTCCGGAAGGCAAGGTTGCTCTGGGACAGCCTTTCGGGGTCAAGTGGGACCGCTGCAGGCACATCGAGCTATTTTGGACTCAAAGCTAATCACATTGCAGCTGGCTGAGGTACTGCGCAAAGCGTATCCAGCAGGGCTTGCCGTCAAAACATTGGCCCACCTTGTAGCTGGGCTGGGGTGCCGCCGCCAGGGCCCGGTTCAGGAGCTGGCGTGCCAAGGTGCTGTTGGCAGGCACAGCCAGGCCTCGAGCATGCATCCATGCCAGGCTGAAGAGGCCCTCTGCATCGTTCATGGCCGCAGCCCTCTGGTAGAGGTCCAGTGCCAGCTCGTAGTCAGGACCTGCAGCCAGAAAGAGATGAGCTGCAGCAAGGCAGAGAGGCCTGCATCCATGTGATTCTTACACCCTGCATCATTTGTGCAATCAACTCCTCTGACAGGGGTCCAGTGCCACCTCATGCCCAGGTGTGCAGCCACAGAAGGCAGTGCAAACAGTACATCACAAAGGCTTTGTGGCCTGCAAGCACACAGCGCCACTTCATAGGTGGGTGAGAAGGACAGACACCTGCATGAGCAGCCCCCTCGTGTGCCCCTCGGAATGCCATGTTGCCTGCTTGGACATAGCACTCAAACAAGCCAAAGCGCCCCGCTCGCAGCAGCTGCTGCATGGCTAGGCGCCCCCCATCTGGCAGGCACTCGGGCTGGCAGCGCTCCAGCATCCAGCCAAGATTGGCCTGCAGGGCAACTGACCAGACTCAGAGCTTGTGTGCCTCACATCTCAGCAATCTGCGAGGCCCTCATTGCAACTCCTTGCCCAGCAGCTGCTAGCTGCATGACTGTTTCCTCTCAGGGAAGGGAGGGAGCAGGGCCCAGCCCAGTGCAGATGCATGCTGCAGGCATGAATGGGCACACAAATTCCAAAAGCACACGAGCGCAGGCAGGCCCCAGCCCAGACACAGAGGCACATGCAGCAGTTGCAGGCATGCTGGTCAGAGTGTGTAGGGGAAGCACACAGGCTTTGTGGGCTGCACCTGTGCAGGGACGCTGCCCAGCTCCGCGAGGAAGGCAAACCTGAAAAGTGCTTCCCAGTACCCAGCACCACCACCTGCACCAAGGCACCACTCATGTTCCCAGATTAGCTGTGTAACGGCGGCAGCTCAGGCAGTCATCATGGTGGGGTTTCATCAGCGCAGCAGTTGTGGCCCTTCCAGGATGCCATGCCAGGATGCAAATGTGCCCCTGCACGAGCCTGAGGCAGGCTGCTGCAGGGCATCAAACCCTGCTGCTGATGTGAGCATCTAGCACACGGTTGCATAACTGGCTGCATGTAGTGCTGGCAAAAAGGCCGGTGCAAGCACGCTAGCTTGCCATATGCAGCCACACCCTGCTGTATGAGCTTCAGTCAATGCCAGTCCACATGGCGTGCAACCCATGAGCCATTCAGCGCAGTCCATGTGCGTGTGCGTCTGCCTCTGCACCGCCCCTTCAGGGTTGAAGATGGCATCAGGGGCAAGGCTTTGGAATGCATCTTGGGCTGCCTGTTCATTGCTTTCTGCAGCTTGAATGATGCTTGCCCATGTAAAGGAGCTCTGGCTGAGCCCTTTTATATGATGCATGGTGATCAACTGCACAAGCGGCGGCACTTACGCTCGTATGCCTTGATGCCCCTCTCCAGGAGCTCTGGCAGCATCAAATGCTTGTTCAGGAAGAGTAGCAGGTGCTCCTGGGCTGCAGTACAGTTTGGCTGCAGCAGAGAGAAACATGCTGATGCAGGCAGAGCAGGGTGAGCACTGGGAAAAACTCGTTGGAGGCAGGCAATGGCTACAGGCAAGTATTGCACCACACAGGTTGAAAACAAAGAAGTCAAACTGCAGGGACCAGTGTGCACGTCACACAATGACAGCAGATGCAGTCCTGTTGCCCATGCCCGTCTCTGGCCTGGCCACCACAATGGACCGGGAGGCAGACAGCGGTGCTTCAGGAGCCCCAAGACTGTGCAGCATCTCTCTCTGGTGGTACTCAGCTAAGGACGCGCTCACCACCAGCAAGCCCATCGCGCCACTGTGGGGCCACTTGCCCACCTGGTTCCTGAGACACCAGCCCACTGGCAGCCCCTATGCGCCACAGCGGTGCCTTCTGCCAGCTAGAGGGGGCCAGTATGTGCATCTGTGTGTCTGCAGCTGCCAGCCAGCGGCCCCTCATGACGCCAGACTGCTTGTGCACTGATGGCATGCTCACCTGAAAATGTCATGCTCACCTGACAATGGCATGCTCACCTCAAGATGGTATGCTCACCTGTAGTTAGCCTGCTACCCTGCAGATGGCCTGCTCACCTGTAGACCCTGTGCCCCTTGGTGGTGCCACTCTGCCAGCCTGAGGGGTGCAAGCCAGTGCCCCAGGTGTACCGCATGCGTCATGGCCACCACAGCCTGCTCCATGTCAGGCTCCCCTAGCAGCCAGCCTGCAGACACAATGGACATCTTCTGACCTCTACAAAGGTGCAGCACTCTGGCCCAGTCACCTCTGCATTGGCTGCCCCCCAGATGAGCAAGCATGTGCAAGGCAGGCTTTCCCTGAAGCCAGCCCGCAGAATCAGCAGACATGTGTTGCCATGCTGAGGTTGTACAGCCATGAGGCTCAGCGGCAAGTAGCGTGTCATCTCAGACTCTACTGGCACACCAGATATCATTTGGCAGGTGCTGCTACAGCAGGCCCAGCACCCACTCTGCCCAGACTTGGCTTAAGGCCCACCTGTCAGCAATTGCAGGGGGTGCAGAGATGATATTGTGTCCGCCGGCGATGCAAGTGCACGCACATGGAGTGCTCAACTCTCCACGGCCCCAGCACGTGAGGTGTGAGGCATTCACGCCAGATCACTTCCTTGTTCTTTGACAGCAGACACCTTGGACCTTGACAGCAGCAGCCGGCACACCTTGGGCCTTGTCATGAAACCTTTGGCCCTGTCAAGGAACCTTGGGCCTTGTCAAGAGCATCAGCAGGCACACCTTGGACCTTGACAGCAGCAGCCGGCACATCTTGGGACTTCATCAAGTGTGCACACCTTGAAACTTGCCCCATGCAGTCAGCCCCAAGCCAGCCGCTGGGCTGGACTCAAAGCCCAGACCGCCCCAGCTGAGGCTGCCTGCCACAGCAGCAGAGAAGGCGTTGACGAAGTTGCAGCTTGCAATATATAGACAATCCAGTCTCCAAACGCCTGCTCTATCGGGCAGTCTTGCAGTGGCAACAGCATGGTGCTGCAAACAGCATTGCAATACTGCACAACAGCCTTTTGTGCCACAGCTTGTGACTCTCTCTTGTAGCAGCATCAACAAGACAGTGAACAGGTCCCAGGCATCAATTTCAATTACAGTGCATGCAAACTGCCAGGAAAGTGTACAGCAAATGGCAAGCAAGTGCGAAGCAAACAATGCTTGGCAGGCTTGAGCAGCCGCTGTATTGCAAAGCGGTGACAACCTCACGACCCTAGAACATGCAGAGCACAGGTGGACAGTGCTTAGCCCTATTCAGCCTCTTGCAGAATACTGAATCAGCCACAACTGAAACCTGGGCTGGTGTTCTAACCATCAGCATGTGGGCCAGTGGGGCACTGAGCCAGCACCTGGACATAGTCTGGCATGAAAAACAAACTTCAGATGGGCAGGCAGTGCAACACTTTGCAGCCCCTTGCATGAAGTAGATGCAGCCCTTTGTGCACTCAGCATGAGTGACTCAAGACCTGCATGTTCTGCCTGTCCTGTAAGAGCGCATGTCCTCAGACCACTGAAGGCGTTGCGCGCAGCCTCTGTCAGGAGGAGATCACTCCCCCAGCAGACTTCAGGCTGGGGCAAGTTGACCAGCCTGGGGTGCAAGTGGGTGATCTGCCTGCGCTCGGCAGGAGAGATGTCGCAGGTGATCACATAGTACTCCGTCGGCCAGCTCCTGCGACGCTCTCTCCCAAGTGACAGATCTGTCATCTCCAGAGGGAGCATCCAGTCTGCCCGAGGCTGATGCATCTCGCATATGATCCCTCACCAAACACTAGTCCACCAGGACCATGAAAGCACCTTGCAGGGTGGAATGGCACCTTCATGGTGCACTGAAACCCACAAAACAGCTTTCTGTTGCAGGCTGTCGCCTGAAATTAGGACTGACCTTGGTACGTCTTGGCCAGCTGGGAGAAATCCTCTGCATGCCCAAAGGACAATTGCTCCCTCCAAGCCCAGGAAGTTCTCCTACCATGTTCACCAAGTCTCACCTCTATGCATCATGCCCAGATTGAAGCATGCGTCTGCGCTGCCCAGATCGCACGCACTGGAGAATGCGTTTGCTGCAGCTGTGAGGTCAGCTGCATGCCCCTCCCAGACTGTCTCCAGCAGGACGCCCCACAGGTTGCCAGCGGCAGAGTGCCCACGCTCTGCCCCTTTCTGCAGCGCTGCTTCCGCGGCTGTCAGATTCCGGGGGGTACCCAGGCCCTCAAAGTGCCTGCAGGCAAATCATGATGATCACTGAGGCAGAAGGAGCAGATGCCTTGTTACAGGGCCTCCTGACTGGCTGTCATCTTGTCAGGGCACCCCCAAGCCCTCATACTAGCTTTTTGGCAAGAACCATGGGTCACTGAGGCACAGAAGCATGGCATCTCTCTGCATTGCTGCCTGGGCAGCTACTCCAAAGTGGCAGCAACCATTGCTCAGTGCTTGAGCACAGCGCTGGAGCAAGAACAGGCTGTGGCCTGGCTGACATGCCAGATTGCAGCTCCCAAGGCGTTGTGCTGAGTCCGTCAGCAGATCTGCATCTCACACGATGCCCAGCCCAAGGTTGCATCAGGCATTGCCTTGCAAGAAGCCCCCTGTAGACTGCTTGAATGCCCTGACAGCTCTTCACTGCGTGACTGCCTTCATGCCCTGCCCATGTTTTGAAGCGCCAGCCCCTGACAACCACGTTTCCCTGCCCCAAGTCTTTCCAGGCGCCTCTTGGCCTGTAAGCTATGCTCACACCTGCTGGCGACAAGCATGTGGCCTCGAGTTCAGCAGTGGCCGCACATTACAGCCCAGGCAGGAGCACCACCCAACTCAATTGCCTGCCTGGCTCACATGATGCCCAGCCCAAAGTCGCTGTAGGCGTCGCCGTCCAGGGAGCCCTCCCTGAACCACTTGAGTGCCCTGTCAGGGTTGGCTGCCACTGACTTGCCCAGCAGATAGCGGTACTCGCCTCCGCTGAGCTCCCCACGGATGCCCCTGCAGCGGATCGATGAGACATGGACTGATGTGCCTGCACGTCCAAGGGAGCAGGGAGGGCCAGTGCACCGCCTCCAGGTCTGGTGCTGCTGCATCCCACAAGAGGCTGGTGAGTTCCCCGACATGCTCCAGCCCCAAATAAGATCACTGCACAGAATGGGCTCCCTGCCATTGTGTTGGCTGCAGGGACCAGCAGGGACCAGCAGGGTCCAGCTCAGCCCATGTGGAGCGCCTTTGGCAGTGTCTGCTCCCCTCACCTAAAGTCTGCCTCATCTTCTGCGGCAGTCACCAGCAGCTGCTCATCGTCCCACACAACGCGAACCTGCATGTCCTCCACAGCGCTGGCCAGGCTGCTGGCGCTGCCATCCATGTGCTTCCAGCGCAGGTAGGTCTCCATGGGGCCAAAGGGCCTGAAATCCGGCATGGCGGCGACCTGGCGGAGCAGGGGGCGGGCGACGGCCACGGCATGCCTGCACGCACAGCAGGAGCTGCAAGCCTGAGGCTCTGCTGCAGCAGCGGCGAGACGCCATGCCTGCGCAGCAGTCTGACAGGGGTGCAGGTGGCAGCCACTTGGCAGGGGAGGGGTTGGCCACGTGGGGCCTGCAGAAAGCAAGGAGACGCTTAATGCTACAACTCCATCGCCCTGCTGCAGCAGTGGCACTGCCATGCACAGCCACGCTGTGGGAGTGAAGAGGGGTCTGCAGTCTGCACAGCAGGGAGCACACCACAGCAGGAGTTCCCAGCAATGGAAGAGACGTATGTGGGCGGTGCAAGATGACAGAGGGGGCAGGTGTGAGCAGCCGCTATGCTCAGGTGGGAGCCCTGGTGACAAACTACGTTGACCCCATAGTGTAGCAAGGAGTGCGCCCCCGCAATGGTCAGTCTGCACTGGAGGGAGCTCCCAACACAGGACTGGATGCCTGCAGTCCCGCGGCCTGTTGCCCACATGGGCCCAGTGCTGAGTCCTCTCAGCCCGGACCCTCTGGCAACAGCCCCACTGTCAGCCTGCCGCCTGAACCTGCGGGAGCTTCACGCTCTCCCCTGTGCACACACCGAGCACTAGCCGCAGCAGCTTCATTTCGCCGACTGCCAGCAGCACCCATAGCCCTTCTGCAAAGAAACGCAGCAGGCCCTCTCCTTCACACCGTGCAGGCTCCTGCTACCAAGGCCAGGCAAAGTCACCTCACACATGCCTCGCAGCTCTGCTCCACGCCCTCCCCCATCTGGATTCGCACTGCCAGCACAGCCCTAGCCTCGAGCGACCCTGCATCTCTCGCTGCTCGCAGCCAGCCCACTGCCGTCGCCTCATCGTGCGCAATGTGGGGCGCAGCGACGCCAGAGGCAGCCAACGCTGCCACAATGAATGCTGCATCTGCTGCCTTGTGCTTGGAACTATTGACATTGGGCGCGTCGGTGGCATCACCTGAGATGGCATTGCAGTGCATTTAGGTGACGTACAAGCAAGGAGGTGTGCAGAGCTCTGCGCATGTCATTTTAGGCATGTCACTCACCCCCTATTTCAGGGCCTGAGGGCGGCCACAAATCTGCCCAGATGGCTCCCTGAGGGTTCCATGACTCCTGATGCTGGCTTGGGGTGGGATCCCAGTCCTGCAGGGGGGCAAGTGATACATTTGCACCATCCCTGTGGTCGAGCAGGAGGCGTGGCACCACCCAGTCTTGGCAAAAGATGTGTGGCACATCTCAAATGATGATTGTCCCCAGACTGGGCAGCCAGACAGAGTCTGGACAACTGGGACGACACCAGCACACCCAGGCCCATCCCCTGAAACGCCTGATACGGCGACACACAAACTGGCTGTAAAGGCAGAGCACCACAAAGGACACATACCCACCTCGGCATCTTGCGAAAAGTCGGGGTCCAGCTGCCAGGCTATTGCCTCAATGGCACCCAGCTCTGCATGCAGCCAGAACACACACCTTTGCTGGCCACACCTTGCTGAGGCTAAGCCAAGGCCAAGCTGCATGCAGCCAGGCCAGCCAGACTCTGCAGGTGCAGCTAACACCAAGCCTCCAAAGTTGCAGGGGGTGTCAGCTGAAGACATTACAGCGACAGCAGCAGAGCCCAGACTGTAGCTCGGGCCTGGCAATGCCTCTGCAGTGCCCTGGGCACCTCATGTGCTGTGTTGGGTACTGGACTCAGGGCAGAGCGCAGTGCTGCCTCTGTATGCAGGTCCCAAGAAGCTCTATTGTGACGTTCAGCAGCCAAGCCTCATGAGTGAGCTTAGCATGTCTGATGTGTAAAATGGGAGAAAAGCTGCCCTGAAGGCCCTCTGCTCTGCATGAGAGCAGGCAGCTGCACCTCCCCTGCAGCATAAACATCCTTCGCACCTTGCTCCAGATCCTGCCCCTTGAGGACCGCACCCATGTGTGCTGCCAAGATGTTGCCTGCTGTCCCTGCTGAACGATCCCAGAAGTCCTCTGCTGGCACGACAAGCCAGGACTGTGGTGTGTCGATGCCTTGTCTGCTGTCAATATTGCTGAAGCCATTTGCACCTGTGCATGGGGACAAGGCAGGTTGCAACATGTTAGGTGCGCCACAGCCAGTACTCGCTCAGGGGCCCTCACCTTGGCGAGCAAGCAGCAAGCATAGCACCAGCCATGCGGGCCAGGCTCTCCAGCATGTGCAGCCCGGATGTGGCATGCTGAAGTATGACTTGGATCGCGTTACTTGCTGTTTGACTGCTCAAGCGCGACTACGGTGTGAGGGCGCATGGCTTGGACTGCACCATGGCATAGCCCACACTGCAAAAGCCAGCAAACGTCGGTCCTGCACCTCTGCAGCGAGAACACCCCAGTGCCAGTGCCAGTGCCAGTGCCAGTGCAAGAAAGTGCAAGAAAGTGCCAGTGCCAGTGCAAGAAAGCAAGTCTCGGAGAAAGTAAGTTGACACTGCATGGTGTAAGTCTGTTCAGGCTGCTTCAAGCACCACATGTTACGCTGCTTGAAGCAGCCTGAACAGACTTACACCAGATCTAGCCTTGGCCGCTGGTTGCTTCAGCTTCAGCTTCACAGTCACCCACCCCAAAGATCTGACAGACGCCATGGGTTACCCATCTTGCAGCAGTGCTTTGCAGAGTCAGCCAAGGCAACTTGTTGCTGTGGCGTCAGCTGGTGGCAGCGTTCAACTCCCAGCCATTCATGCAGATGTCAAGGCAGCGGTCAGTCAGACGCATGTCTGGTCAAGCAACCTGACAGGGACTGAAGCACTGCGGACGCAGTCAGCAGGAGTCACCTGCTGGCACTCACATGGCGAACAGCAGGCCTGGGTCTGGCATTTGAGGAAACCACTGGTGGAGGAGGGGCGATGCAAGTCTCGTCCTCCCACTTCTGCCAAGACGGGAGTCGCATGCTCCTCCTCCTCCTGATGACATCATATGACATGCTTGACAGAAACGATATCCATTTTGTTTGCATATAGAGCCCCACAATTTTGATTTGTGACCTCTAGAGACTGCATTTATTGATTAGGTCCACCACAGATCTTCTCAGTGAGCTCCGTCTGCTTCTTGTCAGGCGGCGGTCTGACCAGGGCAGTGCAAAGAAGGCACCTGCCATGGGTCTTCTGAAAGTGGCCCTTTTGCTGACGCTGCTGGCAACCTGTGCCTACGCTGATGAGCCATATGTGAACCTCACTTACGTGCCAGGTGAGGGGAATCAGTCTTGTGAACTGTTTACATCATGTTGAATTCAGGCAGTTGCTGTACCACAACATCCCATGCAACTTGTACCAGTGCTTGTCCTAGGCTGTGAACCCAACCTGCTGGTGCAGATAGCCGCACTTGCAGTCAAGAGAGGGCAGCCGATATGTGTACAGGCCACACAGCTCTTCAATGTGCTGAGCACCAGTTTTGTCCTTGCCTATACAGGGCCTCCCACAGTGCTCTACAGCGGCTACACAACCTACCAGCTCACAAAGAGCCAGGCGCAGAGCTACTGCAACACCGGGTCGCCAGCCTTCCCTGTGGTTGATGCCACCATTGACGATGTTCACTCGGTGAGATTGCTGGCTGCCATGTGAGCCAGCAAAGTCAGCACATGTCATTTCAGCCCCATGGAGAGCCAGCCAGATGCACACTGAGTGGGCTGCACAGCTGCCTAGCAGCCCAGCTGCCCAGCTGCAGCAATGCAGTACAGGGTGGCCACCCCCTGCATGACAACATGCTTATCTCACCTTTGGCTCAGCCAGAGCTGCTGCTATGAGATCAGGCTCCCAGGGCCTTCCGGGTTGGGCTCTCCTGCTGCGGGGCTCCTGTTCATGGCGAGCACCATGGCATCAATTGGATGATCTAATCAGCCACTGAATTGTCCTGGCAACTACTGCAGGCACACAGGTGCAGGCCCCTATGCCTGACATCGGGGCATGTTCTGGCCTTGCAGCCCTGTCACTATGCCCCTTCGCCAGTCAGGCGTGCTCTAGCTCAGCGGTGCTTCAGCCGCTTTTTTCCTACTATACAGCATTGTGCAACTTCTCACCACCAATTATTTGCGACGCTGACCCACTGTGTATGTTCTGCAGGCCATGATGGATGGCACCCTGACATGCTCCCAGCTGGTGGAGAGTTACATTCAGGTGAGGGCTCATCAGCATGGTCCCTGTTGCACTGTTACAGTCCACTGGTGACAAATACCAGCAGTCAGTCACTTGACGTCAATTCAGCAAATTCTGAGCTCAGGGTCACTGAAATGGGTCTCATATGTTCCTGTGGTGCACCTGCAATGAGGCTGTCAGCTGTCAGCTGCTCGTTGCTGCAATGCATCACAAGGTGCTTGGTACATGCAGGTCCATCTGCCCCTCTTTGCATCTTTGTCGTTCATTGTTGCTCACAGCTTGCTGCTCATGCCTCTCACTGCCACAGGCACACACATGAGTGCACCTGATCCAACTTCAGTGTCCACAGGCAGCCTGTCGCAGCCTGCCCCTTGCGGTCCTACCCACCTGTTCAAACCCAAGAGCTGCATTGGCCAGCTGTGCCTGCTCACCTGCAAGTGCTGCTCTCACCAGTTGCCCTGCGGCCTGCTGCAGCGCATGAGTGCGTATGGTCCCCAGATCAATGCGATCCGGGAGGTCAACCCTGACATTGTGGCTGAGGCTGCTGCCATGGATGCCATGCTGCCAGCCTACCAGAGCGGGGCAGAGGAGATGCCCCTGCTCTTCTGCGTGCCCATGCTCATCAAGGACAACTTTGACACAGGTAAGGAGACTCACTTATCAGTTTTGTGACAGATTCCCAGCCTCTGAGACTTTTGTGAATGCAGTCTGCTGGGTCTGGCTTCAGTCTGTCACTCTGTGATGCTGCACACAACTTGATGCACCTGATGTCACCAGCTACTTGTGTGTTGTTTGCGGCAACAAATGAATGCACTGCAAGCAGAAGGTGCTCCGACACATCATTGCACCAAAAACATCCCTGCTTGCCCTGCAGTGGGGATAGCCACAGCCAATGGCGCTGTGGCTCTGCTCGACAACTTCCCTCCACAGGATGCAACGGAAGTCATGCAGGTCAAAAAGTATGGAGCTCTGGTGCTGGCCAAGGGCAACATGGCTGAGTGGGCCTTCTCGAACGCCATCTCCATTGGCTCAGGCAAGCAGGCCTCAGCCGTGCCATCTGCTTGTCTATGGGACCCCTGGACAAATTCAGACACCCAAACTTGGCAGCAGAATGTTTTGTGTTGCCTCCAGCAGAGACAGATGCATCAGTCCATCTGCACTGAGGTGGACAAGACTCACCAGACAACTGAGCAGTGCCATCCTCCTGTGATCATCTCGCGTGTGGCGTTCTTGACTTTGCAGCTTTCTGCGTGATGCGTAACCCCCTCTTCCCAGGCCTGCTACGGCACCATTCCCTGCTGCCTGACCTGTCCTGTGGACTGTTTCCTGACCCTGAGCTCTGCTCTTACTTTTGCAGCCTTTGGCGTGGTGCAACAAACCCTGACGATCTAGACAGGAGCAGTGCTTGCAGCTCACACTTATCTTCCCGCGTCTGACTCTAAGGTTCATTTGCCTGCAGCCTTTGGTGTTGTGCGCAACCCCTTTGACCTGGATCGTAGCAGTGCTGGCAGCTCAGGTGGCCCTGCAGCTGGAGCCTCTGCCAATTTTGGCATGATCTCTTTGGGCAGTGACACCGGCAACTCAATTCGGGGCCCCTCAGGGCACAACGGCTTAGTGGGCATCCGCTCATCCATTGGACAGACCAGCAGGTGAGTCTGGGCTTTGCGAGTGTTGCAGTAATCAGCTGGGTTTGGCTTCCCACGCTGCTTGCGTGTTCCTGTGCTCTGGTGAGGGCACAGTGTGGCCTGCAGATGATGCATGCAGCAATAGTGTATTTTGCACTCTGGCTGAGGAATGCGGCACTCATGGGGGTGCTCAGCCCTGATAGCAGCAGGCGACTGCAGCTTGCTACCACCAGTGTCTAGCCCATGAATTCGTACACCGCCTGCGGGCGCCAGATTGGCAGGGCCCATGACCCCCCACCCTGTGCCATGTCCAGCATGCAGCAGTGCCTCACTGTGACAGTGCTTGTACAGCCCCTGTGGGCTTCGCCTGCTCAGCAGCGCAAACAGGGCATCAGTTCTGGGTGCTCAGCAAGCAAGGCTGCATGCCACACCCCTCCATAGTGGTCCATCCTTGCATGCAGAGGTGTGCTCTCTCCTCCTCAGAGTCCTGTCAATGCCTCAGGCGCTGGGGTACCTCCTGAGCAGAGCAATGCGCCACATGTCAAGCGCCATGCCTCCAGGTTCTGCCTGTCAGTGCTAAGTGTGTGCGCTCCTTTGCTGCAGGGCTGGCATCATCCCACTGACCCTGAACAGGGACATCGGCGGCCCCATAGGGCGCTCAGTCTCTGACGTGGCCAAGGTGTTCACTGCTCTCACAGACTTCTCCATGTTCCCCGACGGCGTGGACCCCAGGTGAGTTGTCACATTGATGAGATGCTTGTTAGCAAACTGCCTGCATCAGCCCAGCTGCTGTACACTTTATAGAGGGCTGCTGGCAGTCACTTCTGTTCCCTTCGTGCAGTCTCATGCCAGCATCGAATGAAAGTTCTGATCGATGTCATGTGCAGCCGGTTGCTGCAGACATGATGGCTTGTGTGAGACGCAACTTTCCAGCCTGTGGCGATACACACCGCTCCCTTAGTGTCGGTGTGTAGCAGCTCTGAGGCCAGGTCAGATGGCCGGCCATGCCCTCAACAGGTTAGAACTGCTTCTACATGTAGAGTGAGACTTATGCACCATGCCTGCAGGGATACAGTGACAGCCTTCAGGAACAACTACACCCACCCAGCCAACTACACCTCCCTGCTCAACCCCAACGGCCTGGAGGTGAGTGTGGCAGCATTCCACTGCTGGCTGCAGTGAGCAACCCGCGCACAATGGAGGGCATGCTGCCTGCACATTCACAGCATTATCCGCATGTATCAGTGCAGTGCCACAAATGCTGCTCGGCTGTAGCCTGCTGAAGCAGTCAGTGTGCCACAGATGCATATGGCTTGCACAGCAGTTGCCGCCGGGCAAGTTGCTCGACCCTGTCTATCTGCAGGAAAGTTACCTACTTGCTACTGCAGGGCAAGCGCATCGGCGTGCTCAGGTCATATGTGGATGTCCCAACCAACGACCCGGAGATTGTGCGACTCTTCAACCAGGCAGTGGCTGACCTGGAGGCTGGAGGTAGGGTACGCGATCGCTCCCTCTTGCTGGGCGCAATCTTCTTTATGAAGGGCATTTTTGCACAAGCAGGTCCTGAGACGTTGAGGCTACAGCCATGTTTGGGCATGGCCCCCGGGGAGGGGGAGGGGGCAAGGGGGGAATCTTTTGCGTGCACAGGTTGGGTGGCTGGAGCTTTTGGGGCATACAGCACGCTTGGCTGCTGTGACAGACCTTCACACTGGAGCTGGCAGACATCTGCTGGCTGTGCCCCCACAGTGCCATATACACGCTTGGCGGCTGCTATAAAGAGCAAACCCAGCGCAGCAAACAACAATGGACGCCCCTCTGCTCACCTCCTGCCCAGACATGCTGATGCAGTGGCAGCTTTGCCACTTGCTGTTCCTTCCAGGGCAGGTCATGTAATCATGTGAGCTTACACCAGCTCGCTGGCCTGCTCCCCAGGTGCTGAGATCGTCGACAACTTCACCATCAGCGGCAACAGTCTGGGCGACCAGGAGTGGAGCGGATATGTCCCAGTCACCACAATCGCTGACAACGGCTCCATTGTCAACACCGGCGAGTATGGGTTCAACAATGGCAGCTGGTGAGGCATTCCCCAGGATTGTCAGGCAGGCTGCACCGGGTGTCAAGCATTTGCCATGTGTTGCCGTAAAGCTGGCAGACCTCCCTGGCAGGTGCTTAGCAGCTCACTTCAGCGAGTGCAGCAGCCCTGTCAGTCCCTTCAGCACAGCTGCAGGGAAGCAGAAGATCTGGTGCTATGGAGCACACCTGCCAGATCAGCCCACTTCTGTCAAGGCATGCAGGCAGAATGGCGCCAAGTGGCCAAGAGCCACCCAGCCGCCACGCCAGCTCTCAACACTTGACCTTGTCCTCATGCTGCAGGTATGTGGGCTTTGGAGCTGAGGGCCACTGGGAGTCTGACAGCGCTGACGCCTGCCCCAACTTCAGGGAGGATCTAGAGGCCTACCTGAACACGAGTGGTTCACACTACAGGACCCTGCTGGTGGGCACCATCTGAGAATCAACAACTTGAACATGCTGCTGACTTGGCTTGCTGAGGCAGAGCAATGGGCCTGTGCCTGTGCCTGTGCTGCCCTGCATCAAGGTCCAGCATTATATGGCCTCGTGCTCAGGGCTGCCTGCCAGCATCATGTCGAACATGAGACGGCACGAGGCTGCATCATGTGCACGTCAGGTCAGGGTTTGGTTTGGTCCACTGTTGACAGTCCAGAAGGCAATCAGGCCCTGTGGGCAGCACTGCTGAACATGCCTCAATACTTACAAGCAGGTGTGTCAAAGCCTCCCCACCCTGCCTGCAGGACATCTACACTGATGGGCTGTTCCACCCCTCTGTCACAGACAGCATGGCCTCCCCCTTGTACCAGAGCAACTTCTCCACCTCCGCTATCCTGCAGCAGCCCAGCAGCATAGCTGCCAACCTGACCTGCACCTGCGGCCAGTTCTACGACAACCCTTGCCGCGTGGAGGAGCGCGCGGTGAGACATGGCAGCACTCGGAGCCCTCTGCATGTTGCTATTGCCAAGCTGGGGGGGGTGTTTGCACCTTGGAACCCCTGCCTGTCTGTGTCACTGCAGCTGCAAATGTCTTTGCCGTTTCTTGTAACTTTGGTGAACTGCCTGCAGAGGTTGATTGAGAGCATGGACGCTGATGGCATCGACGCCTTCATCTATCCAGGTGGGTCAAACTGCCTGCTGTGCCTGCGACAGCTTTCTGGTGGTTGAGGCAGTCTCTCAAACAGCCTCTGTGCATGGCCGCCATGAGCACATGTGCAGTCTTTCCCATACATGCACACAGGTGCCTGTGTGCCTTGCAGGCGGGGCAATGCTCTGACTCGCTGCACGGATGCAAGCTGCACCCCTTCCACGGAAACGGTTACGCCTGACAGACCATAAGAGGACCCTTTCATTACCCCATCTCACCAGCCCATCTCATACATGTTTGTGGGTGCCCTGCAGGCTGGGGCAACCCTCCTCGTCTGATTGGTGACCTGTCCCAGACTGGCGCAACCCCTCTGGGCGACTTCTCCCAGGGCCTCCTGCCGGGCACGGGCGCCCCCGGCATGGTGGTGCAGATGGTGAGTCAGAGGAAGAGAACAACAAACATGAGCTCTGGAGAGCCAGCGGTGGGCAGCAGGATTGCAGTTGGCAGGAGCGCCTGCTGCCTGCCAGGGGCACTCCTGGCATGGTGGTGCTGATAACCAGCCCAGCTGACACAAACAGGGCCGCTTGTTTGCATGCCTGAGGATGCTGCTGCCTGGCACCCTCTGCAAGCTCATTCCCCAGGACTCATTCCATTCAGAGACCTGGTGGGCTTGACCAGCTGCAGCCACCAGCTGCTGCGTTGGCTGATGGGCTTTAGATAAGGGGTGTTTGAAGTACCATGCTCAGCGCTCAACACTTCCTCACACTCCACATGGCCACATGGTATGCTTGCAGCAAACCCCTGGCTGTCTGCCTGCAGGGCTTGCATGCCAACTTGAGCACCCCAACTGCTCTCCAGATCGGTGCTCGTCCATTTGATGAGGCCACGCTGTTTGAAATCGGCTATGCATATGAGCAGCTGGTGAGCCCCCAAGCTGTGCATGACATGCTGTCTACATCCCACAGCTGGCTCAGGGACTGCAAGCAGCGGGCGTGCCGCATCTTGCTGTGACTCCTTTGGACGCGGTCAGGGAGTCCCTGTGGCTTTCTGTGTGGTGTGTCCCCCACACAGTCACCTGTTCATGAGCCAAGGCAGGCAGCATCAGCTTTCAATTACACGGCATCCTCAAACAGAATTGGCCTTGCTCACTGCAGACCCAGCACCGCGTGCCTCCTCCGCTCTTCCCTGAGTGCACCGGCGCAGTCACTGCTGCAGCAGCCCCTGCCCAGATGATGTCAACTGCAGTCTCTGCCTCAGGATGAGGCTTCAAGCAGCTCATGTGATGTAGCAATGGCGGACAGAATAGCAATGCTTGCCTGCTGCTCGTGAGCTTGCCTGTCATTGGGGCAGCTCAGCTCATATTGTCAGCAGCTCAGAACCAGTCCACCAGAAAATTGGGAACCATACTTTTTAGTCAACCCCGGAGCACATGCTTCTGCCAGCATACCCTGCCCTGTTGCCCTCTGTATATGCTCAATCTGTCAGAACATGATGATCACGCAACAAGACCCATTGCAACGCTGCTTGGTGCAGGCCAGCTGGGCTGTGCCTGCTTCAGGCAGTGTCAGAAACCCTTTTGAGCGCTTCCTCTGACAATTGTGAAGCTTGAAGTACGCAAGGCTTTCGTTTTGACAGACAGCAATTTCAGCTGTGTTACAGTCTATCAGGTCTGCTCCAGCAGAGACAGAGGTTGACACATGGACCTATGTACATGCTGCTTATTGTCAGATCTGCCTGAGAACAAAGTGCTTGCGCTCCAGAGTTTGATACTCACGCAGGAGTGCAGCAGCGGCCGCAGTGTACAGAACCTGCGGGAGCAGATGCAGTGCATGCATGGACATGCGCTTGTCATGACTAGTCAGTACTGTGCACATGTGCAGCTGGCAGGTGATGAAGCTGTAGCTGCAGCTCATAGCATGAGCATGTCATAGCACAAGCCTGTGGAGGACGCCCTGACATCATGCGCTCAGTTGCAGTCAATAGCTGTGCTCGTGGCTTACACGAAGGACAGCTCAGCAACATGCTGTGGGCAGGCACAGCACTGCACAATGATGCAATTGTCTGGGCCTGCACAAATGTTCTCCAAGAGCAAAAAGAGGGAAAGCAGGGCCTTTTTGGCAGCCGCATCTCTGAGGGGACTGCAGCTCTCAAATCAAGCTGGCTGGTTCTCATCGCTTATATCTGAGAGCGTGGCTCATGGATGTGCAAGACGCGGGACTGTCCCATGCCCCCTAGCTGCCGCCGCCTCTCTCCATCGAAACTCCAGTGGCCCAGCGTGGCATTGGGCTTGTTCCAGGGCGTCTGGAATGAGCAGGACTGCTCATCAGCCCCAGTGCACCCCCACTTCTGCTGGTAGTACTGCTCGTTGCGGAAGTAGTTGGCGCTGGCTGTGTTTGCAGCGCTTGGCTGCTGCTTCCACCCAATGAGTCCGCCGTGAATGCCCTGCACATCTGCAGGCAGGGACAGACGCATGTAAAAAGGGAACGCTGGCAGCACTGCATTGCTGCTTCCACTCTATAAGTGTCAGTGCCCTGCTCATCCACAGGCAGGAAACCCAGTCTGAGTGAAAGGGTCATAGCTTGCTGAGCTTATCGGTCGTACTAGTGGCCACCTCACATCAGGTTCGTCAAGGGTCTGCCTATCTGCTGGCCAACTGGGTCCTGCATCTCATGTGAAGCAAAAGCAGTTCCTCCTCTGCAGCCAGGGCGCCCGCCTGCCTCGTGTGAAGTTGCAGAGAGCAGCAGATGCAGGCTCTGGCAGGCAGGCTGGCACACATTTCACTGCAGGGCTGGACGGCGACCTGGAATGAATGTGCTCGCCACCAATCCTTCAGATGGCAAGCCACCTCTTGATTGGGCCACTGCAGCAGCAGCGTCTGAGTGCCTGCATGCCTCACCTCTGTACCAGATGCGATGCCCGCTGTGGTCTGGCCAGCCGCCATATGCCAGCAGCATGCGGTGGCACCACTCATTGTCCTGCAGACACGGGCAGCGCAGATGCTGCTGAGGTGTAGTCAACAACTTCGCAGGTTCAGGAATGCCAGCTTAGCCTGCAGTCACATCGAGATATTGTGACAACTTGAGCACGACCGCTGGCTGGAACAGGTCAGCAACGAGGCGCTGGGTGTCTGGGGGACTGCTATAGGACTGACTGCATTCCCATGCTGGCCGGTCAGGAGAGGCTGTCGCATGCATGCGTAGGGCTGCGCTGCAATGGCTGTGCTGCCCCACCGCATGCAGGCCAGTCAGACATGTGCCGCATGCCCCATGGCTGCTTGCTGCGCTGTCAACAGGAGTTGTGCAAGCTGCAGCTGGCCTTGGGGGTTGTAGACCAGATGTTGTCATCGCCGCTGCTCTGATGCTGCATTTGCTAGGCTGCAGCCATTTTCCAGCCTGATACAAGCAGGAGAAGGGCTGGAACAGCAGCAGCCTGAACAGCAGCAAATCCCAGTGCTGGCAGCTTGCCTCAAAGTATGCCGGCCAGATGTTTTCATCAAAGCTCCCCAGGCGCTGCAGCATGGTTTGGCTGATGGCAAAGAGGTTGTAGTCTGTCCCGATGGAGGCACCATCCTCCTTTAAGTCAATGTGCGCCATCAGCTCCGGTGTCTTCTGCAGGACAGCCACCACCACACCTGACTACCTGTTGATGTGCTGGGCATGGGCAAGTCAGCCTGCCCAGCACTCAGTCAGCCTGCCCAGCGCTGTTGCAGACCCTGCAGCCACCCTCGCAAGTTTGTCCTGCATCGCTCTGCTGCATTGGCGCCAGTCTGGCCACAGGGGCGGTGGAGTGGCAGCACCTGCACATCTGACGCTGGACAGGCAGAGGTGCAGACTGATTCAACAGTGCTGTGCAAGCTGCTCTGCCACGGCGCCTGCAGACCATGGGGTGTGCGCTTCCCCACAGCATCAGCCCCAGGCTCATTTGTGGCACAAGGAAGAGAAGCGGCTGGAAGCAGCGCCCACTGCACCTGCATGTCTGCCTTGCACTGCTGTGCAGCTGTCCAGGCAGCACTTCCTTGAACAGGCAAGCTGCTCCTGCAGCTGCTGACCGGTGCCCTGTTGGGCTGAGTGCCAGTTATGGCCAAGGCAGACCAAAGTGCGCCCGCAGGTCCAACTCACCAGCCTGGCAGCTACCCCTGTCTAAAGAATGCCCCCCCTTGCAGGGCTGACCAGCCGCCCCTGCATGGCCTGATCACATGGCCGTGCCAGCCTCGCAGCCACCCTGGCCAGGTCTGCATAGGCACAGGCTACCACTGCAGCGACTGTCTTGATGCACTGCAGGACCTGCCTTGCGGTGGGGCGCAGCAGCTGGCGGTACACTTGCAGGCCTGTCTTGCATTGCTCTGCAGGCTGGTGCAGCAGGGTGCAGCACCCAGCACACCTGCAGGTCTTGCTCCCACAGCTATCCAGGCATGGGCGACACTGCTCACGGCACAGGCGGCAACCTGCAGCCCCCAGCATGTCTGCAGGCCTGTCTCACATTGCAGTGCAGGCCTCGGCCAGTAGTGGCCCTAGCGCTAGCTTCAAACAGCAGCCTGAAGGTCGGGGCCACACTGCTGTGCAGGCTTGACTACTGCTCTTTTAAACACAGAACGACAGAGTGTGGATTCCAGTGTACCTGCAGCTCTGGCTTGTATAACTGCACAGGCTTGGGCCGCAATACTCACAGCCCAGCTCGCCCACGCCGCTGGCCCGTATCGTGATGTTGTGCAGGCTTTGCCAGCACTGCTGCCAACACAGTGCAGCACCCACCACACCTGCAGCTGTGGCTCACATTGCTGCGCAGTCTTGCCCGACGATCCCTGCAGCGCCTGCTTGAGGGTGCCACACCTTTACCTGCTAAGGATGACTGGCCTCGCTGCTGCAGGTGCGGCGGTTGACCTGGCGCGCAGCAGCAACCAGCCTGGTGGCATACCCAGACAAAGGCACCCAGCCCACCTGCAGGTCTGGCGTACGCTGCTGCGCCTTCGTGGCCACCACCCTGAAAGGACTGGTGCAGAGCAGCAGCCTCTGGTGATGCACCAGCACACCTGAAGGTCTGCCTCGTACTGCTTGGCCAGCTTGGACAGCTGCCCCGGAAGGAATGCGACGTCATAGGCAGTCACCACAACCCAAGGCGCCCTAGGGTCGACTGCGATGATGTGGTTCCAGCTCTCTGAGCAGCCCAGGCCCTCCGTGACCTGCAGTGAGAGCATGGGGCTGAGTGCTGAGGTGTGAGACCGGCAAAAGGCACATCCAAGTCCTGTCACTGTGCTTCTGCAACTGGTTGCAGTGCTAGGCATGGGTGAGCACCATAGCATGAGACCTGCAGTGGCATCTCTCAGTGCAGAGATCACCCACCAATACCCCTGCAGGAGCAGCGAGGTGGCAGTGAAGCGGGAGCTGCTTGCAAGCTAAGGGTCTGAGGGCAGGTCGAGGAATGGCAGCCAGCTCCATCTCTGGCCCGGTCAGGAACATGAGCAGAGGACAGGTTTGATGACGACAAAGCTTCAAGGCTGTGCAGGCTGTTGAACTGCAAACAGCCGGTTGACAGAGCAGCAAATTGCTGAGAAGCTACCCTCAAAGAGGAGCTCACCTGAATGAGGGTCACATTCTCATATTGGCCATGCAGCCTCCACAAGCTGTGCCATGTTTCGTCTGCTCCATCAGATCTGCCCCCATACACGACCACTATGCGCTCCACTGCATGGTCAATGCTGGCCAGCAGCCGCCCTGCATACCCTGCATGTCAGAATGCACAGGTTGTTGCCCTGCTGCATGTGCGCCTGAGCAACTTCACACAGAAGCGGTGTGACCTGATGGATCAGCAATCACACCGAAGCCCAGCACAGGGATCACAGGCTGGGCACGGGCAAGACGTGGAAGGGGAAGCAGCACTGCCAGACTTGAAGCCACCAGGGCCAGTAGCTGCAGCAGCATCAGTGACCATCTGGTGTAACGGCAGCGGTTTCATGGCCGCTGGAAGACAAAGATGATGGCAGGTCAATTGCAGACAGAATAATACATGTCTGCAGCACTCCTCGCCTCTCTGTGAGGAAGGGGCGCGGACTTGGGGCTCGCTTGAAACTGGTGAGACCAGGGTTCCGGACGCACTCACAATCACCGGATGCTTGGATTGTTTCATCTGCTGGCTGGCTTCTTTACAGATTGGTGGTTCTGATGGACAGTTTCACTCAGTGGTGGCTGCCAAATTGAACAGTCATATGATGTGGCTCATCATCTTGATTCTCTGGCATCTGGCCTGGGCAGGTGCGTCGGGCAGTTGCCAGGGTCATGGCATGTGGCGATTCCCTTCTGAATGTGCTGTCCATTCTGCAGTGACCAGCCAAGCAACAGGTACAGCATGCTTGTGTGTGCAGTGTTGCAACTCACATGATCTTGCACTGCAGCCGCATGCCAACATTTGTGGCACTGGTTTGCTTGGCCGTGAGCATTCTGTGCTGATGTGATTTTACTGTTGTCCTCGCAGGTGCCTCATCAACTGTCATCAGTTCAAATCTTGTCTGGAATGCCAGTGCTGATTTGCACGTAAGACATGTGTTGCAGTGCTGCACACTCCCTCTTTGCAGCCTACCTGCCAAGGACTGAGCTGATTGCTCTGTCTGTGCTCACAGAACCAGACAGCAATGCTGGCAAGATTCTACAATGCTACCGGAGGTAGGTGCCATGCAGCCACAGTATCACAGACATGCAGGCGCACAAGACAAATTCTGTCACTGGCTGTGGCCTGGGGTCACCTTGGCGACATAGAGGCTGTCTGTGGCACCCCCCTCTCACCTGCAACAGCTGGGCCACCGTCCTGGCCGGCCTGTCTCAGGAAGCACCTCTCTCTGCCTGCAGGCAGCACCTGGGCAGCCTACCTCAGGGCCAGCAGCAGCAGCTATGGTCCAACTGTCTCCAGCAATTCATCACTGGCACCTGGCCCTGCCCCGGCACCTGGTCCCAGCACTTCAGTATCTGCAGCACAGAGCACAGCTGTTTCAGCCATGTACACTGGCACAGGGCTGCTCTCGGGGCTGCTGGAGCAGGTGCCATGGTGAGGCACATACGCCATACAGTTGCCAACATCTCCAGCCGCCTGTCATGCCTGCCTTGTCTCACCTCCAAGTGCTGCATTGGGCCCAACTCTGGCAATGCAGCCAAATGACTCATGGGTCACTCTGTGGCACAGAGTACAGCAGCGTCAGGAGTGCCCTGGTCTGACAAGTCCAGGCGTGCACTGCAGGTTCACCCCAAATGTCAGCTATTGCAGCTGGATTGGTGTGGTGAGCTGTATCAGAGCCAGCTGAATGTGCCCATGCTGTGCATTCATAGTCCCACATGTTGCTGCAGACGTGTTGCCTCACAGCTGGAAACTCATTCCTGAAGCAATGCAGTCAGGGTGTGCAGTCCATTACGGGCCTAAATCTGGTAGCTGCAAATCTCAGCGGCACCCTCCCAGTGTGAGTGTGCACGCTTGCCAGGGAGGGGCTGCCTGCAAGCTGGGCTCCCACCTGAGCTGGGCAGAGCCTGAAACATCTGATGCTGTGCGTGCTTGTGGGTCCAGCTGCCCTGGTATGCGTCGCTGGCAGTGGCTACGCTCAGCACCACTGACTGTTGTCTTGCCGCCTGTGCGCTGCAGTGGCATATTCTATGCTCTGCCTGACCTCCAGGTGTGTCCGCCTCGCTAGAAAGCTGAGGCGCGCCCAGCACCTGCTCTGCACCTCGCTCCTGTGCTCTGAAGGTCTGCATCTGCACAACTTACCACTGCTTAACCTGCCGGCATTGCAAGGCCCAGACACGTTGCTCCGCCACCCTGTGACGCCGCCTCCCTTTGCTGACATCTTGCTTCTGAATGTGTAGTCCGTCTTTGTGTTTCTCAACCCTCTCCTCCATGGGTCCATGCCTGAGGGGCCCCCAGCACTGCAAACCAAGCTGCAGTTCTTCATGAAGTAAGCTCGTGTTGTGCCTGCATCGCGCAGCAGCCGGGAGCTGCGACAAGCACGCCTGTACTGCATGTGGCCCCAGACATTGTGGTGAAGCTGCCTGGGCTTGAGTTGTACCTGCACCCTGCATCCATGATCAGCATCCATCTTTGGCTACATGTGCTGCTTGACGGTCAAGTGCACCCCTTGCATTCCCCAGATCCATGGCTGATTGCTCCATCGATGCAGGCAGCAGCCCTGCATGTTCAGCTTCATCATCAGTCGTGCTGCACCTCCAATCCTATTTCTGCATACTCTTGCAGCTTCCAGACCGCCATGCAACAGCCCTGCATAGCCAGCGTGACCAACATGGCTCCCCAGGTCGATGACATTGTGGTGTACAACAAAAGCGTGAGCTGCTTCCCAAAATGGCTGGGGGCCGTTGCCAACTCATCTGTTGCACAATACACATCTCCAGGTGTGTCCCATTTCACCCCTAAAGTGCAGAGCCTGCAGAGGTCCGGGGCATATGATGTATCATCATGCATTGGGAAAGAGTGCATACCTGTCCTGCAACATGAGATGGAGGACCCAGCATTCCTTACACTCCCGCCATGTCGCATAATGTAACACCTCTTGTGATGCAGGGCTGATGTGTCCCACCCTTACGCTGAACCAGGTTGCAACAAAGGTGAGACTTGCACGCGTAACGCCCTGTTGCTTACCGAAGTAGTTGACAGCCTAATCAAATGCAATTTGAGAACACAGACCTCTGCTGGACAGGCATGGGGCCGGCACCTCCTCAATACAGACGTCAACATCGCAACTACCCCCGGCGTTGGAGGTATCGAGGCTTGTCTGCTTACTTAAGAAAGACTGTCTTACAGGCTAGGGATGGTGTTCTTGCTTCATTTGTGGCTTCCGTCATCAGTCTCTGCTCGCCCTGCTCCCTGCCCAACACTCCTCTGGGCTGATTGCAGGCCTGCAAAACGTAGTTGAAGTGCCCCCTTCAGCTGTTTCCTTTTCTGGGTGCTACTGCCAGGACTCATATGTCTCGCAGTGGAGCCACAGGACAGGTGAAAGTCCAGGCGATACAATGGTCCATTTGAGCACCTGCATGGTGGACACCCTCTTACATGTGCAGGTATCTGGGATATGACCTGCAAGTTGAAGCCCCAACCAGGAAGCAACCGCCTTGTGACCCTGCTGTCGATTTCGATCCCAATGGGAGTCCTGGCTTTGAGTGTCATTGTGACAGCACTCTTTTGCTGGCGATTTGGTTCAGCCCTGGGAAGGCAGTGGGAAGCAATGAGGGTGGCTCGCTTCAAGCGCAGGTGAGCTGCCTCACCTGCTGGCAGGCACGGCAGGCGTGTTGCCATCTCCTTGGCATGTGGCCATGCACAGCTTTCTTTGTGCCCTCCTGCATTGACAATGCTCATTCAGGTTTGAGAGCATGTGTGAACACTTTGCAGAAACCCACCTGGTACGCTGAGAGAAGGGCAGGCCCGTGGGTTGGGACTGGCTCCAAAGGAGGTGGGCAGTCTAGGATACACTCAGCAGACCCTGACTGTGGTGTGTGACGTGACAAAATGAACCTGGTGACAGCCTGACGTGCAGCGATGTCATGTGGGATATCTCACAGGAGCTGTGCGCTGCCCTTTGGATGTTTCTATCAGATGTGCCACATGGCCTGCAGGTCACGATGGTCATGACGGATGTAGAGGGGTCCACCCAGCTCTGGGAGCAGGATAGTGCTGCTGCAGACGAGGCAATTGCGTTGCACGACAGCATTCTGAGGGGCTTGCTGCCCACCTACTTTGGCTTTGAGGTGAGATGACTGCAGGCTGGCGAGTGCCTGGCATGCAAGTGTTGCCTGGACCCAACAAGGGGGAAGTGCGTCGCAAAGAAGCTGCCTTCTGACACTTTCATGCCGTCCGTCTCACAAAGCTCACGCTGGCATCGTCCCCAGGCACTGGCCGCACTCTGCTCTGCAGACCTTGTGTCCCTGCCTGCTGCTACCTCTGCTGTGAAGACTTTGCAGACCGGCTGAGTTCCCAACCATCCACCAGACTCCAGCCAGGACTGCCTGCTGCAGGTGACTACGGAGGGTGACGCCTTCCACCTTGCATTCCATGACCCCATTGATGCAGTGGGATGGGCACTGCATGTGCAGCAGGTGAATTGGCTTTTTTGCTTTAGCAAATTGGTTTTGCACACAGTCTACACGCCTCCCTTTCTGATGTCCGTAGGCATTGCTCAGTGCGCCCTGGTCGCCTGCTCTTCTCAAGCTCCCAGCTGCCAAGGTGACCCCTGTTGATTGCTGCATGATGAGCAAAACATCGAGTGTTATTGTCATGCTTTCAGCAGCTAGTAACGGTGCTGCTTAGGAGCAGCATGGTGTTTTCCACGCAGACTGCTTCAGGACAACACCACCGTAAGGCTCTGAGACCATGCCATGAGTACAGGAACTGCAAGATGCCATGGGAACTACCATTTTCAGGGGGCTGCGTGTGCGCATGGCAATACACACTGGTACTGCATCTGACCTCAGGGTGAGCCAAAGTGTGTGGCCACCTGCCCAGCATGCCTGCTTACTGCTGCCCTACTCAGCTTGAGTTTCAGCCTACTATGCATAGTCTAACACCCAGATCCTGCTGCAGGTGCACAGCATCACCAAGCAGGTCGAGTACAAGGGCGCGGTGGTTGAGCTGACTGAGACGATATCCCATCTACCAGCTGGCAGCCAACTGCTCTTCAGCTCAACAACCTTTGAGAAGATGTTTGGGCGTCTGCACGAAATCAGGCTGCCAGCAGATCTTGTAAACAGCCGATGCAGCCTTCAGCAAGCGCCACCGAGCAAGAAAGGATTGCCAGTCCTTGAGGTGAGTTCAGAAGGGTGGTGGCATATTGCTCCTTCAGGCAGGCAGAGGCCTGAGAGCCAAAGCCGCAAGACGCTTTGTGCAACCACTGCCATTGCTGGCACACCTGCACAGCAAGGTATGGGCAATGTGCAGGGCGTGTTGGTGGATGATGTCCAGGAGTCAAGCCCCAGCGCCAGCCCCATGATCCGAGCAGCCAGGCCTGTACCAAGGCAGAGATGGCGGGTGTGGCCCGCACACAGCGCCCGCACCCCAGCAGATGCCAGCTTCACCCAACTGCCCTGCTCTGTGCGGCCCTCCTTTGACGTACAACAGAGGTTACCCAGCTTTGCTGCCACAAATGAGGCACCCCTGGAACCAGGTGAGATCTGCATGACCGCCTCTCTGGTGCTGCCAGTGTGGAGGATGATCACCCCACCGCTGCTATTGTGCCTGGGGTGGCCAGGTGATGCAGCTTGTGTATGGCATTACCCTTGGCTCACTGATCCCGCCCGCATGCTGAAGCCGTGTGAAGTTTCGCTGTTGCCGGCTTCAGCTTTCTAGTCTCAAATTGTACTGCAGAGGTGCTGGCCACGTTTACCACCCAGGAGGACAGTGGACAGGTCTTTGTCATTGACATGGGCAGGTGCGGCCAAGCTTGACAGCTGCATCTTTTTCTGATGGGATTGCCCCAATGCAGTGGCTGAGGATGCCATGCGCAGGTGGTTCTGTACTGATTACGAGCCCAATCAGCGTTCTGCGGCTGATGCAGCCCTCCCGGTCGTGGTAGGCGTGCACTTGCTGCAGGTTCTGCCAAAACCTTTGGCAGCCAGAGCCCTGCACTTCCCGGCCTTCAACGTGCCCAATCAGGTCAGCGATGTTTGCCTGCATGAAAAGAGACCCTACTTGCATGGCTTGCTTAATGACATGTACCAAAGCGTCATGCACCATGGTCGCCCCTTATTCCAGTGTTGCTCTACTGCCTCACACTGATGCACTCAGACTTAGCCGGACCCCAGGCAAGCAGATCAAACTGTCCACAGTAATGAGCGTTGGTGTATTGGATGAAGAATGTGGTACCTGCAGGTTGGGCCAACCTTCTTTGACGCTCCTGGAGCACATGCAGCAGTATTGCCAGGCCAGAAGAGTCTCTCAGCACCAATGGTCAACGTGACTATTGTCTTCTGCGGGCCCTCTGGTTACAGGGTGAGTCCTTCAATGCTGATGTGCTGTATGTTTTACCACCACATGAACCATCATCATGTACTGGCTTGCTTACAGGACTCAAGTCAATACCATGCCTGAATGAGCTGGCCCACCTGACTTCTTCCATGTCTGCTGTCTCGGGTCTGCAGGAACTGATTGGCGTGGCCAAAGAAGAGGGCCCAGCTGCCCTAGCAAGGTTCAAGTCTTGTGTGAGGACCACACTTTCGGTCAGCAATGGCTATGAGTGCCAGGTGGGTCGCGCAAGAACCTGCAGGTGGCAGAGCTGACCTGCGTCTGCTGCGGTTGCGTTACTTGCCTTGCCCAGCACCAAGAGCAAGTTGCCGGCACTAGGAAAGAGTGAAGGAGGGCGGAGTCTGGTCGTGCTCTGTGTGCAGGAAAGGGACGGTCTGTTCATGCTGGCCTTTGCGGATCCAGCCAATGCCATCACCTGGGCTGTTCTGTTGCAGCTGGCTCTTCTCAGGTATGTCATCTCTGCCAGCCATACTGCTACAATAATGTCATCCTCCAAGTACAGCTGCGAGAAGCATGACCCTGGAGTCCGCAAGCTCTCTCAACATCGCGTGGCGGTTTGGCCTGGAGGACCATGGTGGTGTCTCCTGCATGCCTGGCTTGCATGTTGCTCTTGCCACGAGTTGAAGGTGACGGCAGGTGTCGTGCTGGTCCTCGGTGCTGGTCCTCAGTGCAGTGCTCTGTCGTGCAGACTGGACTGGGGCGACGATGTGCTGACCCTACTGCCCACTGCTGAGCGATTCAATCCGGTGGACGGCAGCCTGCTGTTCCGGGGCTTGTCAGCCAAGGCAGGGATCTTTGAGGGCGAGATGAGCAAAGTCACCCCCCACACGACCTCAGGCATGGCACAGAGGTTGCGGCCTGCCTGACACGGCGCACTGCACCCCGTAGATGGCAGAGGCCACAGGGCACCCAGGGCCAGAGTTTGCGCAACAGTGCTTCAGGAGGAACCAATTGCTGCATCCAGGCCCTGGGATTGCCCTGTTGTATGGAGGCTGGACAACATGTGTCTCCCATGCAGGGCGGGCAGACTACTTTGGGAAGGCAGTCAACAGGGCGGCCAGGTTTCTGGCGGCCTGCCGAGCAGGGCAGGTGCGCTGTGGGTCTGGTGAACTGCTTCAAGCATGAATGGCTCTATCTGCAGTAAGGGCCAGCATCAAACTGCGTCAGCTGAGTACTACCAGAAACTCTCATGCAACCTGTCATATTTGCAAGCACGAGCAGTTTGAGCGTTTGGCAGCGAGCTGACAAAGCCTGACGAGACAAAAAGCACCTTGTGCTGCCTCACTCAGGCATGAGCCAATTGTATTTCCTCTTCCTTTTTGGCAGATTTTGACGGAAGCAGGCACTATGGCCAAGGTGCGGTCCACTTGGGAGCAGACCACCAGTGCATCCCAGGCAGCTGCTAGCATGGGGCCGATGGCTCAGAGAAACTGCCGCCAGCTGGTCAAGCGCCGCAGCACCGGCAGCGGCCGGCGCACAGGCTCCATGCGGGGCTTGCATGCAGCTGTCGCCGCAGCCCTACCAGAACTGCAGCATCGCAGCAGCAGCCTGCAGACCCAGGTTCCCCGCAAGGAGCTTGAGAAAGGCGAAGCTGTATTGAGGCGGGCAGGCAGTTCTGCATCAAAGGTCACAATCAGCAGCCACGTAACTTCCTGTGTCGCAGTCGATGTGGAGAGCTATTTCCTTGGCAAATTCGCCTTCAAGGTGGGTCTGACAATCAGCTGCCAGCAGCATCTGAGGAATGGGACCAGCCTGCCAAAATCGTAACACCACGCAATGGCATCACTCTGGTCACTTGCCTGTGGCTGAAATATCCCTGCGCACTGTTATGGCGGCATGCAGATGAATGCAAACACATGCTGCAGGGTGTTGCGGACATATGTGAGGTCTGCCAAGTGTACCCCAAGTCGCTTGCAGCTGGAAGGATGGCCATGTACCCTCAGCAACTGCAGCGGGGCAAGGCCACTTGCATAGAGCCAGACAATCACCGGCAGTTTGAAGCCACCGTCTACTGTCCAGATGTGTTGGGGCTACCGTTGGCTGCTATGGAGACCGTGCCGTCACTGGTGTAAAACGTGCTGCACTGCTGCACACATCCCTTTGCCTTTTTTGGCCACTAGCTGACTGAAGATGAACGCCACAGCTCTCCTGTGCATCCAGCTGGTCGGCTGCATCATGTCTCCACCCTCTGCCGGCTTAGCACACTCCATGATTAGCACAGAGCTTTGTGAATGTCATGAGCAGTGCACTGTTTTTTTGAAATGCTTATTTTCTGAATTCATAGCTGTGTCTCAGCTTGTCACCACCTCTTGTCCTGAACATACACATATGTCTGCAGCCCAGACAAGCTGCCACAACTCTTGCAACTCAGAAAGCACAGCCAGGACATGTCAGGGTCTGGTCACTCCCCACTTGTCTGACTCAGGCTGCCAGCTGAGGGTCATGGATCAGCTCCAACACAGAGCTTGAAAGTTTTGTACACGAATTCGAAGTAGAATATTGACTCAATTGCTCAGTTTTCGACAAGCTAGATGGTAAGCAATGTGCTGGGGAGAGCAAATGCATTGTTCCAAATCAGGCGCACCAAAGTATGGAAAACCCTAGACTGGGTGTCATGCATGGGACTGGAATGCCAAGCGTGGTGATCAGCACAGGCAACCTCCTGCCTAGCCTCATGCATGTAATCTCAAGGAATGGGAGTAAAGTACAATAGGCATGTGCTGTGCCTGTTGACAACAGCCGCCTTGACTGGGCCTGGTCACATCCTCTGCCAGCCCTAATGTAGTGTGTTTGTGGGGTCAGCAGCGTGGTATCTACTTTCGATGCTTTGTTCACATGCTCTGCCAGCTGATGAACTGGCCGCGTGCATCTGCTGCCCCTAGCTGGTCCAGCAACATCATACCCTGCAGTGCTGTAGGACTGGGCTTCACTGGCGCCTCCTGCAGCATGCCTGCAATGGCAGAACACTCGCTGTCACTCATTTGTGAAACCAATGCGACGACGCAGGGCCAGAGGATCTGCAGCATGCCTGAGGGCCGTACTTTATGCGATAGAGCTCCTGCCGACGTCCACAGACAGCGGGCAGTGCAGCACTGTGCTGAAGCAGAGCAGGCAGGAATCCTCTCAACTTGACACCTTGCATCTAGTCCCCGTCTCCTGGGCAGACAAGTCTGCTTGAGAGCCGACAGTCAGGTACCGCTGATGTGGGTGGTCACAAGCGAGCAAGCTGTCGGACAAAGCTGACAGGCGCGTGGCTGTCCAGATGGGCAGCCTGACATAGCATGAGACAAATAAGATTCGTGGCTCGCCTTGGACGACTGCCAGGTGGTCGCAGAGGGCAAACATGTCCAGTGCATGTGGGTAAGCCGCAACCAGGGACTCTGCACACTGCCGAGGACCCAGCACCTGCACGCAGGTAGGGTAGACAATCACTGCAGCAGCCTGAAACTTTTGCCAACAAGGGACAGCTGGCATTCCCTGCAGCCGGCTGTGGCCTTGATCAAGAGGCACATTCAAATCCTTGCATCCCCCAGGCCTGCCCATGTCTGGGGACGCAGACACGACTCTGCTTGCAGCTTGCACTTTTCTGCTGCCGCAACAATACCATGGATCACTGCACTCAGCCATGCACATTGGGCACCATCATCAATACATCACATCCAGAGATTAGACCGGTGCAGGCTCCCATCCAGGTGATGGGACGCCCACTGCTGCTGGAATGGCCCGGCCTGCCTGGACAGGCGCCCCTCACATTGCACGAAAAGCTTCACCTCTAAGTAGGCAAATGCACCACAGTTCAATTTGCCAAACCCATCTGGACGGGCCCAAACAATAGCCAGAGGAGGAGCAAGGACGGACTCTGCCCAAGAGAGCACCAGCCTTTCTTTGGAACCGTTGATGAGAAGCAACCACTGCAAGCCCTTCACAGGCAGGGCAAGTGCCTGAATAGCCCATTCCATACGACATGAACAGCAGCCCACGCCCCAGCAGACCATTGCACAGACAGGATGATGAAGGACACCACCCTTGCCACCGCCACCAGACTGCATCCAGACTAGCGGTGATCACCTGCCCAAAGAGGCCTCCGCCAAACTGGATGAACAGCATCTTCTCCTCCACCAGCAGCTCTTGCAGTTGCGCAGCCTGACTGGCCACCTGCAGCAGCAGTAAGGTCTATGCTGCGTGATCTGCTATGGGAGGCAGCAGCTATGGCAGAGCTCCACAGGCCCGCACATTGAGAGTTCACTGACATTCATTGACCCCCGCAGCTGAGCAGCCTGGCTGACCACCTGCAGCAGCAAAGGATGGCTTCAAGGGCGGCAGGTCTCTGCTGGGGCATTGTAGGGGAGAACCATTTGAGACTGTCAAACTGCGACGGCCACCTGAACGCCTGTGCCAGTGCGGATTTGGTTGGGCAGGACTGGTGGGAAGGGGGTCACCTGATGTCCAAAACATCATGCAAATCATGACCAGCCCAGCTTGGAACAGGGAGCCAGGCTGCCTGAATGGCTGCTTGCAACGTTGCTGCAGGAGCAGGCTCCTCTGGCAGCTCCAGACACACATGTATGGACAGCCTGACCTGCCGCCTCATCATTGCAGACCATGCCAGAGCATAGGCTGGCATGCCAGTCTCTGAAGACCTACAAGAGCATGCCAAGACATATGCAGTCCTGCACCGCACCTCCGGATTCAAACCAGCCACCTGGCCGCTGCGCTCTACTGCTGCAGAGGAGGACTGCAGCTGGGCCATCAGCTCGCTGCGGCGCATGCGAACTGGCTGGTTGGCAGCCTGGAAGCTTGTGCTGCGGATGACCATCTCAGCCTGCTGCTCCTGGGTCAGCTTCATGCAGTCCTGCACAAAAATCATGACACTGCTGCTGCTCCTGGGTCAGCTTCACGCAGTCCCGCACAGTATGATGATACAACTGCTGCTTGTTGGGTCCGCTTCATGCAGTCCTGCACTGAGGGACGACAGGACTGCTGCTCCTGGGTGGGCTTCGATTACTCCTGCACCAAATGATGACAGGGTGAAGGCATCTGGGGGCCAGATGATAGTGCAGCCTGGCTTTGACTGTGCAAACCTGCAGGGCCGCTGCTGTGCACCCCTCAGCAACTGCATGCATGGTGGGACAGACACTTGTGTGCAAGGCAGCACAAGGAGGTGCTAGGAGTAGCATGTTGCAAAAAACGACAGCTGCAGCCTGCTTCTTGAGTCAGCTTGATGCTGTATTGCTGACAGTGGCTCAGCACAGGCAGGACAGATCAGCAGCGCCGGGCTGTCAGTTTTCTTCTCTGCACAACACCTGTCGCCTGCACAGCACCTGTGCACTGCTGCAGGGAGCCAAGGGGTGTGTTGGAGCAACCGGCAGCCCTGCAGCACCAGCGAGCAACCCTTCAAGCCCTCTGCTGCCTGGCCTCCGGCAAGAATGACGCAGGGCTGATCAAGCCTCTGTCACCAAGAATCACATCAAACATGATCAGTCAGCAGCGGCAAACAAAGCATACAGTGTGCGCTCAGTAGCAGTGCAGGGTATAGCACCTGACAATTGGCAGGCCGCAAAGAGTGTAGGCGCCCAGCGTGACAACGCCCCAAAGCAACTATGCATCTGTGGCCCATGGCTCCTGCCAGGGCAACCTGGCATTGGTAATCAGGAACTGGGCACCACACAACAGCATGGCACTGGCCACATACCAAATGCTGTCCAGAGGTCTCACCAGCACAGGCAGCATGCATTGACTACAGGGTATGGCCAGCACAGGGCTGGGCACTTCTCCTGACAGCGCCCATGGCAAGTGGTGGTTTCGGGCACTCTGATATCACCCCACCTCATCTTAGTGCACATTCCAGAATCTGTGTGCCTCACCTGTCATCGCTCAATTGCAGCATGCAGCAATGCTAGATGTGTGTGACCAGCAGGCTCAAAGCATCAGCCTTCCCCCCCTTCAGCTTACCACCCAGGCATCACGAGCCTTTGGTAACATGGCCACGCACAGCGCTATGTCTGCAACAGCAAACATGTCGTTGTGTGCTATTGCAAAGCAGCTCACCAACATAGCATTATACATCTTCTCTCCTGGGGGCAGGCACAGGGCTGTGTGGGTGTCCTCAATGGGCGCCTCCATAAGCGAGTGCAGCAGCTGAGGCGCCTCCAGGAGCATGCCCACAATGAATTTGCTGAACTCGAAGAATTTGGCCTGCAGCGGCAGTAGTGGGCTGAGTACAGCTTTGAGGAGTGGGGGCTGACATCCTGCAGTGCATAGAATGGAGCGGGGCCCAAATTCAGCCACGGACTGGCTGAACTCTTAGATAGAGAACAGCCTGCAGCGGTATGAGATGGCTTGTGAGCTTTTTTGAGCGGTGGGGGTCGCCATGCTGTGCATGCAAGGGAGGAGGCAGGCCTGTAGAGGCAGCAACTTCCACAAATCTCAGCATTGTCGGCCTGCAAGGCAAACTTTGGCCTGCTGTCACCGGCAAGTGGTGCTGGCATCCTTGACTGAGGCAGCGCTGTGGAGCAGCACCCTGCAGGCAGGTCAGAGCCATGCAGGTGCAGGATGGTGAAGGGCCTTGCTTCACATCCCAGCCGGCCCCAAAGTTTGCCCAAGCAAGTTCAACAAGAGAAGGACAAAGTTTAAAACTTGGAGGGCCAGTCCAGAAGCATGTGCCTGCAGGGGCAAGTGAGGCCTGCAGATGTTCCTGAACTTTTTCAAACTTGTGCCTGGTCACTTGGAATCACCCAGCTTGTGCGTGGCTGGCAACGATGTGGCACGCAAGCACAGCATTGCAGCAGCAGAGGGTGCTAGAATGGTAAGCAAATGCAGTGTGCGCAGCCTGCGCAGCAACTGCAGCATTGCCATGCAGTGCGCAGGGATGATGCAGGCAAACAGAGGCCCGGTGACCTGTACTGACACATCCATGTGCCACATAGCAGCGTCGCTCAGTGCAGCAGGGCCTGGCAAGGCTTCCAGAGCCGGCTGCAGCAGTACAGACAGCATGACTGTGCAGGGAAGCCCGCATCATGCTGCGCCCCACTCTCTGGGAGCCTGCCAGATTATCAGGCTGGGAATTTCAGGCGACTGGCAAACCCATGCAGGCAGCGCAAGCATTGCTGATGCAACAGCGCTCTTACCTCCAGTAATGCTGCCACTTCTGCATCCTCCTCTGCAGCAAGCGATGCCAGGTCCATGCTCAGACTGTTGACAAAGGCCTGCAGGGCATGACATGAGAGGCTGTCAATATCTGGAATAATTGCCAGGCAGCTGCCTGAGCTCAGCGACCCGCACCTTGTCACAAGCAGCGTCTTCAACTTGTGCAGATGACAGCACAGGCGACCTCTAAGCAGCAATGAGCATCTTCGCCAGGAACAACCACCTTCCAGCTGCCTGCCGCCCACGCACCATGCAGCTGCTTCAGCCAGCACCCAGCAGGACGTCGCTGGCAGCGTCCTCTGTTGGTGCAGAGGACAGCACTGCAGGAGCTTGCCTGCACAGCAGGCTGTCCCCCACACAATCAGCAGCTCTCAACTCACCTTCCAAATGCCTGCTGCTCGCGCCCTGTGCAGCTGCTTCAGCTCTGCGACTGGCAGGCCGTCGCAGTCAGCGCCTTCAGCCAGGGCAAATGACAGCACAGCCGGCCTCTGTGCCAGGGTGATGTCCTTGAACACGTTGAACTCGCCGCCCGCCTGTGCCTTTGCCTGAAGGGCAACAGACGGAGGGTGTGTGGGGACAACAGGCAAGGAGAAGTACCTGGGCAGGGCGGCAATGCAATCCAGTCATGGGTCCTGCTTGTAGCATGTCAGCAGCTGCTGCAGAGGGTTGCTCACCGCGAGACAGATCTGGATGTTACTGGCGTGTCTAAAGCAACTTTGTGCACAGCAACAGGCCCTTATGCAGCTGGGTCACAATATCAGGCATGCCTGCGACACGACAGACATCTGCACCCAGAGAACCAAGTCCAGTATGCTCACCGTCATGGCCTGATCTGACGACCAGTGCTTTGACGCAATGAGATGCTGCTTCTCCAGAGCAGCATTGCGGGTCATCAGGTTTGCGCTGAGTGCAACTGCTGCTGCCAGCTGCATACGCAGGGTCTCATGGGCTTCAGTGATGGCCTGGCGCTCCCTCTGCAGGTGCACGTGACAAGTTTGCGTAAACGTGGAGAGGCAATGTTTGCCATGCCATGTGCTGGTTGCTCAGCATCGCTGCAATAGCCAGGTACATGCGTAGGGGCTCCAGCACCTCGTGCTTGACCAAGATCCTCTCTGCAGGGAGGGCAGAGCAGACTGCGGTGCACCTCAGACATGTCTGACACAGCTGCTTTTCAGGGGGAAACACTCCTGCTGGGCTTCTGTGATGATCCAGCATGCCTTACACAGGGAGGCACGTGGAACCAGCATTCTGGTGCCATACATAGAGTCCAGATGCATGTGCAGGTGAAGGTTGCCTCTGTGATCGCACACCAGTACGTGCTGGACAGACATAGCCTGACAGCTGCACTTGCTTTGCCATGTGAGCTCCTGTGCCGAGCACTCCTTGTCACAGGGGCCCCTGGATGTGTAGATGCATGCCAGTGCCTTGTGGGCATGAAGGCCTGACACTCCCTACTTCGCCTGCTTCCCAAAGCAGCGGCCCCAAATGGCCCCAGACAAGCCCAACACAGCAGCAGCCTCATGCTGTGCGCTTGAGCTGCGACTTCCTCTGGGCCAGCGTTGTGAAAGGCTTGTGGCACACCGTGAGGGTCCTGCCATGCATCCCAAACTCCACTGATTCCACAGGCACGTCAACACAGCAGGTGGCCACCTTCCGCCTTCCTGTGCGCAAGCCTGTTGTGCGCACTGTGCCTGCTTGCAGCCTGTTGCAGCTGCACTGGGCATCTCGTCCCCCAGCGCCTGCCAGCAACACACTGTAAGACTGTGGACGCTGGCCAAATGTTTCACCTTGCGCTTGAGCTGCAGCTTCCTCTGTGCGAGCCTGTTGGATGCCTTGCGGCGCTCCTTGGCAGGCAGGGAGGGGTCCACACGCTCCTCCTCCTCCTCTGGCTCCTCACTGCCACTGCTGCCTGCTCTGGTGCCCTGCAGCAGCCCCTGGCCGCCGCTGATAGCCCTGCGGTACTGGACCAGCCCCTGACTGCCATGCCCAGCTCTGCTGTACTGCAGCTGCCCCTCGATGCCACGGCTGTTGGCAACTTTGGCTGCCTGCGCATGTTCCGCGCCGCCACTGGCGGGCCAGCGCGCCTGTGCCCCTTCTGGGCAGGGCACACCCTGGCTGCTGGTGCTGGCGCTGCTGTGCATGCTCCCGCTACGGGCAGCAGCAACCTCATGACTGCCTAGCAGGCCGCCACTCCCGGCGTCCTGGCTACCGCGCAGCGTGTGTCCCAGAGCAAGCTCTGCCTCGAGAGGCAGATCTGAGGCTGTCATGAGGGTGTCCCCCTCAGCTGCAGGGATCTGGGGCAGATCCAGGGCTTTGAAGGCTGCCGAGGGCACCGAGGGCAGCATCTCCAGCGCCTGCAGCTGCCAGGAGGCTGCGGGGCCTGTCTTCTGCTGGCTGGGGGCATCGGTTTGCAGTGTTACAGGCTGGCCTGCAGGGCAGACAGCAATGTGCGCCTGTCAGGCAGCTGCGCAGGGCTGAGAGGAGCATATGGCAGTGCATGAGGCTGGCCCGCACGACAGACAGCGCCATGTGCCTGTGAGGCAGCCAAGCATCTGCATCGACACGAGCCACATCAAAAAAGGGACAAGGTTCATGGTGCCCGCAGTGTGAAGAGGGGGGGGGGGAGGGCACAGATGCAGGGCATGCTTGGCAGACTGCACCACATCACGTAGGGGCGGCAAAGTCAGGCACCTGCAGTGGATTGCACACTGTCTAGCACTGGCAAGCATCAAGTGTTGCATGTATTGCCTATCATGCATGCCCACCTGCCACTGTGTCTGCGGCAGGCCACTGCATCTCCTTGCCAGCGTCCTGAAAGCTCTGGGGATGCTGTGCAGCTGGCCAGTCCCTGCATGGGTCATGCATGATGAGCACTGCGTTTCGAGCCGTCGCAGTGCGCTGCTGGCTTACGGCTGGACGGCATGAAGGATCAGAAGCGCAAGCACAGCTTCGCACTACCTGGAGTCAAGATCAAGGTTGTCCAACCATTTGAGACTCAGAAGGGGACTGTTCAGGCCTGCATGGCTTTGTGGCTCATGCTGTTGTGCCATTGTGTCCCAGTCTGTTATCCAGTCATCCCCAGCCAGGACATCACACGAAGAACTGGCGTCCATATGCTCTGCGCACTCCATCATGCTCATGGCAGCATCCTGCAAACATTTGTTCTGATGTCCAGGCAACCTTATGAGGCATACAAAGCAGCATGCAGCAGCGGGTCCGTGTGCGGACTTACAGGTACTGCAACACTTGAGGGTCAAGTAGGCAGGGCGGCTGGCGTTCCACTGAGCTAGAAATTCGCGGTCGAGGTAAATGCAGGCCACAACTTTGCCCAAGGAGCAGCTTCTTATGCAATCCAGCCATTTACATTTCTTGACTGGGCCATGATGGCTCAACGAAAAATTCATGCTGGATGCAGGCTCAATGGCAAAGCATGAGCCGTGTAATGACGATCTTCAGTTCTTCTGATTCCAAGTGTTGGAATGCATGAATGGCCGAAACCTGGTTGTTTTCAGGTAGCAACAGGCAGGAGTGCTGAAGGATGAGGTTCTGATCAGTAGTTGTAGTAGAGGGCGCCACTCTCTGTGTAACCGGAGTAGCCGCTCAGCATGCAGGGGCAAGCCGCGCTGGGGGTGGGGCTGCTGCCCACTGGTACCGAGCAGGCAGCGTCAGAGAAGAGCTGGGGGGCGGGCTGGCCAGCAGGCACAGCGAAGGACTGGATGCCGTTGTCATCAGCACCAGAGGGGTCCACCATGGGGATCTGCAACATGGAACCGTTGTGACGCCAGGGCCTCCAGGGCAGCACATTGCAGCTGTGCCTCAGGTGTGATGGCACAGCAGCAGACAATAGGCATTTGCCAGATGCTCAGTCAAGTGCAAAACTTGCTGTCACGCTCAAGGACTCAATGAAAGTGGGGGCCGCAGGTGCAACCCACAACAGCATTGCTGCCACAAGATGTCAAGTGGCAGATGCTGGTACAAGGTGTGAGTGCGGTTCACCTGCCCACAGGAGGTGCCAGCTGGGGAATAGGTGGTGGTGATGCACTGATCAGGGGCGCCGCCAGAGGAGAGGGGGCAGTCTGTGCACCACTTCGTCTGGTATACCCCAGAGTCGCTGCTGGGTGCATCGGTGGGGGTGTAGGCACAGGAGGCTTGGCTCTGCACAGGCATCAGGGTGGCAGTGAGCAATGCTGCTGGACAACACTCCCAGCAGTTTTAGGCGTGGTGGGTGCAGGACAGCGAGAGTGTGCACACAGGCACAAAGAGGGTCACACATGCATTACAATGTGGTGGTCTCAGCAGCTGTAAGACCGACGCACAAAACCAAGCATGGCAAGGCCACTCACCAGGCTGCGAGCGTTGGCCACGGCAGCCAGGCCCATCAGTGCAATGGCAGCCATCTTGCTGAACATCTTTGGTTTGGTATTGTATGCTGCTTGGAAGTAAAATCTTGTGGGAGTGGAGAATGCGATTGTGTTGCAGGCAGAAGAGTTACACTACGTGCAGCTTTGCAGGGGTGCACTATAAATGAGGCGGATGGCAATACACCAGCAGGTGGGCAGCAGCGAGTCACATCCATGCGACAACCTGTGATGACAGGATCTCTTGGATGCTGGCTGCATTGCTGGCAGCTGCAGTGGCTGTGCCCAGACAGCCTCTTGCTGGTTCCTTGTTCTGCAGCCGCTCAAAGTCATGCAGTAACAATGGGTTGCTTGTGCGGATTCGTAATGCAGAAGCGCTTAAAGCACTGCCTTGCACTCAGAGTGCCAATCAGGGTCTGGCAGACTGGAGTCAGGCTGAGCACTTGATGAAGGCGTCAACACTTTCTTTCTGACCTGTCATCACAATCTTCTGGTGGCCCCACAGCATGCTGAGCAGCAACGCACAACATCAGTACAGCTGTCTTGCTGTTGGATCTCTAGTGGTACAGCATGGGTGCCATCCCACCTTCTACCATTCAAGTCATAGCTCAGAGCCTGCAGCTGAGCAATGTCTCTGTCGAGGCTGCTAAGGCCCTGGCACCAGATGTGGAGTACAGGCTGCGAGAGGTTGTCCAGGTGACACCCCAGCACCCATGAGCACCAGCCCATCAGAGCAGGGTCATCCAAACACACCTTTGCTGGCACTTGCAGGAGGCACAGAAGTTTGCTCGCCACGCCAAGCGATCTGCAGTCACCACAGAGGATGTGAACAATGTGCTCAGACTGAAAAATGTCACGGTGAGGAGCCACCTCGCCTGGGGCTGCACCAAGACATCGAGTCATGCAATGGCTGCACCCGGCTTTTGCCTGTCTGCTTATCTGGATGCAACCTGTACACGCTGGGCATTTCTACAAGAGCCACCAGCCTGTCGATGCTCCTCAGAGTCTGTCTTGGAATGTCTGAAGTTGTGTGCGCATGACTCAAAACGACAGCATGGCATGCCAGAACGAGACACATTGGCACCTGGCAGCTCTGCATGGCCCCTTTCTTAGGCCTAGCATCGCCTGCATGCACTGCTTGACCATGCATTGATGGTCTTTCTCAAGATTAGGGCACAGTGCTGCTGCTGCACACGCTGTTTGGCCCTGCAGTGCATGTTTGTTTCTGAGCTTGAGGCAGTTTGCCAGCGGTCCCTGCAGGCTCCATAGGTCATACCAGCCTACAGGTCCACCTGCGTCTCCTGGGCCGCTCCTGAGCGCAAGCTGCTGCTGCCTGCAGCCCCTGCTCGGCTTTGGAGGCAAGGATCCTGCGCGTTTCGTGAGGGCAGCAGGGTTCCAGGACCTGTTCTACCTCCAGGACCCAGAGCTCAGCTTTGAGCAGGCGAGCCCTCTGCAGCCGTGGAAGTTGTGTCTGTTTAGGGACATCCCGTCACCACTGCGAGGAGATGCATCACTCAACCTTGAGGGCTGGAGTCAGCGGGAGGACTCTGCGAATGACTGCGGAGACCAAGTGTGGTGCAGTGCCCCACAGCATCTGCAGTCTTACAGCACCCAGAGATGAGCAGTGTGCCATCTTTGGGCAATTGCTGCACTGAGGACACAAGAACCACATTGCTCAAGGATGGCGCCATGGACCCAAGGAGGGCACCTGGAATCTGTCTCTGCAGGTGATAGACAGGCCACTGCCCAAGTGCCCTGTGGAGGTCGGGGTGCTCGCACACTGGCTAGCCATTGAGGGTGTGCAGCCAGCCATCCCTGAAAACGCGCCCCTGCACCCACGCAAGCCCAAAAGGCAGAGAGCTGCGCCATCAGGGGCAGCATCTGTGGCGCAGGCAGCACCTGCACAGGCCAAGGCACAACACCAGGGCGCTGGGGGCCAGGTTGCAGGTGGGCTCAGGGCTTGCATCTACTGCAAAGTTTACGGCTGCCTGTGCTTTGCCTGTTCTGAAGGGTTGTGGCTCACCCAGTGGAAACGCTCGACCGGCACCTGCAGTGCACTGCTGGCCAGGCAGCAGCAGGGTGGTCTGGGCAAGCTGCAGATTAGGGCAAGCCCTGCTGGGACCTTTTGCAGGCTGCAACAGGTACACTGTGCTGGGGAGGCAGCAGGTGGGCTCTCTTAGGCCTGTCAGCGTCAGTGAAGGTCACCAGCAGGGCTGTTGATCGCAGCACAAGCAGCAGCAGGGTAGTGGGACTCAAAAGGATGCACCGCACTTGGCAATCTGAGTGTGCATGTGCTAATATGGCACCTACAAAAGCTATGCTCACCTGTCTCTGCAGATGGTAGCGTGCATGCATTGCTGTCTTGTCCTCACATTGTGAAGCATGTAAGTTCTCCCATCTCACTCCCATGCCCCCTGCAGGGATGTTCCCCTCCATGCTTGCAGCCGAGGCAACTGCAGCAGTGGCAGCTGGTATGCCTCTGTTCACTTGAGCCCACCCAAGCTGCGTGCTGGAAACATACCACCCTGCAGCTTCAGGCCCCTCGCCTCTCAGGCCGCGATGGTAGCAGGCTGCCACCCTTTCCGTCTCAATGCTGCAATGCCAGGGGCTCGCTCTGCCTGCAGGTGCACCTCCTTCCAGTCTCTCTTCTGAGGCAGCGGCAGCAGTGGCAGCAAGCAGCGACCAGAAGGAGGCTTTGGTCAAGCAGCCCGTCAAGCATGTCCTGTCCCAGGAGCTGCAGCTTTACTTTGACCGCGTGGCGCGCATGCTGCGGGGCGGGGACGAGGAAGGTGGGCAGCTGCGCAGTCCTGCTTCTGGCCCCTGTCGGAACATCGTGCCACACATTATGCAGCTTTTGCCCAGGCAGGGAGTCATGTGTTGGAAGGCCGACAAACTGCTTCAGAACAGGGGTCGGTCACAGCCTGTTCTGTGTATGCTGACGCACACCCACAGGACTCATGTTGACATTGCAACCTGAGCTTGCTTCCCCGTGCCCTTCACTGCGCACTGCCTGCATCAGCAGGGGAGGCTGGCATCTGTAGACCTGGCAACATCCTGCAAGCAGGGATGCGCCCCCTGTTGGGCCCACGCTCTGTGCCTCCTGAGGGGGGGTTGCTGCGAGATGCTGCCACCATCCAGCCACAGGGCAGTGTGCCTCCTGAGCCCTGCCCTGCTCACTGCTGCAGACTACCTGCAGCAGCAGAAGCTGGCGGCTGCAGCCGGGGCAGATCCCACAGCAGATGGGGCGCTGCCAAGCGCAGAGCTTCTGCAGCGGCAGTGGCAGCGCGTGATGCTGACCAGTCTAGCCGAGGATCCTGGTGAGACGTGGCCGTCCACTTCTACCGGTAGTGCTGGACGCCTGCCATGCATCATGTCCTTCACGATGCATCCTAACCTTTGCAAGTGTACAGAGCACCATCAGGTGCTTGCACACTGTTGTTGGCAACAACCGTGCAGGCTTTGGCAGCCCAATGCATCTCTCTGCTGTACTGCTGCCACTTATGCGCCCCCTGTGTTGTGCAGGTCTGCACCCAGCAATCCCCTATTTCAGCCAGCTCATCACAGAGGAGGTCAAGGGCAACCTGAGGGACCTGCCACGCCTACACCTGCTGCTCAAGGTGGTCTGTAAGCTTGATTCTTGACAAGGGTGTTCAACATGTGTGCACATATCAGCACAGGTGCCTGCTTTTGAGTACACACCTGATGCTGCAGTCCAGGCCCCAGACAGCTCGCAGCACCTCGGCACCCCTGCATGTGGACAGGTCCTGCATGTGTTTCTGTCGTGCTGCAGGCCCTGGAGAGCCTGCTGGCAAACCCCCACGTCCAGATGGAGCCCTACTTGCACCAGCTGATGCCCGCCGTGCTGACCTGTCTGGTGGGCAAGAAGCTGGGGGTGAGTGCGATTGAAGAATGCCATGTGGGGACATGTGGTTCTGCTGGAAGGGCAAGACAGTGGGACTGTATGCTGTGATTTATGCTCAACGATGCAGCAGTCCGCCACAGAACTCAGCTGTCTTACGGTCACGCACCAGAGGATTTTCACGAGGACATGAACCCTCCTGCGCTGCAGTCTGGGCCTGTGCCCAACCACTGGCCCCTGCGGGAGGAGGCTGCCAGATTAGCGGCAGCAGTCTGCGGCAAGTATGGGCAGCCCTTCTACCAGATCCAGTCGCGCATTGTCAAGGCTCTGAACAGCGCCTGGCAACAGCTCAGCAACCCCCTGACGACCCACTATGGTGAGTCTCAGGTCTTGCCGCCACAGGCACGAGCTGAGCGATTTTTGTGTGGTGTCCAAAACATATGGTCCCTCTGTGTCGCAGCTGGTGCACATGCACACCACTTCAGTACAGGTCTTGAGAGCCTCCCAGTCCTGCAGGTCAGGCAGAGTCACACAGACTCTGGCTCCAAGATCTGACTGCTCTACATATAACAGCTTGCGAGTCATGTAAGCATGTTGTTGATGGTGCATAAGGTTTGTCGGGCACAGATCAGGCCTGTGGCTGCAACAGGTGTGCAGGGGCTGACTGATGTGCGACATCAGGGGTTGTTACTAACTCTTGCTGTTCCTTCAGGGGTGCAGACATGGACATTGGCAGTTCATCTGCAGACAACACAGGCACACACATCGTGCGACAGCCATGCCTGCAGGTGCTGTGGTGGGTCTTGCTGCCCTGGGGCACCAGACGGTGCGGCAGGTCCTGCTGCCCAACCTGGCGGCCTACCTGACGGTGCTGGAGCCTCAGATGCAGCAGCAGGACCACCAGCTCAAGCGCTTTGAAGCCTACAAGGTGCACGGAGCGCTGCTGCAGGCGGCAGGCATGGCCATGCATGACAGCATCAGGTGAGGTGCCAGGCTGGGGCCTGGACGGGGCGGTCGTCTGCTGCAGGCATGTGCTCGTGCTGTGGGTGGGTGCAGCGCGTGCCTGCAGGCCGCTGTGACGCCCTCACCGCTCAAGCATCTGGGGGTTCATGCGCGGCACAGCAGACTCCACCCAGCACCAGGGGGTGCGTTTGACGCTGCTGCAGGCTGCAAAGACTGAACCCGGGAGCCAGGGTGCCCTTGCAGGGAGGTCTTGCGGTATGGGACGGTGGAAGTCTATTCATGGCTTCCAGGCATGAGGTGGGGGACCCAAGTGCTCCAGGGGCGGCCATGCTGGGCAGCATAGGGGGGGCCTGTCAACCTGGGTTGAGAACGCAAACAGGCTGCAAAGCTGCGACAGTGGCAAGATGCGTGACATCAGACCTGCAGCAGTGCTGAGGGTGAGCCGGCAAAGGGGCCTTCACATCAGAGGTGCAGCAGGCATGGGAAGCTGTTATGCAGGAGGCTCAATGTGATCCAGCGCACCAGCAGGCTGCATGCTTGCTCTGGCTGCAAGGGGCAGGGCTGACTCATGTGCCTCAAGGTATGCAAGCAGGCGCTCATCAGAGACATGCGGGTCTATGGCAGGCCCTGCAGCCAGCTGCAGGGAGCAGGAGCCTCAAAGCTGCCAGAAGGCAGCCAGCTAGTGTGAAGCAGTTTTTGATGCAGCTCAGCTGAAGAGCATGCTTGTCCTGCAGGCAGCTGCAGGGAGCAGGCCCTCGCTTGTGACCCAGGCACAGCGACTCAGCAAGAGTGACATGAATGCAAACAGCTGTGGTCATTTTGCAGGCAGATAGGGTTGCAGCTGAGCTGATATGCAGGAAGTGATGCTGACTGAGCTCACCCTCGGCCTGCCCGCTCCAAAACTGCGGTGCTGCCAAGCTGCATGCTTGGCTTGCAGGCAGTTGCAGGGAGCGGAGCCTTGGCATAAGCCTGACGGACAGCCGGCCTGCGTGGAAGAAACTGAGGCGCCTGCAGATGCTCAGGACGACATGGGCCCGGCCCCCATGCAGCTGGCTGCACCTGCAGAGAAGGTAGGCGGTTGTGGTGCCACAACTGGCTGACAGCATGCTTGAAGTATGAGACATACTGCCAAGCGTCTGTCACAGTCAACCTGCACCATGCTGCAACTTGCTGTCGTTACCCAGATGTGCGCCCGCATGTGCCACTGCTTACTGCCCCCATACTGAAGCGCCCAGCCCTTGGTCTGCAGGCCAAGGTGCAGCAGCAACAGCAGCATAGCCCTGGTGTCTTTCGTGTCAGGTCCAGCAGTGGTGGCCTGCCAGTACAGAGGGCACCCAAGGGGACTGGCAGAGTGCTGGATGGCCAGGGACTGCAGCAGGTGCTGAGCCAGGCCTGGGACCCAATGAGCGATGTGGGCCCACAGGTTGCTGCCCTGCACCAGCTGTTTGGGGATGCCCTCCTGCCCCTGATTCCTGGCCTTCCTTGATTGCCCCCTGCACTTCTCTTCAGGGGGTCTCCCCTAGTCCTCTTCAGCGGGTCGCCGCGCCTTCGATGGTGTATAGGGCTAGATGCCCCACACATGTCCTAACAGTCTTCACTTGGTCTGTCAATGCTTGCCTGAGCAGTGTGCTGATCCCATGCCCCAGTTTCTACAGCCTCCCCAGTATTGTTATTGTCTGCCGTGTTGACCACCAATTATCAGGGGACTTACTCAAATGCAGGCAATAAAAGGTTGCAAAGGGGAAGATGGCTCAGAGGAAGCGCTGGCTGCATTCAAGTGGGCTGATTGCCTCTGTCACTCCTTGGGCATGAGTGATCGTCATGGCTGCCAAACGCCCTACTCTTCAGGAGGCCTGGAAGGGTCTCATGGCTGCCAGATGCCTTTGTAAAGTTCAGAGGAGGTGGTGGCATGGCTGCCATTCATGAGTCTTGGAAGTCAAACTCAGTGGCTGCCCCGTTGTTCAGCTGTTTGGAGGGGTGCCATAGCTGCCACCACTGATGGACTCAGGCTGCATGGACATGGTGGGCAGTGGGTGTGCTTGCGCTGTTCACCCATCTGGAGACCCTGTGCAGCATCCTGCCTGCCAGCTGCCGGGCTGTGAGTGTGCTGCTACATGTGTGGTGGCCGCGGGAAAGAACAATGGCTGAGGAACTGTCGGTGAGAGGTCTGTACGGGTGCTTCCTTGAACCCATGAGCCCCAGTCTGGTGCTGCTGATCATGCTGAGCTGCGGCAGCTGTGTGGGGCTGCCATATGCTTTGCTGCTGAATGCACCGCCCTGGCCTGCAGGGGAGGGCAGCAGAAGCAGCTGGCACATGGGTTTGTGTGTACAAGGGCACAGACAGTGTGCTCACAATGACTGTGACTGGGGAGCGGGAGGGGCTTGCTGCTGATGCACCGCTCTGGCCTGCACGGAATTAATGTGAGACTCTACAAGCAAGCAGGCCTTAGGCTTCAGCACAGCCTGTGCAGGGTTGAGCTTTACAGTGCTGTGTGAGGCTTGTTGGAATGCCTGGCCGAGCCTGGCCGGGAGGAAACTGAACAGGCAGTCACGGGGAGGATGTGCCATACGTGGCCACAAAGCAAATTTGCATGTGCTGGGAGCCGCCATCCTGTCATGAAGTGTGCTGTCTCACCTTGCGTGCCTACAGCAGCGTCTGCGCCCTGTCAGGGGCAGAAGCTGCACATCAGCCCACAACAGCATGACACTGCGCACGTGGCCTCTCTCATGCTCACCGGCCCTGCCTGCACCAGCATCTGCACCCTGCCAGGGGAAGAAGCTGCACATGAGCCCGCCAGCGTCAAGTCCGATGTTGTCCCCCACGCCACGCTGCCTCTGCCGCTGTCCTGGGTCAGCACCACATCCAGTTCCCACTGCAACGTCTATTGGTGTCCTGTCCCTTGCTGCTTGCACGGTGCTTGCAAATGCCTCGTTGGGTGCGACTGCAAAGCCAGGGGCCTGAGAGCTGCGCTGCAGGGACGGGGGCTGCGCTTGGCTCAGCGGCCAGTCATGCTCTGCAAGGGGCAGTGCAGGTTACAGTCATGTAGAGCAGGTGCGTGGGTGCTGCAAGGCTGCAGGGGCTGGGTCTGGTGCAGCAGTCGCTTGCGCCCTGCGGGGACGCAGAGGAGCATGACTGCGCTGCTTGGTGCAGGCCGCAGGTTCCTCGGTCTGAGGGTGCTGGCTCAGCAGCGGCCACAGGCAATCAGTGGAGGGTCACTGCAGTGCTTGAGGCATGCCCCCCAAGGACAGGCCACAGTCTGTGCTGCGGATCCCTTCACACAGCGCTCAGACTCTTGCTTGCAATGTGTCGAAGATGATGCGTTGACCACCATTCAGGTCATGCCGCAGGCAGGACCATGCTTCTGCCAGAGCTCTATGCATTCACAGGTAGGCACGGCAACAGTCTTCCATACCTGTGTGCCCCTCCCTCCTGCCAGCAGTCCTGCTCCTCAATGACCCCTTCTCCCAATCCACAGCGCCTGCAGCATGCAGCGTGAGGCTTACTCATCAAGCACGCTGTCTTGACGTCAGTGGAGCTTGAGGGCGCCTGCTGCAGCACCACCAGCAGCAGCAGTGGCATGCACCACGCTTACACGCACGGTCGGCTTCTGACAGCCGACAGGCTTCCTTTGCCACCCACTGGCACCCAGCTGTTGCCGTTTCACACACTGCTGCCAACCTGAACAAAGCAGTGCTGCAGTCAGGCCTCCCGGCTGGCCCCTCAGATGGCTGCCCCCGCAAAGCATGAGTGCTGCAGTCCACAAACCTTGATCTGCACTCAAACAGGAGCCTGAAGCACACCAGTCACACGACTGCATCTCATCCTATGATGCTGGCTTCAAAGGGACCTCCCAGCTCTGTCACATCCAGATGCTCCAACGGGGGCAGGCTGCCTGCACCAGCAATCATGCAGTGGCCAAGCAACAACTCACTGGACAGGGCAGCGTCATGTGATGCCCGCAGCTTTCGGTTGGCAGAGAGCCGGTTGGCTGAGAAGCCCCAGGCAGGCACTGGCGGGTGCAGCAGAGGCCTCTGCTGCTCCTGGGAAGCGAAGGAGGGTGCCTGCAGCATGCAACAGGGTCCAGAGCTCACTGGCTGCAGGCAGTCCGGGGTGCCACAGTGTGTAGGCTCCCTGGAGCAGTAGCACACATGGTGGCGACAAGTCAGAGGTGCAAGCCATCTGGTGCAGCAGGGGCTGCCACTTAACCAGGGAGCAAAGGAAGGGGCCTGCAGCACCAGTGCCAGTCCCACAGCCACTGCTTGGAACAACCAGACCCTTGGAGGCACAGAAGGGTGCCTGCAGCTGCAGACAGTTGGCAGACTGAGAGCAGCCACAGGGGATACTTTCAGGCGTGAGGGCAACTAGTGCTGACAAGTATGACATGTCAGCCCAAACATGTCCTTCACCTGCAGAGGAAAGTACAGGAGCAGACCGCTGGTAACAGGCTGGCCCATGCAGAAGTGCTCACAGCAGCACCGGCATGAAGCAGCGCCTGCAGTGTGTCAAATTCACATCAGGCGGGTATCAGGCGGGTATGCAGCAGCACATTTTGCATGCGTCACCAGGGGCCCAGACAGGGGCTGTGCATGCTGCATGACATGGTGCCTTCTGCCTACAGCAGCACAGGCAGCACAGGCTTCAGGACGCTGTGTTTAGGGTTGGCCACCCTGCAGCACCCAGACAGGCCTCCAACAGGACAGGCTGTGGTCCTTCAGCCATGCGTGCAGCAACATCATGGACAGACTGGGAGGATTGGCATGGTGCCCCTGCCACTTGAGATGGGTGCCTCTGTTGAGAAATCCCCTCTCAAGGATCCTGTATGTGGCCTATGCAGGGAGCGGCTTGCACCATCCCTAATCAAGGCCTGGGGAACAGCACCCCTCACTGCCTGACTCCATACAAGTGCTCACATTGCTGTTGCACCCCAGCCTGCTGCCTATCTCTGAGAAACTGCCGGCCTCCGGGAAGCTGAGCGTCCGCGGCATCAGGATACAGGGGTTGCACCTGGTCAGCTGGTCCACCGCGACATCCACACTACACATTCTGGCAGTCTGATTGCACAGCCTCAGTGCCTTAAAGTCAGAACCCTGCAGAACTGTAACCACTGTCTGCACAAGGGAAAGTTGACTGCCTTGGCGCTGTAACAGGCTCTGCGTACTCACAAATTGGAGTGACACAGCTGCCTTGGCGCATCCATTGATGCAACACCGCTTGATTCAAGTGTGCATTATCTGAAGGCCAGGCTGAACTCGGCTGCCATCTCCAGATATACTCTTTGATTGTCAATTCTCACTAGAGTGAGGCAATTTCTTGCTACGTTGGAAGCAGATCGAGTTTTCAGCATTTGCAAGTCCCACAACACAGTGGCTCGATGAACGAGTCAAAAAACCTACTGCACTAAGTTGCAGGGTTCAGCTCGATTAGTCTGAGCATTGTGGGAGTGAACAAAGGTCCAGTCCTGCAGGCATATATACTTGCCCCGGAAGGGAGTATCCTCAAGCTGGGTGAGGAACAGCAGATCCTGGGCCCATTGTCATTATTGGCCTGGTATTGATGCAGACAAGGTTTTGCAGCAAGGGGCTCTGTCTGAAACAAATACCTGTGAGCTCTTGAGCGCTAAAAGCTCTTGTTGTAACATATCAGAAGAGATAATATGACGACTGGTTCTATGTGCACAGTCCTCTCTACTTCAAGAAGCATGGTATTGTTAGGTAAGAAAGCTGGTTGCATAGCTGCTCTAAGGAAGATGCTAGACTGCAAACACAGCTGTTCAACACCAGCTGATGAATGTCCTTTACTTGCACAGGATTTCTGATGATGAGAAAGTTAGCGGTGCTGGACAGAGTCCTGACCTGAGCAGCAGGCAACTTGCCCACCAGTAATCTTCTTCGACACATCACAGTGAGGGGATTGGGGCTGTTCATGCGGTCGAGGACAGAGGGCAGAGTGTCAATATGCAGCACAGGCTGGGTGCAAGGCAAAAGATCATAACCCTGGTCGGCAGATATGATAAGGATCTTGAGCAGGGGCACAATGTGTGCTGGGAGAGCCCCAGCCAGGGCATTGCTGCAAACCACAAGCACTTGCAGCTGGTACATTGACGCAAGCCAGTGGGTTGGCAGACTGCAACGGGAGCCGCCTGGCAGACTGAGGTCCAGCACCTGAAGGCATGACATGGAGAAGGCAGCAAACTCATTGGTGAGGATATGACCAGTGACCGTCTGTGAGTTTACCATCAGCACCCGAAGATTGACTAGGCATGTGAGACCTGAATCAAGAGTCAATGTCCTCAAGTCCACTGCTCGGCTCCTCAGGACAAGTGCCTGCAGCTGTGTTAGCCGTGTCAAGGATGGCAAAACTACGGAATCTGGGGTCTGGTGGGTGTAGAACTCCAAGTAGAGCAGATTGGTGAGGTTTGAGACGCCAGGTGGAATGTGGGGCACAGATGAGTGGACAATTCTAAGCTCCCTGAGCTGCCGCAGTGCTGAGAGTGGGTAGAGAGCTTCGGGTCTGATGGGCTCATCGTCCTCAGGGTCCTCACAGTCCTCTTTCATGTTCAGGCTCAAGCTCGTCAGCTGTGTCAACTTCGTCAACAAGGTCAGGCGCGTACAGAGCAGGCTGACGCCGGTGTTAAGCCTGGTCAACTTGGGCATTCCCATCATCACCCAATACCATTCCTGGAAGAAAGTGTGTTGCCCTGCCTTGATGGACTCAACGGCTGTAAGCCATGGCCCCAAAGCCTGTGGCAGCCAGCATGTTGTCAGCACACATTAATGCTTCTGTCAATGCGCTTTGGCTGGCCAAGGAGCATAAAGGGGACACGGCTGGCACACAACAAACCTTATGGACAAGCATGCTCACCATCACCCACTCGTCCTGAAAGCCACGGTCAATGATCAGCTCCTTGACGAATTCTCGATGCCGGATGGCCCAGGCCGCCATCAAGCCCTCCTGCCCTGCGATGCCAATCCTGTTGCTGAGGTGCTTGCTCAGGCTGAGTGTTCGCCAAGCAGCCGCAGCAGCAGCCCCAGTGTGCAGATCCTTGTTCCAAGAACGACACACTTGATCCAGGCGAAGTCTGCATGCACTACAGGAAATTCAGAACAACACATAGGAATACACAGTTGCGTCTTGCTCAGACACCTCAGATGCCGCCAGCCTGCCACCGTGTGCTGTTGGTCCTTCTGCGAGACGTTTGGTCAGGGATGGATGCTGCCCTGCTAGGGTCGCATTGACATCAGCATCAACAGAGCCAGACACGTCCCCTTACCGCTCATACACAGCCACCCCAGCAAACACCTTGCCCAGCACCTCTGGGGGCAGGCTGTGAATGCCGGCCCCGATGCCTTATCCTGGCATGGCATGACTGCAACACAAGCAACACGCATGGTCAGCAAACAAAGCGGAGGGTGGCATAGCAGGCTGGCTGCCCCTCATGCTCAGCAGCCAAGCATTTCAGTGTGATAGCTGCCTGCTCATGGAATATGCAAGAGGGACACCTTGCTGTATATGAGCTCAGACGCCGTCCGACAGGCCCATTGAGGCTTTGCTTGTTGGGAATGTGGGTCAGCGTTTACAGCTTAAACAGCTTGCTGCAGAAGGGCCTGCAGCCAGAGTATGTTTCAGCTACCTGGCCATTTGATGCTGGCTGAGCCTGGAGGCCTCTTCATACACATCACTCATGTCATGTTGATCACATTGAGGCTTCGTTCGATCATCCCCTTGTGTTGATGAAGCGTACCTTTGGTGTTCACTGACCACAATGATCGGGAGCTTGTGATCCAGGGCAAGGGCAAGGGCAGTCGCACAAGCACAATCCTGCAGCAGAATTGCTCCAGTCATTCATGACCTGGGATCACACCTGACAGTAGGGCACCGAGCCATCTCTCAGCAACACAGCCAAATCATGGCTGTCCCAGCGATCTCAGCTTCTGTCCCAGCCCAAACAGTCGAGTACTTCGAGGCAAGCCAGCAGCACTGTTACCTCCATGTTGAGAGAGCTGGATTCAGAGCAGTACAGATGATCCTGGACGCCTGTGCAGGTGCTGAATGAAGTAGGGGCAAAGACGGGGCTAGTGAAGCAGCGCAACCAGGTGCACAGAGATGGTGCGGCTTTTGTGCATGCTGATGTGCTCAAACAGTGCTACAGCAGTAGAGCAGGTTGAACGCGCCTGACAAGATCAGATCATCCCTGCTTTAATGTAATGCGGGGTCCAAGGCATTCAGATCCTGGGTGGGCAATCCATGGTATGTGTAACCGCAACAGGACATGTTCACACCGTCAACAGGACATGTTGTGTTCAGGCGACTGGCACCGAGCTGTACATGTCTGGATCTACAGTGTGTCCACCAACGAGGTCCTGCTGCAGCAGCGTGCCGCCTGCAAGGAGTCCTGGGCCAACCTCTTTGACTGCAGCACTGCTGGTCACGGTGAGTCCTGTGCACCCTGCTGACCCTCTTTCTGCTGTCTCGCCGTACCCGCGGCAGCACCGCACATGCTGGATCTGTTGCTGCGCTTGGGGACCCTGCAGATTGTCTGTAGGATTGTTCTCCCTGCTCAACGGGAGGCAGCTCAGAAGGAGGCTGCTCAGCACCTCATGCATCCGCCCCTCCTGCAGCCTGCTGTGAGGCACCCTATTATGTGACCCCTTGCTTCGCAACCTGAAAGGCTGCACTGGGACTGCTTGACATGGACACTGCTGGCGGCACACTCCTGCAGAGCGCCTGTGGTCTGGATCCTGGTGAGGTGTCAGCTGGTGCCCACGAGGATGCACCAGGGAATGCTGCTGGGCTCGTCTGATTGTGCACAGCTCAGCTGCTTGTAGGACACGTGGTGATGGGTCCACTCTGCTGATGCGGTGATCTTCATACTTCAGCACTGTCTGCTGGGGAGTCCTGCTTACCTGCAGCGCAGCAAATGAGTCTATTCTCATGCAGCATTGACAGCAATACCTGACTGCCATGCTGGTGACGTCATGGTCAACAGCCACACTGTGTTCAGCACTACCACTCATGCCTAGCTGCACCAGCACCTACAATACAGGAATGATTCACTGCCCACAGCACAGCAGGATGCTGCACCCTCAGGCAGGCATTGCCCAATGGCTGCCCCTCAGTGTCTGCCAGGCATGTCACACAGTGCGCAGCCCGTACTGGTGTCAGCCCTGCATTCTGTGATTTGCACTCATGTTGCGTGGGTGCTATGCAGTATCAGCTGGGGATGACTCCCTGCCCACAGCGCAGCGAGAGGTGGAGGAGGAGCTGGGCCTGCAGCTGCCTGAGGAGGTAAGCGCAGCCGTTGCAAAGTGCGACGGCCTGCCTTTGCGCTGGGGCACTGCTTTTGATCAGCAACGACACCAGAACGCAGGTGCTGCAGGCCATGTGCAGCCAGAGGTGAGGCTGCCTTGTGTGTTGCTGCAGGGCGATGAGCAGTGACCAACTTGAGTGGACAGCTTTGAAGGGCAATCTCATGAGGGCAAAACTTGCCTGGAGAGCTGCACAACAACAAATTGCAGACTTTGAGGGACCAGCTGGTCTGCAGTCAACAACATGCCTGTCAAGTGGTGCACTTTGTTACATCAACATTGGGGGAGGCAGGTGTTGCCGCTGCCAGCAGGGTCAAGGCAGCTGTACAGCTCACGTTACAGTCCACCAAAGTCACTGGCCCCGCTTTGCACAGCGGAGCAGCAACAACTTGGCCTGCTGCCTGTTGCAGGTCATAGAACCCCTGTTCAGCCTGAAGGTATCGTCTGTCACCAATGAGGGCACCTTCAAGAATAATGAGTTTGTAGGTCAGCGGGGCCTGCAGGCACAGTTGCAACTGGATCACAGGCAGTGCTTCTGCCATGCCCCAGCAGCACTGGGGCCTGGCCACCTCTGCAATTCTGTGCACTGCAACAAGCCTGACACCTGCCTGCTGCTTCAGCTGACGGCCCTGGTGGCTGATGATCTGTGCCATCCAGCTTGCCTGCACAGCTTGACTGCATCTGCCAGGGTGTGCTTTCTGATACGCTCTTGACACTGCCTTGCGCCCCACCACACGACTGGATCAGATGGGGCGGGGCCAAAGGCTGCCACCCTTGCGGAGTGGGCGCATGCTTGCTTGGGTATGCCTCCAGCACCCCATCCCCTGCCACAAGCAGCTCAGTTGTGTCCGCATTCTGCCACACATGCCACCTAGTTGCAACGGGAGACTTGGCCGTCTGGTGCCGTCTGCCTGCAGATGTGTACCTGGTTACAGCAGAGCAGCGGATACCTCAGAGCTGCATGCGCCTTCAGGATGATGAGGTGCAAGGTGTCAAGTGAGTGTTGCCTGGCTCAGTGCCTGTGCTGTGGCAGGCTTGCAGAGTACTCGGGAGTGTCTGCACAGAGGGGACTGCTGCAGCTGGGCAGGTGGCAGAATGCAGTCACACGGGGCCTGCCTGGCGCATGTGCCGCTGCTGCGCAGAGCTTAAGCCTATGTACACAAAAATTGCGCAGATTGATGCTGGTGCGTTACCGGGCATACTTGCGCAGTGATGCTGCTGTGCAGAGCTTGAGTGCATCTGCACAAGGAGTGCACAGAGTGCCTGATGCTGGTGCATTACAGGGCAGCCTTACACTTGGCCAAGGCCAGCACAGCTTGCACGCAGCTGCAGCCTGGCGGGGTGCCTCCCATTGGGCCTGCACATTGCAAGCTCCTGCTGCTGCGCAGAGCTTGGCTGTGTCTGCACAAGGACAGAGGGTCATGATGCTGTGGCACTACACGGGATACACCTCAAGGCTGAGGACCCGATTCAGGCAGGGTGCATGCCCTGCACCTGTCGTCACAGGGCTCCGCATTGCATGCGCCAGGCAGTACATCAAGGCAGCTGCTTGCTGGGGCCTGCTGCATCTGAAGTTGGGACTTCACCAATAGCGCTGCTGTCATGAGCTCGCGGCCTCTAAGCCTGCATGCGTTTGCTGCTGGGCGAGTCCCTGGAAGTCATCTCGCTGCCGCTGGGCTGCTTGCATCTTGTGCTTGAGCCGCATGCTGCAGGGACACGCAAAAGACTGCCAGGCGCCCGTACTGCCGAGTGATACTTTGCCAAGCCTGTGCAGCGCGCACTGGAGGCATGCAGGAGTCCTGCAGAATGTCCGTGCCGCCAGCTTGCCTGCATCATCTGCTTTTGGCTAACTACCAGAGAGCAGCATGATGCTGCTGCCAATCCAACAAAGCCGTACTGAGTCCTGATCACTGTGCTGCAGGTACCTGGCAGTGGATGAGGCCAGGTCGCATTTCACGTCTGGGGACCCAGCATTTGTGCCCATGCACAATCCTGACACAGATGTGAGTATTGTCCCAGGCAGGCACACCCTGCATGAACAGGGGCTGTAGATGGGGCACACGTGCTGCTTCACTGCATGCTCTTTGCTGCTCCCACTGTCGCAATCATGCAATAAGTCTGTGCATGCGTCAGTTGTCAACCAGCAATGCTGCCATCTCCAGGCATGGCCTGATGGCCATGAGCATCTGGTGTATCGGGAGCTTGCTGTGCGACTGAAAACATGCTCTTCCAGCCATCCATGGTGTGCACTGCTGCCTGCAAATTTGCTGCTCCAGGAGCCATGGCCTGCTTGCACACGCTTTGCCAACTGTTGCTGTTGGCGGCTGGAATTGCATCATGGCTGCTCTGGGACAAAGGATGAGAGCATCTTTCAGATACTGCTGACTCTGCCGCTCGCACATGCTGTCTCACAGCGTGTGGTAAGAGGCGCTGTGCTGACCCAACCCTCTAGACTGCTGATGTCCCCGACAATGTGCCGGCACCAACGCTGTTGCCAGTCAGAACTGGAATGATTGGAGCAGTGCTGCCCTGCAGTATGCCAAGCTCTTTGAGGCATTGAAGGAGCGGCAGTCTCTGCAAGGTGCTGGTGGTGGCAGCTGGGTCCCTGTATCTCTGAAGGTGCGAAGAATAGAAGTTTGCTGCAAGTCTGTCAGGTTTTGCCAAGTAGATCTCTCAAAGTCGTCTCTGCCTGCAGGGCAATGTGACTGCCAGATTCTTTGCTTGGCAGACTGGTCAGGTAATGTCTGCTGCATGAGACAACCCATCATACGGTCCTCGCATGCTTGCCAGTCCAGTGATGTAACCCAGCTTCAATTGATAAATATGTAGCAATGCTGATATTGTTCATTTGTTTCTTCTTTCTCTACAGTCATTATGATCAATGCAAAGACCTTGAACCTAGGCTGAAGGTTCGACATTGCCTGGCCTGTGAAGAGACTTCCCATGTCATTGAATGAGCCATAGTCACACATCTTGCAATGTGCAGTGGTATGTCAGCCAACCAGATACATTTATGGTTGCATCCACAGATCGCGGGCAGCACTGTCAAGAATTTGTTGGTTAGCACAGCCTGTGCATCTGGCAAGACCGCCTCAGCCCATGGAATACCTGGTGCAGGCCAACCAGTCCAGCCAAAACCCCTTGAAATGGCACTATGTGCTGTACAGGCCATGGCGCAGTTGCAAGGCCCCCAATGCAGGCGTCCTCAGGGTCAAGTGCTAGTCGTGGGAGTCGGGCGTGCTGCTGGGCCAGATGCAGCAAACACGAGGATGGGCTTGCCACACTTTGGTACACTACATGTTCATTGGCTCATGGTTGATGCTGGCACAGCCACTGCAGCGTGTTTGTCTGATGTGAGCTCTTCTGTTATGATCCAACAGTCTGATGCTACGACCTCCAGTGACCAGGCTGTCAAGCAAGCGATGTCTCACAACGTGAAACATCAGTTGTAGTGATAGTGTGAATAGAAATCGATTTTTCACAAGAAGTTATGTGGAGAGAATTGACCCAAGTAGTCACTCTAGCTCAGCATGGGACATTTTCGATGCCAGGTCCTTGTGCTCTGGTGCATGGTACTGCACATCTGCATTCATCTGGTGTGTGGCCTGTCTATCAGATCCTTCAAGCCCACACATCTCAGCCAGCTGGGATCAGACCCTCATGATGTCTTCAAATATTGCAAAGAGGAGTGGAGGAACACCACACTTGATCACTTCTCCTTTCCCCAGGTCTGTGCATAATCAAATTCCGCGTAGGGTACTTGCCTGACTGAGCTCTCATCAATGTGTGACTGGTGCAGCACCACAAATGGCCTAGGATCAGCACCTTCAGGCAGCGCTATTTTGTGTGCGATAAGTACTGGCATGGCAGCCAAGCTGAAGCACCAATCTTCTTTTATCTTGGGAATGAGGCAGACGTAGGCCTGTGAGCATCACCCCCCTACTGTAGGCAGATGTTGCCAATGGTGCTGCCGATGTGCCATGAGGGGATACTCCTGTACTGCACACCTTTGACCAGTTCTTTGTACAGCAACATTCATTCCTGCTGCTGACAGGCAAGAAGGTGTGCGTACAAGGACCGCAGGCACCTTCAGTGATGCACCTACTATCTCACCTGGCCTGTGGCTTGCTGCAGGTACCTGAACAATACAGGTGAGTCAGGAAGCCAGCAGCATGGCCCGTGAGGCTGCAACTCAAGTGCCCACCCTAAGGCAGGACAGCCAGCTATATCTGTGGCCAATGTGTTCTGGGCCTTCAATCACTTGGCAAGCCAACTCCAATGCAGGCCTGATGTGGGAGTCAGCTCCAGCGTTCAACGCCCTGCTGGTCTTTGCCGAGCACAGGTACTATGGGCAAAGCAAACCCTTTGGCAGCCGCGAAGAGCTTCTGAACAACATGCGGTACCTAACCTCTGAGCAAGTGAGGCAGACCTTGCTCGTTGCTGGTTCACTGGGCTGCCATGCTGTCTCTGATCACCATGCAGTGCCTGACCTTGAGCAGGGGACGTCTGCATGGGCTGCCTTGGGTTTTGCTCAGCAGGCAGCTTGGGTCTGCTTGCCCATAGTGATAGTGGAATTTGCGCAGCCATTGCATCACAGGCGGACAACCTTCATGAGCTCACGCTCACACTGGCAGCATGTAAGCGTGCACACTCCTTCACAGCCTGCAACCTGGCCACGCCTGCATGAGCACGCTGTTGCCATGCATCCAGCAGCGTCCTGCACCCCGGCCGCTGACAGATGCTGCAAAGGTACGAGGCACAGCTTCTCATGTCCCTCTACAGCAGTGAGACTCCTCCTTCCATTGCCATCATTTGGGCTGCTATCAGAAGGCAGCCTCTTACCTTCCAGACAGCCTTGGTCTCTATACAACTCTTGCCGTCATGTGGGCAACGGCCGTCATTGCTGCACTGATCAGGATGTCAGCGCATGGCTGCTCTTGCGTCTGCAGTTATGGAGCTTGAACCCCTGCAGGCCTGACGCAGGCCTGACAGTGTACATCGCTTGCACAGCAGCTCCAGGGTGCCCCTGTACCCTGCCTGCTGCTCTGCAGGCAATGGCAGACTATGCTGAGCTGATCACGGACCTCAGACGAGACCTCAAGGCAGAGCACAGCCCCATCATTGGGTTTGGCGGGTCCTATGGCGGGATGCTCGCAGCTTGGATGAGGTGAACCTGCCGCAGCAAACTGTCTGCTCGCGATCTTACTAGATGTTTCATCCTGACTTTGAGCAGTGCAACAGGTCTGCTATGTGCTACAGAGGGACCCTTCTTTCTCTCGTGCCTAGTAAGCATGAGTCGTGTTGCTCTTGGGACCCTCTGGCTGAGCATGAGTCTTTGAGACGATGCCGTTATGCCAGCAGGGTCAGAAGCAGAGTTTTCTGGCTAAGTGCCTCTTGTGACAAACCCGCAGGGCTGTCCACTGGCCTGCTCTGCATCCCTGTACAGTGCATACATGCCTGGTTGCCTGGCAGGCCCCCAGATCTTGAAAATGCTGCTCCACAGCACATGCCTCCCGCTTGTGCTGATGCCTCCACTCTGTCAGTCTGCAGGTCAAGAACGCCTCACGTCCTGGCAGACTCAACCAATCTAGGGGCTGCAGTCTTGCACGCAGATTAACTCTGCTTGACTCTTATCCACTGACTCCCTGCCTGCAGGCAGAAGTACCCTCACATCCTGGCAGGGTCCATTGCTGGCTCAGCCCCCATCTGGACGTACTATGGAGAGGTGGGCTTCACCTTCTGCTTGGGATTGCACCTAGCGCGTCCTTCTGCAGCCCCCCCGGGGACAAGTGCTTCTGCAGTATCATTCTGCAGTGCTGTGGCAGAGTGCTGGCCTGGGGATGCCTCTGCTCTGCAGCCAGCAGGCATGGCCCACGCCCTGCATAAGCCCAACTCAGTAACAATGGCCGGGTGCAGACCTTTTGTTGTGCTTGGGCCTTGTTGAAGAGGCCGCTTCTGCTCACAGCCGCCTTGCAGAGCTCCTTCCTGCTGCTCACCACCTGCAGGACCCACCTTATGACCCAGAGAGCTTTGCAGCCATTGTGACTCGCGATGCCACCCCCGCGGCTGGTGCTGCCGAGGCCTGCGTCCCAAACCTGCGCAGGTGAGCTGCCCCCCAGGCACTGTGCTGAAGCTGGCAGGTGTGGACTGGGTCTGGAAGCAATCACAGCCCTGCCACCTGCGCTGCTGTGGCATCTGACACTCCTCATGCGCAGGTGAGCCGTCCTGCGCGCAGTGGGTGTGGATGCATCTGCGAAGGTGAGGGGAGTCAGGGTGTGTCATCTCCAGCAGCGCAAAAGATGCTGCTGCCATGGCCTTCAGCAGTGCCGGGGCTGCCACTCACTTGGACACTTTGGTGAGAGGGGGGTTGTGACGTGCAGGGCGCTGGCCCCATGTGACCGCTGCCACAGCTGCGCTTTCTTTCTTGCACTGCAGGGCCTGGCAGCAGCTGCGTTCCCTGGGGAGCTCGGCCAGAGGGCGCGAGCGTGTGCAGCGTGAGATGCGGCTGTGTGACGACAACCCCCTCCAGGGCGAGGGGGACGTGCAGGCGCTGGCAGATTGGGCACAGAGCGCTTACGATTTTCTGGTGGGGCTGCTCGTAGCCTTGATGGAGATTTGCACTAATGCATGGTCTGAGCAACAGCCCCTGACGGCACGCTGGAGCAGCCACCTTGCTGTGCACTTGCCTGGCAAAATTTGGGCCGATCAGGTGCTGCCAGGGTGGGTCCAGAGCGCCTCTGCTCACCTGGTGAGCTTGAGGCTCATGCTGTGCTGCAGCCAGACTTGCTAGAGGCCTCTGATGATCACAGCCGGCCAGGTATGATATCAACAGAACCAGCCTGGTCAACATTGCTGGATTGGATCAGGCATCCAAGTCTGTCCCTCCGGCTTCTGGGTCATGCTTTGCGTGCTCACATGACAAAAGCTGGACCTGCCTGCTGAGCTCGTCACCTGGGCTGAACTCATGCAGGCTGCGCAGAGCACGCACCTTCCAGGTGCCAAATGTTCTGCATGTGCAGGGGTTCAGAGGCAACCCTCCTGCTGTGCAGGCTATGGGCAGCTACCCGTACCCCACCAGCTACATGCTTAACGGGCACGGGGAGCTCCCTGCCTACCCCATGCGCGCAGCCTGCCAGCCTCTTGGTGCCGCAGACCTGCCCGCAGGTGCGGGTCAGGGTCAATGTGCCTACCAAGTGGTCGATCAGACGCCCCTCAAGTGGAGGGCCTGTCCTGTGGTTCGTTGCCCACACACTGTGTGCTACAGTGATGGTGCTGATGAGGCACAGGCGGTCTGTGGCCAATGCACAGGGTCGTCAGTGTCTCCACTGCCGCTCCTAAGGGTTCCCATCCTGGAAGAGGGTGTGAGGCGGATTCCTGGAGGGCATGCCTTTGGTGGACACTAGCCGCCTCGCCCTGCCTGCAGATGGCTTGCTGCCGGCCCTGGCAGACAGCGTGGGCGTATTCTACAACTACAGCCGGGATGCAGAGTGCTTCCAGTGGCAGCAGGGGGCCAATCCTGAGACCCAAGAAGATGGCCTCTTCTGGGGGTGGCAGTACTGCACGGAGCAGACAATGCCCATGTCACGCAACGGAGGTGAGTGCTGCACACGCACCTGCTTGCTTGCGTGATGTCTGCTGGACCCTGCAGTTGCTATGCGGCACAAGGACGATCTGCCTCATGCAACAAGGACGATCTGGCTCATGCACAAGGCAGCCCCTGAGACTGGCTGCTGGGGCGTCAGGGTCCCCAGGGTGCGGTGCTTCACAGAGCAGAGTAAGATGGACATGAGATGCTGCTGAGGTTGTCATACTGCCGCACTCTTGAGCAGTGGCACTTCTACGCACAGCAGCTCTGTGTTCCAGGGTGGCACTGCTGCCCAATGGTAAGGTTTGGGTGCTGAGCTTGTCACCTTAGCTGTTTGGCCCCAGTGGCTGTGAGGTTCGAATTAGGTCAGGGCTAGTGAAGAGGGCCTCGTGTGGGGATTGCAGTCCTCCACAGAACATGCGGTGCCCACGCTGAGGGAGCGAGGTGATAACCTGGCTGCTGCTGCTGCTGCTGGCTGCGAGTGCCACAGCAGGGGGTCGGCAGCGCAGTCTTTCTGGGGTGCCAGTGCAGAACAGGCGGGAGACGCTGCCCTTGTCTCGGAATGCAGGCGTTCCGGCTCTGCACATCCTGGAGGCACATGTCTGCAGCGAAACGGCCAGCTGCAGACTGCAGATGATGCTGCGCCCATCACGATCCTCCCTGGTCCTGGGGTCAACTGCGGTCAACTGCCTGGCATGCCGCAGTGAGCTCTGTCCAGGCACAGTAAGGTCAGTGTTGACATGACCTGTGCTCCCTGTGGTGCAGTCAGGGACATGTTTTGGAGGCAGCCCTTTGACCTGAAGGCGCTGGAGGAGGGATGCGGGCAGCAGTGGGGGGTCAAGCCTCGGCCGCTGTGGCTGACCGTCAAGTGAGCTGCCAGCGGTCTGCGCTTCAGCGAGCTGTCAGCAGTCTGTGCTCACAGCATGTGCTGCTCTGTCCTCTGCCGAACACAAGCTGTCAGCAGCCTGTGTCTTGATGCATCTGCACCTGCACGGACGTATGCAGCTTGCCGGCCTACATTCTGCAAGTTTCTCAGATCAGCTTTGCGCAACCTTGCACTTCAATCGCATCGTTGCCCTTGCTGGCTCAGTAGCTCAGCTCTGAAACATCCTGCCCTTTCAATCAGTACCTGCCTTGTAGCTTTGGCGGCCGCCACATCGAGGCAGCCTCCAACATCGTGTTCAGCAACGGGCTGCTGGACCCCTGGAGCTCTGGCGGTGTACTGCAAAACATATCAGACAGCCTGGTGGCTGTCATCATCCCCGAGGGAGCCCACCACTTGGACGTGAGTGCCGCATTGCGCAGTCATGTCTTGGGCATCAAGCCCACCACGTGCACGTAAGTGCTGCATGTTACAGCACTGTGATTCATGGACATTGTCCTTAGTGTCAAGGCCTTCTGAAGCCCCATGCCAGCCGCCTACTGCAGGCGGTCTCATTGCTGTTCTGCTGCCTGCAGCTCATGTTCTCAAACCCACTGGACCCGCCCAGCGTAAGGTTTGCCCGTGACACAGAAAGAGCTCACATTACACAGTGGATCAAGGAGCACGCAGCACAGCATCACGCAACATATTGAAGGATACATGGCTTCAATGCCTGACCAGTGGCCAGTGGGTCTGCACAGTAAGGATGCTTTTGGAACGACACTGGGCCTCATCCTCTCTGTCCATAGCTGGTGCCTTCCTGCCCAAGTGAACCAGAGCTTGCACAGTCGGGCATCAGGCCAACCTGCCTGTGGAGGTGCAGGCTGCCAAGGGAAGTCAGTCCTTTCCTTTCCAATCGGTCAGCACATCCTGTGTGCACAATTGCACGGGTCATTGTGTACAGCATGCTGAGGCGACGCCAGGCAGTATGCCAGGCTGAGCTCGCTAGACAGAAGCTTTCCAGGCAGGTGCTCGCCAGTCAGCCCATTGACATCCTGCCATCAGCAGTGTGCCACCAGAGCAGCAGCCTCCTCAGGGCAGCAAGTGCCCTGACCCTCAAAAGTTTGTACATGACAGTGACAGCAGCAGCATCAAGCCAGCAGAGCATTCAGGTACACAGAAGTTTCATCTTTCGGTACTGTGGATGTACATAGATGGCAAGGTGACATACACGAGGAGCCATTATCAAGACATGATGATTGTGTAGGTCGAGCTGCACTAGGCTCTATGGGCTACCCAGGTGGCGGGAGCCAAGCTGCCGCTACATCAACAGAGGGCAGCACATGTAAATTTATGCATCTGTTAGACGCTAGTGTTATTAGACAGCCAGTGATCAGCAAAAATGAACAGCTGTTGAATTGCTGGCACTTCACAACAGTGGGAAAGGGTGCTGGTGAGTAAGACTGCAGCAGCCAATTGGCCTGCCAGCAGCGCTGCAGGCGTCAGAGCACAGCCCGGGCCATCTTCAGAAGGTGATGGCCCCCTCTGCCGCCTGCTGCCATGGCCAGCACACACATGAGGCCCTGCCCAGCGCCCAGCACCAGCGCTGACAGCAGCTCCATGGCGATGGTGCAGTGCTGATGCATGGCCTGCAAAGCAGCAGACAATGAGGTGCTGCTTCCCGTTGAGGGCTGACAGGCAGGAGCCGCCTCATAGCTGTCGTGCTGTAATACTGCATGTCCTCATGTAGAGCCCAGATGGCTCTGCAGAGTAGCCATGCAAAGGAGCGGTGCCACACAATGCCAGCAAAGGCATTGCAACGCTCTCAAAGTTGCGTGGCTGCAACATGCTCTACAGGGGCAGCTCACCTGCACAGGAGGAGCAGGCCTTGTGCGCTGCTGCTGTGCAGGAAGTGTCGGCAGAAGCTGATAGGCCAGCTGGCAGAAGCTGGTCATCTGCCCTCACCACAGACGCAGGCGCCATGCGTATGACCAGCATGGCTGCTCGACAGCATGCAATGTGCCTCCACTGTGCAGACGACCCCAGCACCTGGCTATTTACAGGTGCGCCCTGCCCAGGAATGTGCATGCTGCCTCCAGAGCAGCAGCTTTGAAATCTGCAGCCAGCACAGCCAGCACAGCCTGCAGCTCACCTGGTCGTCGCAGATGGACCACAGGTTCCACCACGGCACTGCAGGTGCTGACCCCACGCTGAGCTGCACCGTCTCAGCCAGTGGGCTGTGAGCCTGCCACACTGTGGCTGACTCTGTGTACACGAAGTGGGCCAGCAGGACGCCTGTCTTGGAGTGGTACAGCCGCCAGGGATGGGTCTGCAGGGACAGACATGGACAACGTTGGTCAAGTCTGCAGGGACAAGACATGGAAAGTGTTGATTACGTCTGCAGGGACAGACATGAAAAGTGTTGGGTGTCTGTGTGCATGCTCTGGTGAGCCCCATGGCTCGTGGGCCAGCACCATGCGCGCCTGAAGGGCGCCTGGGAAGTGTGGGTGTCCAGAATGCTGGTTTGCAGGAGCAACAAAAAAGTGTGTTGGGGTCTGTTGCATGCAAAGTCTAGTCAGCCCTGCCAAGTAAGGGCACCTTGTAGCCAGCAGGATGCCTGAGTGAGAGAGGCGCCTGGTTCCCATCTGCAGGCAGGGAAAGGCTGTGGCTGGCCACATGCTGAAAAAGAGTTCTGGTGCCAGGAAGCATGCCTGAAGGTGAGTGGTGCAGGCGTCAGGGGTGGGTCTGGCCGTGTGGCAGAGCATGGGCTGCAGCTTGTGACTCAACCAGTTTTTGCACGAGCCACAACCTGCAGAGGCTAGCTGCACTGATAGGCTGCTGCCCTGGGCAAGCAGGATGCTGGGTGCTGCTCTGATGGGGCTCATGCACAGTCAACAACATTCGACCCCAATTAAGGCAGTGATGAACCTGTGCAGGCTTCCTCTCAGCAACGCAGCGGCATGCTGCCGCTTGACCCTCATGCTGTGCCAGCAGACTGGCTACAAGTACTGACAGTCATGCAGGCACCTCCAGCTCATAGGGCCATCCTACACCTCACCATGAAGGTGCGCAGCTGCATGGGCCTCGCCCGTCCCGGCAACACAGTTCCATAGAAGACCTCTGAGCCTGCAGCAGGGGCAGCTCACCCTTCTTCCAAGAACCTCTGAGTCTGAAGCATAGGCAACTGACAGCTTCATGAATGTGCAGATGTTGTGTGGCAGCCAGCAACCGAAACCTTCAAAACTTTGAAGCCTGCCAGGTTCCTTTGCATTGGTGAAGTCTACACGCAGGTGCCCGCAGCGAGTCACTGCATAGCATCACTGTGACGATGGTGGCACCAGCAGCCCTCTACCAGATGAGGTGACAAGGACTACACTGCTTGCGTTTGCTCGTCCCCAATGAATGGTGGCCATCACAGGTCTATTGCAATGACAGAGATGCATGCTGCTGCCCTTTCAGGGTTCAGGAGAGCAGTCGTCTGCCACGATGCTGCTCACTCTGTAAGTCTGTCCGAAAAGCTGCATCACAGTGACGCACGCACCCGCTGCCCACCTTCAAAGTCAGTCCAGAAGAGCTGCACTGAGAAGTCGCCTGTGACCTTGACAATGAGGTCCACTGTCTTGGCTGACTCCCTAGATCTCTCCAGAGCTGAGTGAGCATTCACATGGCTGGAGGAGGTCTGAGAGTCAGGCTCCCCTAGCTGACCTGCATTCAGTCAGAGCTCGGAGCTGCATCTGCATGCGAACCCAACAGCAGGTGTGCAGCTCTGTACGCATAATTCCTGCACTCACTCTGCAGCAGTCTGAGCCTGTGATAGCTGAAGACCAGCAGTGCCTGGAGAGCAGCAAAGGCCAAACGCCACAGCCACATTCAAGGCTCAATGGACCCACTCTGATGCTGTAGAACCAGTAGCATGCAGGCCCAGGCGGTCCACATGCTTTCTTTCCAAGCGACCAGAATCCCAACCCAACCATTTTCCAGCAGGTTGGGGCACATGAGCCACCTGCTCATGGATCTGCCGCTGCCTGCTTGGTGAGAGTTCTGACCAAGTTCTACAGGAGAAGCTCGGTGCATTCACACCAAGGTGCTGCAGCACTCAGTGGCTCAGTCAGTGAGTCAGGTCAGTCATCATCTCTCCACTTTTAACAGGGTGCTCTGGAAGGGCAACACGAGACTACAGCAGATGCATTGTTGGGTGACCCCTTGCGGCAAGTGAGCATGCTGACCAGCTAGGGGCTTCTGGGCCTGCAAATGGTCAAGCAGATGCTGACCTGCCGGCAGATTCATCAGGGGCACTTCCTGCTGATGATGCCCTGCTAGGTGCTGATAAGCCTGCCGGGTCTCAAGCAGGCGCCATGGAGACTGAGGGTTGAGAGCCTCAGAGGCGCCTGCAGCAGACCGTGCAGCACTACTGAGTGGTGATGCTGCGCAGGATCTCAAGGCAGCAGCCCTCGCTGGGTCAATGGCGCCTGCCGCTGGCGCTGGCGCTCAGGAGGAGCCAGCAGCAGCTGCTGAGCCCTGGCATCAGGAGACGGAGCCCATGGCCGTGGATGCTGAGGGCCAGGCAGCTGCACAGCCTGCTGCTGCTGTGGCAACAGAAGAGGTTGCCATCCCTGCAGCCCCAGCAGGGCAGGCAGAGCCCATGGCTGTGGACGGCGAGCCACAGGCAGCTGCCAACTGCGCTGCAGAGGCTCCTGCTGCCATAGCTGCCCAGGAGGGACCTGCTGCAGCGGCCGCGCCACAGACGGGACCTGCCAGGAAGCGTAACAGCAGCGCAGCAAGGAAGAATCCAGTCGCAGACTTCTTGGCTGAGGTGGTGAGTCACCTGGTCACTCCGAGGCCTCAGTACCCTATGCCAGTTGGGTCCACAAACATGCTGCGGTGGCCCCCTTGTGTAGGTGCAGCTGTGCTGGGCCTGGCTGAGCGCATCTGAGCTGCCTCTGGTGAAGCTGTTGCATATTTGTGCGGACCATGCAGACTGCCGGTGAAAGGACCCAAATGCCACGGCTTGTGCAGTGAGCATGCTGCTGGCTACATGTCTCTCAATCTGTGTCACATGCTTGCTTCAGCTCTATGGAGCATGCAGCTATGCACAAAACATCAGCCTCAGCTCATTGCTGACTTGCCCATTGTGCGCATGGTGTCGCCTGAAAGCAGAGGGCGTCCTCAAGCTGGCCAGCTTGAGACTCATGCACCTCTCATCAAAGCCATCTGCGTGAGTCCTGACGCGGCTCTATGCTGCAACGGCTCGGCCACCACGGAGGCACCCCACAACTCTGCATCTGCCAATGCTGCTGCTTCATCATCACGTATGTATCGACCCGACACCACTTTGCTCCTGCAGGGCCTGGCCAACATGGAGGCCCCACGCAGCTCTGGTCGTCTACGCAAGCAGGTGGAAACCTTCACCTATGACAAAGACCACCTGACAGGGAAGCATAAGGCATCGCAGGTGAGGACCTTTCCACAATCTCTGCACGGCAGGACTTGCGGGGTGTGACATGCGAAAACTGGCGTGCTGGCTGTGTGGGCGGAGGGCAGGGCCGTGCGCGACAGTGTCTCAGAGTCCTAAGATACTGATGCTGCGGGATGCAAGCACCGGTGGAGGCCTCTAGCCGCCACCCTGACAACCTGACAGGATGGCTAGGGCACTGCAGGTCTTGCTGTCAGGATTGCGGTGGGTGCTTGATGAGGGCCAGAGGCGTCAGGTGCATGCTGCTCTGCTGCCAATGGGGCAGCTGCAGGGCATGCAAGTCTCTGCTCGCCACGACATGGCCCTCCTCTGACGACAGGGGTCCCTGCTCTGGTGGCTGGCCCACCCTTTGGGAGGTTCGGGCGGCCCTCAAAGAGCCTTGTGGTGCCTGCTGCCTTTATAAGCATGTGCTGATGCTGTGCAGATTCCCATCCCCCTTCCCCATATGCCCCAGAAGTGACTCAAGATAGCCGCCGCGTCCAAGGCCTTGGCTGTGCAGTTCTATCTGTGCACCATCTTGCGTCCACACCTGCAGGTGGCGCAGGCGCCCCCTGCCAAAAGGTCACATAAGGCAGGCGTGGCAGCCAAGGCAACAGGAGCCAAGGCTGATCTGGCTGCCGCTCCAGCACCCAGGCGTGGCAAGAGAAGGCATGAGTCAGCTGAGGAGGAAGCCCCTGTCGGCGAGGAGGTACAGCGTCAAGCTGCCACGAAGGTATACCTGCCACATCCATTTGTGAGCTCTGGGGGCATTGGCAAAGGGCACCAGCAGGATGCACACGCTGCGACGAGGAGTGAAGCTTGCCATCTCTGGGCGTGATAAGCAAGGTGTCGACTGGGTGTTGCAGAGCATATTGTGGCCTAGCAGAAATCAGGCAGGGGTTGGGGTGCACTTGGATACGGCAAGCTAGGCACCAGGCCATGGCTGAGGGTAGAGCACCTGCTGCTCACAACGGCCACGGTTGAATCGCCAAGAAGGTAAGCCCTGGGCCACCTTGACATGCGATGCTCGTGGTTACTTGCGGCCTGTCAGAGTCCCTGATGGTGGCCTCAGCATGTGCACCTGTCCAGGAGCCAGGCCGGGCTGTCAGGCCTTCTCTGCACCTCTTCAGCACTGACAGGAACTGAAGACACTGGCCTTGTGGAACATATTGCTGTGCCGTCACTGCAGACCAAGAAGTCGGTTGCAGCTCACAGGTTAGCAGCTGCCTTGCTTGAGGGGCCTTCAACAGCAGAAGAGGCTGCTCAGGCAAAGCAGGAGCAGGCTGAGGAAACAGCTGCCCCTGCAGCTGGAGCTGCTGTTGCTAAGCCAGCCGCTGCTAAGCAAGAGGCCGCAGCAGCAGCAGCTGAGGCCTCAGCTGGGGCCACCTCTGCCATCAGGCGGAAAGGTGGCAATCGGAACCCCAAGGCAGCAACCAGGACAGATGGCAGGACTGATGCCAGCAAGGGGCAGGCTGCAGCCTTGACCAAGGCGCCCTCGGCAGCGGGTCTGCCTGCCAGCTCAGCAGCTGAGAGGGCCACAGACCGTGTTGCCACTGCTGAGCCTGGGCAGCACAAGGGCGCCCCTGCAGGTGTTGCCGCACCTGCCGCAGCTGCTGATGACCAGGCAGAGAGTGACCAGCCAGCAAAGAGGGCCACCGTCAAGAACGCTAAGCATGGTCCCAACAACAAGAGTGGAGCAGCTAAGAGCCGCAAGTCCATTGAGCCTGAGGTGGATGAGGCAGCCACAGCCGCTGTACAGAGCCAGGAAGAGGCAGCTGTCCCAGCTGCTGTGGCTGCAGCTGCAAGCACTGAGGTTGTGGAGCATCAAAGCGAGGCTGCTGCTGGGGCAGAGCCAGTTGCTGGCAAGCCAGAGGTGCATACCGCCGCTGATTGACCCTTCTGTCCAGTGCCGTCTGCTGCCGGGGGCGGCGCTGTGGAGCCGACGGTGCACTGCTATGTGGCTCACACCATGGTCCAGTGCTGCTGTCAATAAGGTGCCATGTGCTGCCAGAGGTGCGCTGCTGCAAGGGTCTCAAGATGGTTGTGTGCGGGCAGTCTGTTGCGTGGCATGGAGCCAGGCTAGCCAGTGGCCCTGGCGGGCACATGGGAGGGTTGGCCACAAGGCTGACATGCTGCGTGTGCTGCCTGCAGGGTGAGGTTGCAGCCAGCCCAGGGTCTCATGCAGAGCAGCCAGTGCGGCCAGCAGCCACAAAGGGCAAGTCCAAGAATGGCAAGGGTGGTCCCAGGAGTGGCAGCACGGCCGCTGGCAAGCGCAAGCGTGGCGAAGCAGCTGCAGCTGCTGCAGAGCCGGAGCCTGAGGCAGCACAGGCTCTGGTCAGCGAGCCTGGTGCCGATGCTGACACAGTGATGGGCGAGGCAGATGCAGTTGGCAGGCCTTCAGCTGCTGGAACCCCAGTGGCTCAGCCTGGCCTGGCTGGCAGCGGTGATCCCACCTCAGATGGTGGCTTTGCTGCTGACGCAACAGGAGCAGATGTCAGTGCTGAGGAGCAGCGGCCACAGACGCTCTCAGTGCCTGAGGCTGCTGCTGCCCTGTCAGGCAGAAAGGGCGGGGCTGGCGCCAAGAAAGCTGCTGGCAGCCGCAGGCAGACAGCAACCAAGGGCCGCAAGCCCTCTGCTGCTCCGACAGCAACTGCTGCAGAGGCTGCTCCTGCCCAGCCTGAGCATGGTTCCAAATCTGAGCCAGCTGCTCAAGCGGCAGCTTCCAGGGAGGTCCCAGATGCTGACAGGCCAGCCAGGCGCAGCAGCAGGCGTAGAGCCCCTGCGCCTGCGCCTGACGAGCCGGCTGAGCAGGCAGCTCCTGATGGCACCAGGCGCAGCGGCAGGCGGGGTGGCCGCGCTGCTGCAGCTGGGCCAGAGGAGCAGCCTGCAGAGGTGGAGGCTGCTGGAGGTCCCAGTGGGCGGCTCGCTGATGCAGAGGTGGGCACCATTGTTGCCACGTCCCTGCCAGCAACAGCATGGCTGCCTCAGACATGTGCGTGACGTGGGCTTGGCTGATGAGACCGGCCATGCTGGGGGGAGCCTGTTGCTGCCGCCCTCTGCGTCTGGCAGGGGCACACCGTTCTGGCTGCTGCCAGGCCCTGCCGTCTCCTGCTGCAGTCCCCAGCTCAGGAGCAGGCTGCCACAGTGGCCACTCAGACTTCGCCGCACTTGCTCCACTCAGCGCTGCCGCCCTCTGCAGCCGGCCAGGGCAGCGCTGTGGATCCACCCAGCAAGCCTAGGCGCAAGCAGGCAAGAGCCGCCAGGGAGGTGCAGGCTCTGCAGGTGTGCGTCCACCTTGCCATGCATGCACGAAAGACACTGTGCCCTGTCTGGGTTAGGCCCCCCTATCAGCTGCATGCTGCAGCTGACGTCTGGCAGCCTGGCAAACGCCGCAGTCCTGTGCATACAGCTGTTGCAGCAGTGGTCACCTAGTTCTGCCATGCAAAAGATCCCTGTAGCACTGTTGAAGGTGCTGATGCGCATGTGGGCCGGGACAGATTGTGCATGAGCGATGCCTTATGCCGCTGCCTGCCCACCATGCCGTCCTGTCAAAGATCCTGGGTGAGCCACCTGCAGGATTGGGCTTAGTAAAGCATATCTTGCCCACGCCGCCTTGCAGGGGCCCTCAGAGCTGCCCACGCAAGACGTGTTGCGTGAGTCTGTGCGAGAGGTGCTGGACGGCGTGGATGTGCACACATTCAATCTGCGCTTGCTCATGGAGACCTTGGGTGAGTGATCAACAGCTCCCCGATGATTCAGAGCGCCAGGAATGGTGGGCTGCTGTTGAGTCCCTACAAAAGCTTGACACAAGCACTAACTGCCTGCAGAGAGCAGGTTCAACATGGAGCTTGCGCAAGCCAAGCCCTGGATCAAAGAATGCGCCATCTGCTACTGCATTGAGAAGGGGCCTCCTCCTGGAGAGCCTCAAATGGTAGCCCTGTAGCCCCAGCTGACCTGCACACCTTCAATTGACTTTCCAGGCCATTTGAGCCCGCTGTTGAACAGACATGCCGTCAAACTTGGAAAATTGCCTAGAAGATGAAGTGTCACCTTCTAAGCAACTTTCAGACCGCAGGAAGGGCTCCGCCGGGAGCCTCGATTCTGTCTTATACTCTGCCCTCCCGGGCCATCCGGGCATTTCATTGCCGGAAGCTGCGTCATTCCCTGCATGGTCAGGAGGTAATACGCATTCCTCTCCTCTCTCAGCCTCGAGTACCGATTTCTTAGGCCAGCCACACCACAAAGCCATCACGAGCGAAGGCGGCAATTCCCTGCTTGGGACTCTTTCTTAGCTTCTGCCTCCTGGCGCCAAGCCTAAGGTGAGGGCGTCTCCGCAACAGAAGGCTGTGAGCTGTTCGAGGGACATCACGGTGGATCAGGGGTGCCTCTGTCTCGAGCACCCTTCTATGGCCTGTGCCCCTCAGATGGCATCAGCAACACCTGCACATCGCGTGCATTCAAACCAGACAGTGTGGTTTTATATCACCTGCAGGCTCAGCCCCGTAGTCAGACCACGTGCCCCCTTTGGCGCCAGGGCAGCATCTCTTTCCTGCTGCAGGTGATCCCGCCTCACAGCCACTACATTGCGGAATCATGCAGGGCCCCATCACAGTGCTGTCGTCACACCAGCACACGCCAAAAGAGGCCTTCAGCCCGCACAAGCTGCTGTGCGAGGCCATAGTACAGGGGGACCTCCCTCAGATGGATGCCACACTCAAAGCCATTGCCAGACAGAGCCTCACCAGCGCACCAGGCGGCACCTGCAGAGGGGCAGCGGGCTGCACCAGCGTGGCACATGCTCTCTGCCAGGCCTGCGCCAGCTTTTCCCCTGCAGAGCTGGAGCAGCTGTTCACTGCATACTATGAGAGAGCCCAGCAGCAGGGCACAGCGGGGGCCATCTGTCTCCTGGGGCTGCTGATCTGCTTTGGCGGCCGTCCCGAGCTGGCTGATGTGTCAGGCAGGCAGCTGCTCGAGATTGCGCAGCCGCACTGTCCCCAGGCGGGTGTGCTGCTGGGCCTGAGCTGTCAGCTGGGCCTTCAGGGCGCGCCTTTAGAGGTGAGGCCTCTAACAAGCAATCAACAATCTCCTTTGTGGCCTTCACAGGCGCTGGGTGCTGCTGCTTCCACTCCCAGCAAGCAGCAGTGACCCCCTGACAGCACCCTTTTCATGTGTGCTCTTGAAGCCATCCAATGGCACCTTGGACTCACCGTGCCCTTTCCTGCCAAGCACGTTGCCTTCCTGCGATTACAGGAGGCCAATGCCCTGAATCTGGCCTCAGCCCATTACCTTGAGGCAGCACAGGCAGGCAGTGGGCTGGCCCAGCTGCTGTGGCAGGGTTTGGTGCAGCAGGCAGAGCTGCAGTTTCAACTACAACAACAACACTCCTGGGGTCCAGTTCCAGACTTGAAGCTGGCAGACCAGGGCAGCACTGGGGACAGGGAGGTGAGCCACTGCTCAGCATAAATCTGCCACATAGGCAGTGGGGGTCCTTTTCGCTCCCGCCGAAATGTGTGATTGTTTTGACTAATGAGCATCTGAGCCGCTCTGGTTGCCAGCATCCCCATTGAGTACAGCCCCTCAGTCGCCACTGCAGAGCACTGCACAGCACCTGCCACTGATGGGAATATGCCTGGGACGCTGAATCATCCTGGGCGAATGCCAGGTCATCTAATCTGAATGATGACCTGCATTCACCACACCCTTCTTGTTGGGCACATGCAGGTGGAGTCTGCAGAGGGCTCCCCAGAGCCAGGCATAAGGGTGGCACGTGTGGGGTGTCCGCCCAGCGCACCCATAGGTGAGACTGCATGTCGGCATGCCTGGGCTTTCAGGGATACCAGAGGGGCAAGTGCATGTGGCACCATGGGTATAGTTGGGTTGCAGTTGCATAAACACCTTCAAATGTTGATTGTCCATTTTTCCTAAATTTGGGTTCGGGGCTGTAATATTTGATCAGGAAGCTTGCCATGTCCGGCAGAACTGGGCTTGCTCTGCACCTGCCTTGCTTCCCTGCTAAGTCTGGCTCATGCTCTGCCTGGAGAGAAAGTGCCTCACACAGGACCTTCTGCATCAAAGCTTGGCCCCAATCTTGACGTCTGGCATGATGACCTCAAGGCCCACTCCTGGCAGGCAAGGGGATCCGTTGGGCCGGGACCCAGTACAAGAGGGCTGTCTCGATCTGACAGCCAGAGCTTCCTCTGGCTGCAGGCTCACTGTCTCCTGCACTGTTCTGCTGCAGAGTTGCCCTGAGCGAAACGGCCAGCCAAGGGGCAGGGAGCCTGCTTCCCTTGCTCAGAGCCAGTTTAGAGCTTCACCCACCTGCATGCTTGGCCCCAGTGGAGAGACTAGTCCCCACCCAGCAGGAATTGCAGGCCCTGGTTCCCGTCCAGGGCACACCTCTCCTGGCCTTAGCACTTGCACATGCTGACCTGAATCTGCAACCTGCCTGCAGAGGTGCCTTCCTTGGACCGGCCGGCCACACCTCAGCAGGGAGTCAAGGCCCTGATGCGTGCCCAGAGCATTCCCACAGGACTGGCCTCCTCAGCCGACACCCAGGAGGGCAGCCTGGGCTGCCCCAAGGGCATCCCTGCTGAGGACTCTGACGGCAGCCACAGCGGCAGCACCACCCCCTGCCATGTCCCCGACACCCCTGCAGGCGGAGCAGAGGCCGGGCTGCCGGACACCAAGGCTGCCTTTGCTGCAGAGGGGCGAGCAGCCTGCACGGCGGCTGATGGTGCAGCTGCAGGTGTTCCTGAGCGGTCATGCAGGTGAGCTGAGAACTTATGAGATGCTGGATGTGTGTGTGTAGACCTGCCTGCCTGCTGCAAGGTTGGCACGTGGTAGGGGCCCTCCAGGTTGCAGCATGGACTACAGTACACCAGAAGTATACTGTGGTACTGCGCTACGAGTTTCCTGCGTGGGAGGAGGCACGTGCACAATGCGCATTGCTTTGTGCTTCGGCGCCGTGCAATGTTGCTTGGTGGCAGCAGCGGCTGCTTCATGGGCACATCTCCCTTGTGCACCAATCATGGGTCAGCATGGCCATGACCTCATAGCCGGCAGTTAGCGCTTTTGAGTATGAGGCTGAGCTTCTCTGCCTCTGTCCTGCTGCATGCACCACTCAATGATGCACCAATGTACTCATGTTGTCTGTCCATCTGCAGCAATGATGATTTGCTTGAGGAGGAGCCCCAAGCTAAGGCTGTGGCAGCTGCCAAATCCAAGGCGGTGGCAGCTGCGACAGCTGCAGCTGAGGCGGCCCTCAGACCGCGCGTAGAGCCCTCTGCTGGCTCTGCTGCTTTGACGGATGGTGGAGTGCTGGCTCTGCACTGTCACCTGCAGCATGTCAAGACCCACCAGCAGCAGCAGGTAGGATTGAATTGCTAAGTCGCTGCCTGCCAGCACCCACCAGCTTTGGCAGCACACCTGCAGCTTTGCCACTATACTCGACACTCTGGGAAAGCTGAGTTGTCTGCTGGAGCTGCCTCAAGCAATTGCTGCTCTCAAGAGTCGTCATACATGGGTCTCTGAGCAGCTTGTTACATGCTACAGGGCAGCAGCACGGGCTGCAAAGCCTCTGGCACGCCCACTGAGATCCAGATTCTAACTGGTCTGCCCCTCGAGGCAGTGTTGGGAAGGGAGAATGCAAGTGGTAGCCCTGTGTCCGCTGGGGACCCTCTGCAGGTATGCTGTCTGCTGCCTGCATTGCCTGCATTGCCTGGAATGGCCAAGTCTTTCCCAGCCCAGCTGACTGCGCCATTGGCAGCCAGGTCGCTTGTGGGCTGGGACTGTGGCAGGCCGTGCCACTTTTGCAGTGCTTGTACCACTAATTTTGGGGTGTTGGGCTTCACAAGCTGGCCTTCAAGCTGAGTACCAGTGTCTTGCGCATGTGAGCACAGCACTGGGACTGGAGCGAGGTGAGGTTGACAGCACAGGCTGACAGGTGCCTGCCTGTGGTGCAGGAGCTGCTGAGGCTCCAGGCCCTGGTTGAGGAGCACCCCAAGGATGCGACCACCATCCTGCAGGCGGAGTTGCCCAAGGCCCTGAGCACCGCCCTGCCCACGCTGCAGGCAAGCAGCTGCCTGCTTGTGCATTGTCACTTGGCTGAGGCTGTACCTCCATCTGGCTCTTCTTTGCATTTTGAGAGCCTGGACTGCAAATGCTCAAAAGCTTACATTCATACATTCTCTGTATGTAATGAGCTTGCCTGCATCACCATCCTGAAACCAGACACCCCACTGTCTTCTGTCATGCATCTTCTTTGCACTTTCATGGGCATTCATTCCCTGACAGCACACCTTCCGCTGCCTAGCAGCCGCCCCGGGTGGGCCTCAGATCTTGAACCACGCCTTGCTTACCTGCAGCCAGTGGACCTGCAGCAGCCCCTGCCGGGCCTGGCCAATGTGTTCACCCACCCAGGACACTCCCCACTCACGCCAAGCCACCCACTGCCCTGCAGGAGGCAACCCTTGCACAGGAGGACCCCATGTTCTATCACAGAGTCCAACCAAGTCATCAGCTGCCCTGCAGGCTAAGGCAGGGCAGCAGCCCCTCACCAGCTCATTTCTATGGCCAGTCCACCGTCGCTCTTCAGCCAACTTCATGCTGGCATGTTGCCTGCAGTGGCTAAGCTTCAGCCTGCCTTTCTCAGTCACTGCCCCTGCAGCACTGCTACTCTGCCGGCAACTGCGGGCCACCAGCCCCTGGGTGTGCCATGTCCGCTGTCTGTCATATTGCATTGTCCACAATGCCTCAGCTGCCCTGCAGGCAGTGGCAGACAGTCTTCGCGCAGCCCAGCACAATGCGCTGTGCCCCTGCCTGTAACCATGTCCACACTGCCGTGCAGGCGATGGCAGGCCAGCAGCCTCTGCTGGGCCTGGCCAACCCCGACACCCCTGGCCTGGAGACGCAGTCCAGCAGCAGCAGCGTGGGGGCAGCCCTGCCCAGCACCCCAGGCTACAGCCCAGATGCTGCTCTGGGGGACTTTGAGCTCTGCAGTTTCCAGCCGCCCTCCGAGCAAGGTGGTGTGCTGACCATGGCGCAGCTGCTTCTGGCGGTGCAGGGGATGCTGAACGTGGGGAGCCCAGTGGAGCTGATGCAGTCCCTGGCTCGCAACACTGCAGGTGGGCATGCTTGTCTGGATGTCGTGTCTGTGCATTTGACAGGCGGTGGTTGGCCACGCCCACAGCGGTGTAGGCAGGTGGGCTGCTGGCTTGGCATTTGCCTGTCTGTCTGTGAGGGGTGCTTGTGGTTGCTGTGTGCGCCAGCTGCCCGCCATTTGGAGAGCAAAATCTTTCGTCAGTGAATGTCAGGGCAGGCCTGGCCCTGTCGTCTGTCATGTGGAGCTTGCAACAGCTTGCTGTCTTACCTCTGACGTGCCAGCCTGCAGGCCTTAGCACGCTCAAACACACACTGCCTGGCGAGAGGCATCATTGCTGTGCCTTACACAGTGAAAGGCAGCGAGCTGCGGGGAGACACCGAAGTTGTGCGACTGCTCCTCCCTTCCTGCAGGGCTGGACACTCGTGCCCAGGGCGACTACATGCACAACCTGAAGGTGCTGTGCGGGGAGGACCCGCTCGACGACCTGGTGGCCCTGCCTCCTGTGCTGCCCCAGCGCACCATGGCTTGCGCGCAGGCCATGCTGGGCATTGCAGTGCGCAATGGGGCCACCTCAGTGCAGGTGAGTGAACACCGAGTGATTTTGTTTCGCCCAGCTATTCACTTCGGGGTGGACAAGTCAGGCAGCAGGCGCACCTGACACCTTCAGGGGCTGACTGTCGAGTTGCTGGTCAGCCTTCGGCCCAAGTGCTGCAGCTGTTGACTGTACTGGGAGGTCTGATCTCCCTGAGGCACTACTGCCCACGCTTCGCTTCTGTGCTGCACCTGTAGAAGTAGCTTGGGGGTTCCATATAGAACTGACACACACATTTAATTGCCTGCAGCTGCTCATGTTCAGTGATTTGGGTATTTTGGCCTGCAGGACTCACTGCAGCAGACTGTGTACTGCTCGCAGATCAATCTGCATGATTCGAGCTTGATCATCTTTGCCTGTCTGCAGGAGCAGCTGTCCACAATGTTGGGCGGTCCGGGAGCCTCCAGGAGCGCGGTGTCTTGCCTGAACCAGCCGCAGCCGCGCGTGTCCTTTGTGCGGGCGCCACTCAACCCTGTGGGCAGCAACACAGCGATCAGCGCTGCAGGGCCAGGGGGCCGCACCAAGCAGCAGGGGGGCCAGCGCGAGGGGAAGCACCACAGTGCTCAGCAGGTGGCTTGCATGTGGTCTCACATCAGGCCCTGCGTTGGCAGCCTGCCGCAGCATGCATGTGCTCCATATGAGGCCACAGCGTCACAGGGCTTGGCAGACAGCCTGTTGCCCTGCCCTCATTGCGGATGCTTACCTCGGTGCATCCATTGAATGCAGGTGCCACACCACCTTGGAGTTCAGCCGGCAGCCCGCCACCCTGCAAGCTACGCGGCGGGCCTGCTGCAAAGCCAGGCACAGCAGCAGCTGCAGGCCCACATGCAGCAGCAGGCACGGGCAGGGTCGACAGTGGCCACTGCCAGTGTCCCAGGTCAGTATGTATGGCATGATGTGCAAATTCCTCAGGTCTCCAATTCACGGCATGAACCTACTGCATCACCTGCAGCAGCAAGCACGGGCATGACTTGGACTAGATGCTTGGTGGGCCTGTTGCATCTAGCCGCAAAGAATGGTTGCCTCCGGTTTGCTGTTCTTTCGCCTGTGGTCTCCCGCACCACCCAAGCCCCTGTCTCTCGACCTGTTTCGCGTGGGCTATGCAGGCATGCCAGCTGGCTCAAGCATGGACTCAACCATGCTGTGGCAGCAGCGCATGAAGCAGCTGCAAGCCAGGCATGCAGCTGGGAGCCCGGCCTTTGGCTCTGCGCCTGCCAGGGCGGCTCAGCAGGGGACGCTGCCCCAGCAGCAGGTGGTGCTCAGCGGTGCAGGTAGGAACGCATTGACACCTGTTTGACGGCCCAGAGTCAGCAAAAGATCCATGTGCGTGCGCAAGCCAGCCTGCGTGTGCGTCAGGCGGCACAAGAACCCAGGATCAGCATCACGGACGAGACTCTTGTGTGCTGATTGGCAAGACAAGCTGCAGCAAATGAGCTTGCGTAACAGCATCAGGGCCCGGGGCAGCAACGGCTTTCCTAGCAGAGTGTCCCTGATGACAGTACATGATTCGACTGCCATTGCAGGTGACCTGGAAAGCGCAGCTCATGGCCAGCTGAGCCGCCACAGCCTTGAGGGCTTTGCCCCTGGGCACAGCATCATCTCCACACTGCACAGTGCTTGCACACCAGGGCTTATCGCTTTGATCTGATGCTGCAGGGGACCTGAGGAGGGCAGCCTCTGGCCCAGTGGAGCTGGCCCATCCGCACCAGCTGGCGCTGGGATCAAGGGGATCTGGGCTGACCATGTCAACCCAGTTCTTAATGGAGGACCCCAATGCTTTCTCAGGGTCCCGCTCCTGCTCAGACATCTCTATCACTCAACAGGTGGCTGGTGTTGGCATGACACGGCATGTCTGCAGTTTCTGTGCATAGGCTTGCACGGCATGTGTCCTGTGTCCTTCGCGCAGTGCCTCTGCTTCCCACACAGCTCGCGCACATAGCACAGACAGGAAGCAGGTGCACCTTCAGCGCCGAGATGATGTGTGGTTCCCCTGTGGACGTCCTGCTTGCAAGTCGACAGACCCATCAGGCTGCTGATCACAGTAGTGGGCAGCAGCCATGGCGTCTTGGCTCCCACACATCCATTGCTGAGGGGGCGGAGGCCAGTCTCTGGGTTGCAATTCATGTGCCTCGGCAACATAACGCCACTGCCCGGCATGTACCTTTGCAAGTGACCAAGGGTGCGACCTTGGGCATCTTCCACACTCAGGGGGATGCTATCATGGCAGACAGTGGGTTTGACAAAGACGCTCCTGGTTCTGTTGGTCAAATATCTGCTTGGCAGGCAGCACCTTGCTCGCTGCACGCACTGCGCATTGACCAACATGTCATGTCCTGTTTGCAGTCCCCCTTCTCCCATCTCGAGGATTCTTTTGGCAGCAGGATCCACCAGCTGACGACTTCTTGCAACATAGGCAGCTCCAGCACTCCCTTGGAGGGCCCTTATGGCAGCGGACACGCCACCAACTCTCAGCCAAAAAACGTGACAGGCCACAGTCTAGGGCATGAGACAGGATCTGTCAGCACTCTGGCTGCTCAAGGATGCCCCCCACAGCAGTGCCAGGGCTTGAGCATGTGCCCACCACCTGCAAATCACGCTGCAAACCCTCAGGCTCACCCCCAGTTCCAGACGCAGCAGCAGTGGGCTCCCCCGGCATTAGGCTCTAGCATCTGGGGCCCCCCTGGACCGCAGTATGAGTGGCAGAATAGCAACGACCTGCAAAGCAGGTGAGCTTAGTGCCCGCGGAAACTGAAAGTAAAGGTGATGTCAGCTGGCAGCACACCGGTCCGGAGCAGCTGATGATGCTGAGCCTCAGGATAGTCCATGAGCAGCACTGCAGCCATCAATCTGCACTGTGGTGCCAGCCCTGCACTCAGGGAGGACTGCAAGTGTCCTGGCCTGTGTGCAGTGCACTGCAAGCTGCCACCTCACAAACAGCAGATGGCAGCTGGTCGAGGGCCTGAGGAGTGCTGCGTCTAGTGTGCTGCCCCTGGTGCAGGCTGAGCAGTTGCGGCCCTGTGCAGCATGAGGGCCGGCAGGCGCTGCGGGGCAAGGGCTTTTGTGGCTCCATGGCCGGCGGCAGCTCCATAGGCGGTAGCAGCTGCAGCCTGCTGGGGACCTCGGCGGGAAGCACCATCATGGTGAGACCCTGCACTGCACACAGCCTCTGCCTGCTGCCATTCCCGCACACTGCCTGCTGGGACTGCAGCTGAAGGCACCAATGTGGTGAGGCCCTGCACCATGCTCAGCCTATTGCTGGCTGCCATGATCTGCCTGCCCAGGACACCAGCCAGGTCCCCCAGCAGGCAACATCGCCCATAGTGATCCTTGCGCTGTTGTGGTCAGCCTGCAGCTCGCCAACATGCCATGTGCTGGGGAGCACACATGTGCTATAAATCGGCAAGGCCTGCTGTAGATCCTGTGGGGCTGCAACAGCTGCACACAGGGCTGCTGCCCACTTCTGAGGTGCTCAGCATCGTCATGTTGGCTCCTCGTTGTGCTTGACAGTATTTTGAGCCGCAGTGCAGTACTGTGTGCCTTTGCAAAGTGCAAGGACCAGGCATGCCAGTGTAGCTGGCTGACCTTGTGCATACCTGCACCTGCAGGATGCTGCCAGGTGTCTTTGCTTCCAAGAGGCATGTTGCCCTGAGGGGTACCAGCTGTTTGAGCTGGCTGCCCGATGCAGACTGCCAGCTGCACATCACTGGCAACAAATCAGTTGGACTGCCTGCAGGAGGATGTCCAGCTGGAGATCGGCAGCGAGATGTCCTGGAAGCTCGGCAGCTACGCTGCCCTGCCCCACGTGCATGCAGCATCCACCAACACCCACTCCCCCTCCTATGCCATCACTGCCTCATCAGCCAACTACGGTGTCAACCTCCAGGGAGATTCGGCTCCCACAAAGACCAGGCTCTGGCCTGAGGCGTCGCTGGCCCCCAGTAGCAAGCAGCCCACCTTCAGTGGGGGACAGGCCGCACTCGGCGGCTCGTCCCCAAGTTGCCCCTTCCAGCAGCATACCCTCTGGGAAAGTCCCCAGTACCAAGCACATGCACCCGACGCAAACACATACTTACACACCAGGCTGTGCTGATTCGAGTTGCCCTGGGTGACAACCTCTTTGATTCAGATATTGTTGAAAGTCCTGCGAGGCAGCGCGATAACACAGCATACGGTGATAGCATCCCTGCAGCATCGACCAACACCCTGGGGTTGGCCCTTGATATAAGGGATCCCCGCTCTGCAAGTACCATCTCACAGTGCAGCCACATTGCACGGCCAGCACACGCTTCGATTTCATGTATACGTGCTTCTGCTGGAGCATGTCTGTCCTTGCCATCTTATCTTCAAATTTTGTTGATGATGCTTTTCTTCTCTTGCGTTTGATTGACATTTGCATTGCCTTGCCATGCCTGATAACAAGATCTTGCTCCGTGATGAGTGCACCTGTGTCTGACGGTGCAGTGCTCTCAGCAGCATGCAGAGTGAGCCACATGGCAGACCCTCACAACAATATTGTCTGCTGTTGTACCTCAGATGTAAAGCAGTTTGAAATGGGTAGTATACACAGATATTGTCAGAACCAGCTGTCATTCACTTCACCATTTTGGGCAACACACTCTGCTGTTGCAAGTGTCGAGTTCAGGCACTTGGTCAGCGGGCCTGCAAGGGATTTGCTAAAATTCCTGTGTTAGCCCAGCTGTCGCCTTGGGGCATCTGCACGCTCTGTGTTTGGGGCGAGCGTTCATGCCTTGCTCTGTTCTGGGAGTGCCTGGCAACCTCATGCTGCTTGGAAGCCACCTTCATGCCCAGCGCCCTCACAAAGAACTGTTTGCGGCATATGAGGCGCACCTGCACAGTCGAGGGCAGACATGTCAGAACATATGATGCAGGAAGGCAGCTGTGAGGCACAGAGCCAAGACTGGACTGAGGTGTTGCTGCTGGCCCATGTCACCACATTACTATGGACCACACAGATGTGGGGCTGTTACAGTAGGGAGCGCTGCAGGCTTGTAACACTGGTCTTATGCTAATGACAGGCAAAGACAGGTTTAGAACAGAGGCAGGTGCAAAGGTGAGCACAAACTGCTGCAGCAAACCTGTGTAAGGCACAGGTGCTCGCAGCAATGCCCCCCTCCCTGAGCTCATGCCGTGCAGTGCTAGGTGTAATGCAGGCATTTTGCATGGCTACTCAGACAAGCTACCCCAGGGAATCAGAAGGTTTACCTGCTTGTGTTTGGCATCTTCCTTGATGACATGTCATTGGGTCATTGACACATTGGGTCAGGTGGGCACCACATGTTGCTTGAGTGCATAGGCCTTAGCTGTGTCTTCAGCCATCCGAAGCAGCACCCACACCCTACTACGCTCGCAGGCATCCAGGAGTGTCTATTGTGCGCGCCCCCTGGGTGAGCGGGTGCTCCAGCGCATACAGGGTGTCCTCGTTGCCATATGACCGAGTGGGCCTGGACTGAACTGTCCCCAGCGCAGCATACACGTGTGTCTTGATTGAACCCCCTGCACCTCCTTGCCCGTCTTTGCAGAGGTCCCCGCTGTCAACTCTGACCTGCTTTAGATAGGCGTCTGCTGCGATGACTCCGTTGGTAAGCGCCCGCTCCAGCGCGTACAGGGTGTCCTCAATCGCCAAGTCCTCTGCCTGCGCCTCCAGAGCCTGCTGGGACAGAGAGTCTGCGGCGACAATGGCCTCGTCGGGGTTAATCTCGCCTGCAGACAGCGCAGAAGGAGGCTCGCTTCCTTCTTTCAGGTCTGCTTGTGATGACGGAAAGCTCACCATCAGTCCACAACAGGTCTGGGTCCAGCTGCAGACAGTGCTGGTGGCCACTTGCTAGGACACAGATCATACTCAAGAGCCTGCTGGGACAGAATGCATTTGCAGCCACTGCCGCCACATCTGAATGTCAGCTGTTGGGAGCCAAGCGCTTCAAAGAGGTCTTTGTGCTTGCAAGCAAGCAGTGCCAGGAGGGTGTTATGACACAGCCTGCTGGGGGATGAGCGGCCTGCCATCCTGGCCCTCACCTGGACGTCCCTGACAAGAGGCCTGAGTGTCCAACAGCAGCAAGCTGCTGGTTGCAGGCTTGGCAAAGCAGCTACCACAGCTACAGTGCAGCTTGGCCTCGTGTCTTCCAGCCTGTGCTCCCGCCCCGGGTGATGAGAAACATGTGCAACAGTTCTGCTGCAACTGGCAATGCCCAACCTCCTGCTGAGCTCGCTCTGCAGGTGGCAATGCCCCGCCTCCTGCTGAGCTTGCTTTCCAAAAGGCAATGCCCCGCCTCCTGCTGAGCTCGCTGTTGACCCTGGCACACCTGTGCCCTGTTTTCCCTCAGCCATGGCTGCGGCGTCACGGTCTTGCCCAACTGCTCCACATACAGCAAACCCAGCTTGCCTTGGCAGTGCTGCCAACAGCTATCAGCAGGCCGGCTGCCTTGGCAACGCTGGCCTTGAAGCAGGATTACCTGTCTGCACCATGGCAACAGACCATTCAAATCAACTACTCACCCTGGGGCATCTTGGCCTCGTTCTCCTCCAGCCACCGCTCCAGGGCCACAGTCTTACCCGACATGCTCAGCACACAGGCCTCCAGTGCCTGACGCTCCTTTTGCAGTGCTGCCACACCCTTCTGGATCTCCTCTTCCCGCCTGCATCATGGTTGCAAGCTTGCTTGCTACATGGCAACATGGCCTCAAGGTGTCATTGCTCTCAGGAGCGACAGCCTGCTGAAGAGCCGCCATGCATTCTGGGCCCTCTCCTGTGCCTGTGCAGCAAATCTGGGGTCCCACCACCATAAACCTGCACCTTCCCAGCCACTTCAAAGCTGTGCTCTCTGTTGCTTTCTGTTGATGCCTGCAGAGCATGCACAGCTGCCCCAGCCGTATGTAGGACGATGGCAACAGGCTCCGCACTTTGCTGTCCAGCAGCATGACTTCCAGCGGTTGAAGCCATCTGGTGGAAGCTTGAGGATCAGCATGCAGCACAGCTCTGTGCACACCACTTCAGCTGGGCCACAGCACACCCCAGAAATGAGCAAGTGGCAGAACCTTTCAGCACTGAGGGATGCAACGCAACACATGCAATCGGTTGAATGGAGCCTCACGTCAATTGCACCTCACATCTGCTGCCTGGAGCCATGTCCACAAGTTCTTCCACAGGCAGCGCTGCAGCCCCGCCCCACCTCCTCCTTAAACATTCTCAGCGTTTGCACCTCCCACCACCTTGGCTGGGAGAGTGCCACCTCAGCACCATCTCCCACTATCAGATTGTATCAACTTGGGTGCGCGTGTCACCTGGTCAGCTTCCCCTGCGTCTCAAACAGCGAGTCCATCTCTGCAGCAGCGTCTGCGTTGGCAGCCGCAATGCTGCTCTGCAGGCGCCGGGTGAGCGCTGCGATGGCGGCTTTTCGGAAAGCAGCCTGCAGCGGAAAGGCTGTGTATCGACCAGAGAGAACAGGCACCTGTGGAGTCAACTCAGGCTCAGCAAGAGAAATGCAACCCAGCCTGTCAGACGAACCCTGCAACATCAGGTCCAGCTGTCTGATGGCAATGCAGCAGCGCGCATGGTCCTGTGCCAGACAACCCTTGCAAGGCTGCCATGATGACCACATGCGCTTAGCGCACCCAGCAGCAGCCCCAGCGCTTGCTCCAGCGCAGCTGCACTACCCCCTGTGTTGCTGCTGCCTCCAAGGTAGGCAGCGGCCTCCTCACGAAGAGCAGACTTGGGATTCTGCTGCCTCATGTCCAATGCTATAAAGCCAAGCAGCAGGTCAACGCAGACAACCTCATTCTCCCATACCCCTTGCCCACCTGAGTGTCAGCCTCGTGGCCTGAGCACATAATTCCTGATGATTGCCTGCCTGTTGCGAAACCTAGAGGTTCTGCCTCTCACCTGCATGTCTGCCTCGGTGGAGGCCCTCTGCTGCGCCTCTGCCTTCCTCTGCTCCCTCTGGCGCTGCTGCTCCTGCTCTTGCTGCCTCGCCTGCTGCTGCTGAAGCTGCTGCTGCTGGAGTTGCTGCTGGGCGTGGTTCTGGCTGCCACCCAAGTGGTGACCACCGCCCATCCGATGGCCTCCACCCATCTGGGGACCGGCACCCATCTGGGCAGACCCTCCCTGCATGCTGCCGCTGGAGGCTGTGCTTGACTGCTGCTGGGCAGCTGCCCAGATGGAGGCAGGGTCGTAGCCCTGCCCGGGAACTGGGCTGGCACTGGGACTGACGTGGCTGCTGGGAGGGTAGGGACGGGGCGGGCCCCTGCAGCAGGCAACCCAGATGGCCTCAAACTTTGCTGACACAACAATGGCCGCGCAGAGGCTACGCTTTTGGAAACGGAGGCTTGTAGTGAGCTACTGCAAACAGCACTGGGTAACACCATCAGCCAACTCATGTGTGGGAGCACGGCCGGTGGCACGAGGGGAGGGCTCCTTCCCTGACTGACGGCAGCACACTCTTGAGGCTACCTGCCTGTAGAGCGCTGTCTGCCATCCATCATTGCATGCTGTGCACTCATGGCAGCGCAGGCTGTCACACACCAAGGCACCGCTGATCCCGTGGCGTTGATGACTCCACCATGTCAGCCCGCCTAGACTCACCTTGCGTCTTGCCACACGGCCTGCTGTGAGCTGCAGTTGGCTGCATGGGGCTTTTGAAGCACAGTCTGCTGTCAGCCGCAGATGACGTTGAAGGTGCCTTTCAGGTCAGTCTGCCGTGAGCGGGGGGGACTCTCACTCAGCATGTGGTGCCACCCTATGTTGCAATGCACTGCAGTGCTGCGCCTGCATTTTGGGGTCCACCAAGCCCACGTTTTACAGCGCAGCTTGCCTGAGGGGGTTTTCTGCCTGGAAGTGCATGTCCTGCCCCATTTGCTGCTGCGCCGGGTGCTGAGGAGGTGGCGGCCGCTGCTGCGGGTGCTGGCCATGGGAAGTCCCAGAGGATGGCGGTGGAGTCCACCCAGGCGGCTTGCTGCAGCAGGTGGAATGCATCAGCCAAAAATCACCTTAGAGGGAGTCTTGTTTGGCAGTGGTCTCGATCCCTGAGGGGGACCCCTCTCTGAGATGCCAAGGGAGCATCAAAAACATATACTGAAGCTGAGTAGGGGGAGGTTCAGAGGCCAGCAGGGGCTTGCTGAAATGGGCAGAGGCAGTGCAGGCATCAAAAGCAAAGTACAGACGCTGCCTGCAGCTCTCCCAATGAAGCTTACTGTCCCCATCTCCCTTGTGGGCTAGTTCAGAGGCTTTTTGCAGATTGATTCACAGGACGGCCCACAAGTGGAATCAAGATCTGCCCGTGCAAAACACCTCTTGCTCAGGTCTGCTCTTGTACCTTGCACAACGCTGCCTTGATAAGCGTGCGGTCCTGCAGACACACTGAGCCAGGCGTGCATCCTCTCCTGCACCACATATCTGTTGTGTGGCCCTGCCGCCAAAGCACATCCTCACCTGAAGAGCGGTGGGTCCTGCCCAAACTGGATGGAAGTGTCGTGCCCCATGTCCACCAGGTTGCACAGCTGGGGGCTCCAGTGCTGCAGGTAGGGCGTGTTGACCACGCCTGCATGTACAGGGGAATCTCAGGTCGTTTCGGAAATGGCTGTGCCTGCAAAACAAGCACATCTCCAAGGACTGGGTCAGGACTGCACAGCTGGGGGCTCCAGCGCTGCAAGCTGGGGCCTTTCACCAAACCTGCATGTGCAGGGCAAACATTGAGTCGGCTTCAATTGCGTGATCAGGGGATGTGGTCGCTGACACGACCAGTCTGGGGTGGGACACATGCTAGCTGGCACTCCGGTGCTGCAGGTGTCGCGCATTGACCACCCCTGCATGCAGAGGTGCTAGCTGCACTTGATCATGCAGGTTTGTAGCGCTTGTCAAGGGACTGTCCTCAAGTGAGCAGGAGGTTCCCCTGCATGCTGCATGCACTGGGGGCCTGTGAGCACTGTGTGGCACAGCTGGGGCCTCATGCGCTGGGCTTCTCTAATACACCTGCCTGCAGAGAGACAGTGGCAGGGAAGAGGCAAAGGTGCAGCCAGTGGCCTGTTCAGGCTGCAGGAGCAGCGTGACAGCCATTGCAGGACATTACAAAGGCTGTGCAGCGGCAGCCTCTGTCTCTACCTGAGGCAGACTTGCTAAAAGAGTGCCATGGCTTCATGATCATGTTCAGCCTGCTGGTACCTTCATGACAGCTGAGCAGACAGAGCAGCACCACATCTGTGGCACCCAGACACACAAGGGCATGCAGCAGATGCAGAGGTGTGGTGTAAGCCCTCATGCAAGCAGGTTCCCTCACCTGATGCATCTACAAAGGAGTGCCGCGGCTTGATGATCATGTCGGGCGTTGGCACCACATAGGTCAGTGGTGCTTGCTGAGGGTACTGCTCAGTGAGCCAGATGGCGACAGGAATGTTGTACTTCACTCCCTGCAGGGCGAATGAGTTGGGGTGCTGGTGGTGTCGAGACAACACTATATATGAACCTTTATTGGTCAGGCAGGTCTCTCCTGCAGAAGGTCGCTGAGAAAGTCGCTGCCGATGTAGGCAGCATGCACGTCTGCTTCTGACTGCCAACTTGAACTTATTTCCTGCGCGGTACTCCTGCTTGATGGTCGCAGGCAGCACACCCCTTCTGCTCATGCAGTGCAGGGAGCACTGTCGCTGTAGGCCCTGCGCTGCAGGCTGTGCAGGCAGCTGCTGCGGGGAGGCAGCCGGCCTGACTCTGGCATGGCCAATATGCCTGGTCACATGCATCAGTGAAGGACCCATCCCGCAGACTGCCGACCCTGCGCCTGCTGACAGTCACGGCAGGCGCAAACATGCGGCATCCTGCTGCTGCTGACCAATGCAGCACAGGGTGCCAGGAGAGACACAGTTACACAGGGAGACAGAGCATGCCACTGGTCTGGGCGCCCACAGATCTCTGGCTGAAGCCCCTGCCTGAACATTGCACCCCTGAGACAGGCGAGCTCCTAAAAAGAGGCACCTGAGCTGCGAACTCTGCACCCATGCCTGCAGGCTATACCAGAGATAGCAATAATCACTCAACCACAAGCAAGGCACGGCTGGCTCATGAGCTTCCAGCTCAAGTGAACCCCTCCCCAGTGCCCACCTTTCTTGCAGTGCATGATTTTGCCACTCTGCCTTGATGGACCAGCAGGGAGCGCTGCTGATGCACGCCTGCTTCACCTGGTTGTGGACAGGCAGAGTCCCCTTCACCATGAGCAGAGGCGATCCTACCCTAAGCCTCTGGTTGCTGAACAAATGCATAGGCGTCCCCGCAGTGAGCTGGCCACCATCTTGGCGGAGCGGATGGCCTGGGCAGTTGCAGGTGCATGCCTTCCTGCCTCACTCCTGCTGCATGGCCTCCCTCACCTGGTAGTACATTGGCAGAGTTCCCTCCACCATGAGCAGAGTGGCGCTGCGCCCGTCAGGGTAGGTGTAGGTCTGCGCCTTGAGAACCAACGTGGGAAATTCCTGCACCATGTGACTGTGTTGCCCACATGCCTGTCAGACGGGACCCGCGGGCGCTGGAGTATCACATGCAAGAGCCATGACATGCGTCCTCTGCACTGCTGCTGTGCATGCTCCTGTCACACATCAAGGAAGGTCACAGAGCTCGAGCTACTTCCACTGGAGAGCTGGACTTGAGCAGGTGGCAGACACTGTTGCCGGGCATGAGCTGCTGTGCTGCTGATGCACAACGCAGACGCCGCTTGGCAGGGCAGGTCTGCCACGGCGCAAGGCGCGCAAGATCCACCCACACAGGTCGAACTCGCCGCTGTTCAGCAGGACACATGTCCACTGCACGGCAGGCCTCACCTGCACCACGTCCAGCAGGTGCTGGCGCACAGTCCACTTGCGGTCATCTGAGTACGGCATTTGGATCCCGCCATGGCCCTGCAGGGGGCCGCGCAGGTGCTTGACGTGCTGCAGGATGCAAGCATGAGCAACAGCCAGGCCCCAGCTGGTGACGTGCTGGGGGGCTCGCAGTGAGCCTCTAACCTGGGAGGTGGTCTGTCCTGTTGCCTGACGCAACACTATTCAGTGGCAGCCAGCTTTGGGCTGCTGCAGCGCAGTGACCAGCTGTCCCATGCAGCTTGCAGCTACCGCACAAGCTCAGGCCTTCAGCAGTGCAACGATGCAGTCCCTGTAGCCCCTACTGAAGCAGCTGAAGGCTTCAGCCAGCCTGCTTGGGCAGGGCAACAGACCTGCAGAGCCTGCGCCAAGAACTCCGCAGGGGGCACCGCCCGGCTCATCATGCCGCACGGAAGGCTTGAAGATGAGCAGTTCTCCACCACCACCAGCGTTGGCACCACTAGCCACAGCTAGCAGATGTACTCTGCTGGAGGGCAGCCCCAGTAACCAGGCTGTGCTGCTTTGCAAGGTCTGGCAGGTGTTCAGGCCGAGTCTGAAGGCACAATGACCCGGGGGAAGCTGTCAGAGCAACATGTCCTCCTGGCACAAGCTGTTTTGGGCCTGTTCTCTGGGTTTTGCCGTGCTTACTGTGCTGCCGGTGCCAGGGGAGCCAGCCATCAGATTCTACTTCCCTTCCGGGCAAGACCTGCTGACCTTCAATGCAAATCTGCAGCATGAGACGTCAAAGGACAGGGCCAGGCAGGCTACAGCAGTATATCACATGCCATTACATCAATACATGGACAAGACCATGAGGTGCTGCCCAATCCCAGAGCCAAAGCCTCAGCGGATCATATGCCTGTGTCATGTGTTATGCTGCTGGCTGCAATGCAGGCAAAGGCAAGTGTTGCCTTTGGCAGTGGGGCACGCAGCTGTGCCGATGGCAGCAGGGTATAAACGAGCATCACACAGGTTGTCATCATCCAGGGGATTGGTGTCATAAGGGCAGGGAGGCTGCTGAGGCGCCCACTGAAACCTTTTGCGCTAGGTGGCGGCACGCCAGAGGTCCAGCTCACACTATGTTTGCGGGCCTCTCCAGCACAGCTAGGTGGCCCTCTGTGCCCCGTCAGCAGAGGCAACTTCCTTGAGGACAGTCAACCTAGCACAGTCAGCTTCCACACAAACATCTGGACTGGCTTCCTAGATGAGCCTGCTCCACTGTCAAGGCTCCAGGTCTGGGGGGCCTGCAGGCAAAGAGCAGACCATCAACAAGCAACTAGGTCCTCACTGTGGCACCGTGAGGTGCTCATCAAAAGGCTGCAGATGCTTTTGTAACTCACGCCAGACACAACTTACCTCTGGGGGGAGCAAAGCTTGAGAGCCTCTCAATGAGTGGGTAGCCAGGGACCTCAGCTGTGAGGCAGCCGGACAGGCGGCTGCATCTGCAGCATATCAGCACACAACCAAGTCATTGGAATTTTCCAGCATCCGATGACTGGGGCGGCCATCAACTAATTCAGAGAATGCAACACGTGCAGTTCCTTCACAGGATCGGCCGGAAAGGACTAGGCTCCCAGACACCCAGTGTCTCAACCTCGTCCTACCTGACAGGGTAGAAAACCTTGAGGCATCCCAGTGGCTTCTTGTCTCGCAACGAGCGGGAAGTCTCCCAGCATGACATGTGAAGGAGAGATGCGTGACATGTGAAGGAGAGATTCTGGGAGGGCGACTACTTGTACTGATGATGACTCCATGGTTCATGCGCATGGAGCCATGGGACGCACCCGACAAGTGAGAATGTCGCAGTGTGAGCGGCCACAAGGCCTGTGAGTAGGTCTTGACAGGTACTATCCCTGCAGGCACCTCCAAGCCGCTGGACAGGGAGACCTGCAGGCGCTGCAAGCAGCCTGGCACCAAGCTGGTCACTCCTGGCATGCCCATCCGTGGGGCAAAGGTGCAGGGCAAAACCCCCTGGACGAGACATGGGCACATAATTTGTGTGCTGCAGCCGCTGCCGGAGGCCACTCGGCGTTGCTGCAGTGGCTGCACCAGAATGGCTGCTACTGGGATGAGGGCACGTGCTCAGGCGCAGCCAGAGGGGGCCATCTGGCAGTCCTGCAGTGGGCGCGTCAGAATGGCTGCAGATGGTGTGAGGACACCTGCGCCAAGGCAGCTGCAGGGGGCCACCTGGCAGTGCTACAGTGGGCTCGCCAGAATGGCTGCAGATGGGATGAGGACACATGCTCAGGCGCAGCCGGAGGGGGCCACCTGGCAGTCCTGCAGTGGGCGAGGCAGCATGGCTGCAGATGGAGTCAGGAAACCTGCACCTTTGCCGCTATGGGAGGCCACCTGGCAGTGCTACAGTGGGCTCGCCAGAGCGGCTGCAGCTGGGATGAATGCACGTGCTCATTTGCAGCAGCAGGAGGCCACCTGGCAGTCCTGCAGTGGGCCCGCCAGAATGGCTGCAGCTGGGATGAGCTCACCTGCGCCTTTGCCGCTGAAGGAGGCCACCTGGCAGTCCTGCAGTGGGCCCGACTCAATGGCTGCAGCTGGGATGAGGCCACCTGCGCCAATGCCGCTGAAGGAGGCCACCTGGCAGTCCTGCAGTGGGCCCGACTCAATGGCTGCAGCTGGGATGAGGCCACCTGCGCCAATGCCGCTGAAGGAGGCCATCTGGCAGTGCTGGAGTGGGCCCACAAGAACAGTTGCCCCTGGTCTAGTTCCACAACACTGCATGCAGCTCTGACCAACCGCCTTGATATCTTGAAGTGGGCACGGCAGCAGCAACCCTCCTGTCCATGGTGGAGCTCTGATAAAATGTACTCTTATGATGATGCTGCTGACTTCACTGATGCCAAGCATAGCACCCTGCTGTGGCTTGCGCAGCAGGGTGCACCCCTGCCTGATGAAGCACATGCCACCGCCTGCAGCATAGCTGACAGGCTGACGCATGCATACCTCGCCCTGAGAGCCGTGCTGCCTGCTGATTTATTGGACCACATACTGACGTTGGCCTTGGAGTGAAAGCAATGTCAAGTCAAAAGTAGACACATGTCAGATGGCAATGCAGTGCACTGTTGACTGCTGGGGACCAGAGTGACAGAGAGAGCAACTGTCATGTTAGTTGTGCTTGTTGCCGCGCAATGCTAGTCTGTACACAACAGATTGCTACATGTCAAGCTGATATGTGCTCCCCAAAGAGTCAGCAGCAGGGTCAAGTTGGCAATGTGCATCCCTTTAGAAAGGCTACAGGGGACATCAGGCACAAATACAGGCTAGGTGGCTGCCACCTGATTTATGCCTACTTTGACTCCACCATTCCGCAGCGGAAAGGGTCCAGCACAGCACGATGATTCCACTGGTGGCTTGGAGCCAGCATCCTTGACCATCCATGCAGCATGATAGTCAGCTTGATAGCCAGGGAAGACAGAGCTTCAGGCACCTGGGGGTTGAGCAATGCAAAGTGACATCAGGAAGAGCCTTAAAGTGGGGAGCTTGCCTCTGCCTGTGGACATGGAATCCAGATACCTCAACAACAACAGCTGAGAGCTGGTCAGAGGGCCCTCAGCGTTTCAGGCTCCGTGATGCAACGACTCCTGCACTGGCATTTGTAAGCCTCCTATGTGGACACTCCCAGACGTTAGCAAGGCAATCCAGGACACGCTGTATAACATCCTCATGCACAGCCACCTGCACTTGAGGTGCAGAGACCTGGCCTGCCCTTGAGGAGCATGAGCAGAGGCAGAAAGTATTCCTAAAGCGGTGCATCAGGCGCACACGCGGGCATGCATGCAGACATTCACCTAGTTGACTGCGTGCAAAGGCTCTGGGGCGCTGCTGTCTTTTGATGCAGACTGACCAAGAGGGAGCCAATGACATGCACAGGCCCACCACTAGCCCTCACGCCTGACCACGCCCTGACATGTACTCATTATGAACATAGTTCTGACACAGGTTCTCTACGTTAACAGTGTCTGCTGCAGTATCAGTGGCATGCCAGCAGCTCGAAGGGTTCCCTGGCTGGCAGGCATGCAGCTGTTTGAAATCACAGACAGCACGACATGCATTTCCCCGGCCCCACACAGTCAGCAGCCAAAGGGAGCCTTTGGATGCTGTTTTCCCCCCCCAAGGGTTCCTCACCAAGGAAACGGCAGCACATGGCAGCAAGCAGCGTTAACATTACCCTGCTGCAGCCTGTCAGATCAGAGGCGCAATGATGAAGCCAGCGGCATCCATACACTCTCAGTCTTAAAGATGTTCAAGGCTGACCCACAGGGCCAATCTGACATGTCATCTGAGGTTTTGAGACCAAGAGAACTGACAGAATACTTATTCAACAATCAGCGGTACCAGAAGCAAAGGCAGCAGTACGATCTCCAGCAGCAGCATCTGATCTTGCTGCGGTCCACATCTGCACTGGCGTTGCCACGAGCCTGCAGGGTGGGCCTTGCAGCGGCCAGGCAGCTGCAGATTGGGAGGTACACCCCGGCAGCTGGCCACAGAATGATCACTACAGTCGCAGTGGTTGGGGCCGGGCTGGCAGGCGCTTCATGTGCTCATGAGCTCAGGCAGCTTGGCCTCTCCCCTCACGTGTTTGACATGGGATTCCGTGGCCCAGGAGGCAGAGCTAGCACACGCTCACAGGACGGCTGGCAATTTGACCATGGCTGCCAGTTCATCCAGGCCAGCAGCCCCGACATGCAGGCCATCATGCAGCGCTGGGTGCAAGCAGGTCATAGCTGGCCTGCCTGAAAGCAATTGCAACTATATCGCTTCCGTCATGATCATGTTGCACGCTGCAGCTGTCAATGGTCGCCCTGCTGTGTGTACTGAGTCCCGTCCTTTGACTTCGAGCACAGCAGCCTGGGCTGTGGCCAGTCCAGCCAGCCAGGTCCGGCTCATCAAGAGGCACACTGAAAGGCTGCACCTGTCCTGTTGTTCAGGTGTGTGCCTGCTGCAGGCACTGTGATGTGGATGCCCAGGCACATAGCAGGCTGCGGGGGGGAAGGGGGTGCAAAAGCAGCTGCGTGCAGTCTGCTGCGTACTCAAGGCTGCATGCGCACTCAGCCAGCCCCATGCGTGCTGCAGGCGTGGCATGGTGATGTTGAATCTTCAAGCAGGAAGCGTCCATGTGACCCAGGCTGAGTCAGGCTCCTGTAGCTTGGAGCGCATTCCTCGAATGCAGTGCTTTTTCAAAGCAGTGCTGTGCCTGCTGCAGACGGAGCTGTCCTGCGCCTGCTGAAGCATATGACCCAACGGCTGGGTGAGTCGGTACCCCGCAGGCGTAGGCGCAGGGGCAGCTCCATGTACACTGCTGAACACTCCAGGGCACAGCACTCATCGCTATTGTGCCTGTTGCAGGTGCAACGGCGTAGTGGGTGGTCAGGTTGTACACTCGCAGCGACTGCTGATGGCCCAGCAGCTTGCAAACAGTGAGGCATGCTTCTGCAGCGCGCAGCACAATTTGAAGAACTTAGTCGCCGACGGTCAGTTCTGCGCCTGCTGCAGGCGTTGCAACCCGCTGGCCGGTGGAACCAGTGTACCTCCTTGCAACTGAAGACGGGAGAGCAACCCAGCAGCCTGCAGGGAACCAGGCAGGCTTCTGCAACTCGCTGCACAGCCCCCAGCTGTTTGTTGGGCAGCCCGGTATGGATGCCGTCTGCCGGCACCTGACTGCAGGCTGCATCACTTCCTGGGCACACAAGGTGAGCAAGCAGTATGCAGCATGTCAGCGATGGGCCTAGCTCTGACCTTACTATACTAGGTGTATCTGCACCTGGGCAGCGCCGCCTGCATGGTGTGCCGGGCACTGCCGCTGAGACTTGCTGATCAGGGTGACATCACCTGAAGCCCAGGTGTGACCTTTCATCTGACACATTTCGATTCAAGGCCCCTGGGCACTGATGTACTGCACCCTTTTGCGGGGCCTGGTCCATCAGGGCACAAGATGCGTCTGGTCTCTTTGAAACGCTATCTGCTCGATTACCTTGCATCACACACGTGCAGGTCACTGCCCTGCACCGCGAGAGTGATGCCACCTGGACCCTGGATGTGACTGACAAGGCTGCAGACTCCAGCCAGAGAGTGGGCGGCTTCAGCGGCATTGTGCTGGCCGACTACCTGGCAGCCAAGGCAGGTGCAGTGATCGAGTTTGCCCCGCTTCAGACGCATGCTGCTGTATGGGTTTCAATGCTACCAGCGCAAGCGCAGCATGCCTAACGCAATCTTGTTCTGAGGCCACATGCGCCTGGCCTGCAGAAGTTCTTAGTCAAAGGACTGATGTTTTGTGACTTCATCAGCTTTTGGTGACTTGAAAGGGCCACCTGGGCAAGCAGACACTCCACCTACTCTGGCCTACAAACAGCATTCTGTGGCTGCAGCTGTACTCCATTTGTGGAACAAGCTGAAAGCCAGCGTGCCTGTCTTGTATGACTGCCTTCTCAGATATTTGACCTAGGCTGGCACCTTCTCGTCAACTCATTGTGCACTGCAAGTGAGCTGCCCTCACCTAGTGCTGGCTGCTGACGTTGGACGAGGTGTTGCGGCTTCTGAGGTGTTCCGAAGCAGGGCGGCTGGCCCGTCGAGCCCTGCTGCCACTGCCTTCACACCATCCACACCCCCCACAACCCACCCCCCCTCCCCCCCACCCATTCCGGCGCCCCGTCACCTGCTGCAGGCTCCGCTGGCCTGAAGAGGGACTTGCTCAGACAGCTTGCTTTCTCAAGTGTCTTGCACTGCAGAGTAGCAGGCCGCTACACCCGGGCCCTTCTGGCCTGTGGCCTCTCCCTTCACGCCCCCCAACGCTGAAACCTTTCAGGTGTTGCAGGCTCCCCAGGCGTCCTCAATCTGGAGGAGGTTGGGCTGAACCACCTGCAGCAGCAGCTGCGGCAGGCAGACCCAACACCAGCCTTCAGCCTGATGGTGGCAGTGCGGGGCAGCCTGGCAGGCGGCAGCTTCCAGGCAGCCAGCATCTCAGGGCATCGCCTGCAGTGGCTCAGCTGCGACAGCAGCAAGCCAGGTGAGGATTGCTGCATGGCTTCTACTGATTGACTGCGTGCAGCTGCTGTGCAGGCACTGCATCCGGGGCTCAAGCCGCAGTCCTCAGCTGCGACAGCAGCAAGCCAGGTGGAATTGCTGTGTGGGTACTGGCTGCCTGAGACCATGCATACACATGTATCTGCAGGGGCTGAGACAGCCCAGAAGGGAGTGTACATTTGGGCCAGCACTGCATCTTGGGCATTGCCTACAGGGGCTCGGCTGCGATTCCAGCAAGTAAGGATGTCGGGTCCTGCGCCGTGGGCTTTGCTTGCATGCTGCAGCCTCCCTGGGCTGAGCTGCAGTAGCAGCAAGTCAGACCAGCTGCATGTGTGCGGCTAGTTTGATGCTGTGTGACCTGGCAGGAAGTGCCATGTGGGCTGTTTATCAGCATCTAAGCAAGGCCCTCATGCAGGCCTGCAGTGCTGCTCTGTTGGGTGCAGACTGTCCAGGTGGCCAGAGCTGGAGGTCAGCGGAGATTGCGTGCCTGCAGGCCGCGAGCGCCAGGATGGCGCAGAGTGCTGGGTGGCTGTGGCTTCCCAGGGATTCAGCCGGCAGCTGCTGGAAGTCATGCCCCTGCAAAAGGATGGGCGCCCCCTGGCCCCAGGGAAAGCAGCCATGGCTGCCATGGCACCGCGCATGTGGAGGGAGGTGCAGGAGCTCTTGAGAAGCCTTGGTGTGGGGGAGCCGGAGCAGGAGCCACTGTTCATGCAGGCGGGTCCTTTGTCTGTGGGGGCTGCAAGGGCTGAGAGGCTCTTAGCCGCTGGGCTTGCCCATGAGCGCTGGGACCCCTGCCGTAAAAGCCACTGCATGTGCAGATGAGTCTGCTGCATGGTCATGCAGCATGTTTGACAGGGTATACAAGTTTGAGACACATGCTATGGCAAGCAATGTCTTCCAGCGGGATGTGCAGCTCATGTGTGGGGCTACAACATTGGGCAGGGGTCTCAGTTGTGCGGCAATGTAAGTCAAGCCAAGGTCTCTAGTCATATTATATCAAGGGCTGCTGAGCAGTATTGTTTTACCAGCAGACTGTTCTCATGCGGGCACAGCTGACACTGTCCAGCAATGCGTGGACCTTCATGGATGCAATTTTGCTGACAGATCCAGTGCTGGGGGAGGTTTTCTAGGCCAAGTCGTTTGCCAAACAACTGCATTGTGGATCAGCAGGACATGTACATCATCATGTCCTGCCGATGGTGACTGGCTGCAGGTACAGCAGTACGGCTGCACTCTTCTGCATGGTAAATGAGCAGCAGTGCGGCGCTGTTTTGGCATCAACTGTTGCTGGCTGCAGGTGCAGCGGTGGGGCAGTGCCTTCAAGGGCAGCCCCCTTGCAGAGGACTGCCTGACAGATGAGCGGCAGCATGTTGCTGTCTGTGGTGACATGTTTCGTACGTCAAGTGCAGAGGGCGCTGTGCTGAGCGGGGTGGCTGCCGCCAACAGAATGCGTGACATGCTGATGAGCTGATGTCAGGGGACTTTGTCATGCAAGCATTCTTCGTTCCACGTAGCTGCCTTTGACCTCATAAATTCACAGCAACTCAGCCTATCATGTGAAGCCAATCAAATGTCTATGAAACACTGCACTTGCATTGAGAAGCATAGGGCTGATTTAGGCCTTGTGCAAAACACTTATGACTGCCTTTTCTGGGATTTTGACTCCTTGCCTGCTTTTGTCTGGGACTTCAAGCCCTTGCCTGCTTTTGATGGGCCTGACTTCGCAGATGTTCTAGGCTTTGACTTGATGTTCAGAGGTGCCGAAGTCTTTTTGGCGCCCTTGGTCTTGAAGCCCTGCCAAGAGCTGGCCCCGCCTGCTCTGCTCTGCAGCTTGGGCGCTGATCTGCCCGTGTGAATTGTATTGCCCTTGGCGTACCCTGCAAAAAAGCACAGGCTGATGAGGCTGCGCAGCAGGAGTGTGCTGGCTGGTGCAAAGACCCAGCAGCAGCATGGAGCCGGCAATGTGGAGCAATGTGCATAGAGTGAGAGTTGGTCCCGCTGCGCACAGTGCCCCTGTTGGGTTGCCGCATGCATGAAGCTGCATTTCTGGTCACCAGAATAGATCCCTGCACAAAATGTAAGCCCAGACTTGCCTGATGACATCCTGCGAACAGCGCCCTTGTTGGGTTTCCTGCCTGCCTTGTTCAGGCCACCCTTGAGGTGGTCTGGAATCTTGACCACCTGTAGATAGATCGCATTATAGTTGCACAATGCTGCTGATACCATCAAGCAACATGCTGGGCACAGCAAGTCCATCGTTGTGTCATGTTAGCAAAATTGCTGACTGGGCGAATGGGGAAAGAGCCGCTCATGAGGTTATGCTTGATGCGCTGCGCGATGGCAGCCATGAAATCAGCACCTGTCACTCATGCTTGCTGCATTTTGGCAGCAGCAGCTACAGAGTAAGCACGAAGCAGACTGATGCTTGCAGCAGCGCCAGCAAGCTTTGAGGCTGAATCTTGTCACCTTCAACAAACCCAGACTGTCACGCAATGACTGATGGCATCAGCACAGAATGCCTCACCTTGGTCACCCGTATAGGCCTGTTGCGCAGCTTAGCATCGTTGAGGGAAAGGGCTGCACGAACTGCTGGCTGGCTGGAGAACAGCACGAAACCAAATCCCTTGCCCAAGTTGCTTGCGGAGTCCCTGACAATGCGGACCGCCTCAATGCCATGCTCCATGCCCAGCTTAGCAGCTGCTGAGCTGAAGAGCGCAATGACTTCCTCATCCTGCAGCATTTTCAAAATCAGCCCTGGCTTCTGAAGCATGGTGTGGGCCAGCTTCAGCTGCTCATGTCACAAGCTGCAGGCAGCCAACTTCAGCTCTTGGGATGCTGAGGAGAGCAATGACCCCACTGCGGCCAGAGAGCACAGTTATCTCCCCCATGGGGCCCTGCGGGACAGAGCAAGCCAGTACAAGTCTTGCAGCAAGGAGAGCTCTGTGGTCAAAGGCCAGCTTGGCAGCTGCAGAGAAAGGCGACTGTCTCGTGCTGCAGCAGGTAAGTGCGACCAGATGAGGGTAGCTTTCCGGTGAGACCCTGCACAAAGCTCAAGGCTATCCAACGTGCGACTCGCTGGCCAGGTTTCCCAACAACGGAAGCAGCTGTCTGGGTGTGCAGGTCCTCAGGTCCTCAAGAACATGCAGGGGCAGGCTTCGCACCTCGACGTCGAAAGGGAGGTTGCCCACAAAGACTGAGCGCCCGCGCTCATAATGCACGCCGCCCCCTGTCGAGCCCTCCTGGCACCGGGGGGTCGCCCTATCCACCCTCATGTGCAGGCCCTCCAGCTGCAGCAGGCAGGTACATGTCATCAAAGTGTCATTGGGAATCAAGGGCTTTTTCTTGTATTTGGTTGCGGCCAACGCTTGTGTCAGTCCATGGTCACTGAACACAGGCATTTTGCGTCAACCCTCCGCGCAGACTGCTGCAAGGCACTCGGCTGCATGTTCTCACCATGCTTCACACCTGAGACGCTACCCAACCCTCACAGTGAAGTATCGTCACCACACCTCACCAGCTCCATGTTGCTTGCCAGCGCCTTGCCGACGCTGTCTGCCTCAGCAAATACAATGTAGGCGTTTGCGGTCCCACGCTTGGTGCTCACGCTGCCCGTCAGGACGGCAGCTCGCCGAGGCATCTTTTTGCCGTCTAGCTTCACGGGGACCGAGCGCAGGCGCAGGGACTCTATCTGACCATACCTGCAGCAGGTTGACGATACCAGTCGCGCAGCCTACCCTGCAAGCACAGCATGCTCCAGGGGGCAAAGCGCAGCTGCAGGCTCTTGCCCTGAACATGGCTGCAGCAGGAAACCGCCCGCCGCCATACTTCATCAAGCCAGCCTGCAGTCTTTGAGGTGTCAAGCTGGATGTGCTGCACCTGAGTGGGAGGCTGCTTGAGTCAGATGGGTTACAGGTGTTTGAAACCCCAGGACAGTGACCACTTGCCAGCACAGCAGCTGCCCGACCTTGTGTAGTGCTGGAGCACTGCTGTTTCTTGAGCACGATCGGCTCAAGTTGTCAATCAAAGCTGGTGCCCATTGCCATTGTGTCTTAGCTATGCAGCCGTTATCTTTGGTCGGTTGCATACAGGCTACTGTTGCAGCAGGGTGCCTAGCTTCAGGTGCGCCAGCTTCCTGATCACAGGTTCTCTGAAAAGGCAGTGCAGACTGATCAGACGTTTGAGGTACGCACAGTTTCTCTGGCCCCTCTAGCCTACCTGCCAAAGTGCTTGAGAAGCGTCCGCTTCTTGATGGCAATGGGCAGGTTGCCCACAAAAGCAGTGCGCTGCAAATGCTCTGCCTCCTCTTCCGGCGTCAGTTTGAGCCTCTGCGGCACAGAAAGCAAGCAGAATGAGGTTGCTCATGATGGACAACACATCACTCTGGCTCCTCCGCTGTCAGCTGGTCGCATGCAGAGATGAGGCTGACTCGAATCTGGGCGTTCACGCCCACGGACTCTGGCGTGACAGCGGCTCCCTTCACAACTGCATAACAGAGCAGCCTTGCTTGCAGTGCAAGGAGCTCTCATTGCCGCCAAGCTTGGCTGCTGACAACCAAAGGGAGGCGACAACGTGCTCACTGCATGTGTTGCCTCCGTCTCAAAGGCAGCACACAGCTCACCTGCTCGCCAGATCCTGCTGCTGCACTGGGCTGGTCGTCAGCAGCAGCATCTGCTGCTGCCAGAGCCGCCTCGCCGGCATGCCTGTGCTCCTGCTCCGCACCACCAGCTGCTGCAGCGTGGTCAGCACCAGCCTCCTCATCGTCATCAGCAGCAGCCCTGGCTGCCTTGACTGCTGCCTTCAGCTGCTTGGTGCGGCCCCGGGCAGCAGGCAGCTCTGCTGCTGCTTGGGCCTGCTGGCTGACAGGGCGCTCCACAGCAGCATACTTTGCCCGCTTGGCAGGGCGCTGGGCCTCTGCATGTGCTCCAGCGGTAGCCTTTCCCGCTAGTGCCAGGGGCCCCGCCTGGTCCCCAGCTCCCTTGACTCGGCCTTGGGCAGCGTGCTCAGCATGTGGGCCTGGAGCAGGTGCCTGGACCTGCTGACTGGCAGCAGGCTCTGCAGCGCACTTTGCCTGGCGCTTTGCAGATTGCTTAGCTGGCCCCTCTGTTGCTGGCGGGGCTAACTGGCCAGCAGCAGACTCTGCGGCAGCTCTTTCTCGTTTCTGCATTTTACCAGGTGGTGGTGGTGCATCAGAGGCCGCCACTTGAGCAGGCACAGGCACTGCAGCTGCTGCCTTAGCTGCAGAAGCTCCCAGTTTGCCTTTTCTGAGCTTCATTGCAGTCTCAGAGGAAGCTTCTGTGCCTGCTGGCTGTCCAGCAGGAGCCTGCTGCCTGCTCAGAGGCTCTGTGGGTGCACCTGCCTGTTTCCGCTTGCCATCTGCACCTTTACGCTTCAGATGCTGCTTCTCTTTCACAGCAAGCGAGTCTGCTGCTGGTGCTGAGGCATCGGCTTGCCTGCGGACCGCAAAGGTGCTGTCCTCAGCGAACAGGGAGGCTGCCTTGCCAGACTTTTTAGAGTTGAACACACTGTCGAACAGAGACATTTTATGGGTGTCTCAGGCGGTAAGAGATCCCTCTTGTGTTCTTGTCCCGCTCATGAGAGCAAGGTCAACCTAGCTCATCCTACCTGTCAAATTGAATCAACCCACTCCAAGAAGTTCAGCCTTTCAGCATGCAAGGACAACTGTGTCACCATCTACGAGTCACATGTTGCATACACAGCCGCCAGCTGCCTTTCAGGCCTCTACAGCCACAGCTTCTTGAAAGACGACCTGTGCAGAAGAGGAAGGCCAGTTCTGTTGTTGTCAGGGCTGCAGGTGAGCTGCCTGTCCAGGTTGAGCTTTAAGGTCGAGCTTTTGTGTGGATGGCATTTGTCTCTCTCTACCATTGTGCTAGAGTCTGGCTCCCCGAAGTCAGCCAGCAAATGCTGCAGCTGAAAAGCCCGTGTGCCCCTTCAACAATTAGACAATTCAGCCAATCTGAGCATGGGACTATGGTCCCATCAAAGACTCACTGGAGTGGCCAGGCTAAGACACAGCAATACTTTGTTGCAGCTGAGGACAATGAGAATCCAGACCAGTTTGAAAAGAGGCTGGCCAGGCTCACGAAGGGCAAAGGGCAGGCTCGGCGGGGCAAGGCGCCGCAGCAACCAAAGCAGTCCAGTGCAGGGGCTGACGCCGACATTGCCAAGTCAGGTAGACATGTAGACTTTGTCACCTGCTGTCTGGGCACCAGAGGGCTTGACAGAAGGGGAATTAGTTTGCACAGCTTGACTGCAGACTGCGTCAGCAGGAGCCACTTTGGCAGCAGTGCACTGCATTGCCTCCTCACGGCTACATTTGGCAGCGTCTTATGATGCCTTTCCTCAGATGCTGCACCCCAAGCCTGCTGCTGTCAATGCTGGTTATCCTGCAGGCGGAAAGAGATATGACTTTTCTGGGGAGACAGTGCACTTTGAGTCACCCCCGCACAGGGGCGATCTGGCATTTAATGTAGTACTGGCAGCCACCATACTGTGGCTGCCCCTCACGATTGCGGCCATTGGCAGGGCTGCTTTTGTGAAGTACAAGTGAGTGGCCTCGCTGTTTTGGGTGCCCTTCCCTCTCTGGTGCGTGTTGAGTTGTCCAGCTTGCCCTGACACTGCAGAGTGGGGTTTGCCCCATGGTGCGCCGAGAACTTGGATTGAACAGATGCAGCAGGGCAGTCAGAATGTCTGTAGCACAACGATCCCCTGGTGCCTGCAGGTTCACAGACAAACGCATATCGGTGATCACAAGTGCACCATGGAAAAGTGAGCCCAACCCTGCCATGCTAGCTCAAGAAGAGCTCGCCTCTGCTGCAGCCAGACTGCAGACAAGCACCTGCCTGCCTGCATGCCCGCTGTGGCCTGAGCTGCACTGCCCCTGCAAAGAAGCAGCTACACACAGCCTCTCTGCTGCTCCATTCTGGCAGTCTGTGCTGAGCACGTCATCCTGAGCAACATAGCTACCCTTCTTGCAGATGAGCAGCTGGATGCGTCCTGCTGGGTTCCATAGCCTGCTGTGTTTGGTGGTAGTCTGCTGGGTGCCAGAGCCTGCTGGGCACACCAGCCTGCTGGGGGCAGTAGCCTGCCATGCTTGATATTCTGAGCACCCCCTCGATGTACCCATCTGCGGAAAGGCAGCTGCGCGCAGCCTGACAGGCATCCTGGTGCGCGAGGGTCTGCTGGGTGCCACCCTGCAGCACACCAGCAATCTTCTGGATGCCCTGCACTGCAGATGAGCAGCTGGATGCAGCCTACCAAGAAGTGAAGGATGTGCGGACAGTGGGCCGGGCGCTTGGCCTGTATGGCGATGTGGTGGTTGAGCTGCGCAACGGGGACAAGATAGAGCTGCGCAGCCTACCCAAGTTCCTTGAGCTGAAGAAGTACATTCTGGAGCGCAAGCAGGCTCTGGCAGGGGTTCCCAGCCTGGACACGCAGGCCAAGCGCCCAAAGAGCAAGGGCTTTGCATAGTGACATGCAGTGCAGCATGCAAGGCAGCATGCTGAAACTGGTAGTCTGGCAGATGTCTGCTTGACCAGCAGCATTTGGAGTCTCACACTCTGCAGAGAAGCCCTGTCAAGTGCATGAGATGGCACAGCATTGCTTCCGCTGCACCTGGTGACATGTAAGCCCCCATGAAAATGCAAACAGAACCCCTGGCCCCCCCACCTTAAGAGATGCACATGCTGTCAGCAGTGCGTATTGCAGCACAGTCTGCTTGCTGCCCTGGAGTGTCGTACTGGCTCATGTCCTTCCCAGACTGCAACCAGTGGCAATTTTGATTTTGGCGGTTCAAATCAGTACTCAACTCTGCTTCGGAGCAATCAATACCAGATCAAAATGCTGCTGTGAGGACATTCAAGGTGTGAAGACGATAGCTGAACAGCTGCTGCACTACACTCAATCGTTGCTTCTGAATTTATTTTCAAGTCTTCTCCTGCTGTCCACAATTGTTAGGTGATCAGCTGCTTGCTTGACGTACTGGATATCTGGTGCTCAATGTGAAGAGACGGCGGGCACGCTGCTACTGACTGCTGTTCATCGGTCTGGACATGCAGCCCCAGGGCAGGAGGGCATTTTTTGCCAGGCCGCCAAGCCCAAGAATCTGGCTGCTGGTCAAACAATTGCAAGAGAGAACCGCCTCACGCGTGGGGTTCAGCTGTTCTGCCAGATTTGCTTGCACAAGATCAGCTGCTGGGAGTCCTCACTCCTTGGGCTGCAGCCTTCCAGCATTTCATCCCCCTGTGTGGATGCATTAGAGCTCCCGGCCTTCTCCAGGTGCTGCTGCTGGTGTGCCTGGCGCGCCCCACTGCAAATGCCGCTGTTGACCGCTGCTGGGGAGCCCCCACTGAGGGAGGGCAATCTGCCAGCGCCTGGTGCAGGGTGGGGCGGCACGGCAGGCTTGTCATCTGCCAGGTGAGCCACACTGTAGGCTGACAATGGGGAGCTGCCCTGCATGCCCCACAGCTCAGCTGCTGGGTTGTAGCCCAAGGGCAACGTTGTCTGCACGCAGGGTGAGGACGTTGTTGAGCTGAGCTGCATGGGTAGACGACGCCAGAGACATGGAGGCATTGTTCATTGTCACAGACTAATGGCTCAAGCCAGAGCACAGAATGGTCTGCCTCATACATGATTGTCTGCAGGCAGACTGCCAAGCCCTGTGGGCAGACCTGCATTTGGGAGGCGTCATGCACCACGCTCACCATGAGGGTCAGCTGCACAGCTGTCACAGTCTGACAGCTCAATTCTTGACAATGAGAAGCATGCCAACCATGTAGGATGCTTCATCAAATGCAGGGACAAACTCTCTCCGTCCTTCAGGATGCTGCAGGGAATCTCTGTATTGAGTGCGTGACTCACCCTTACTGATGGGAGCCTTGCATGTGCCAGCTGCTCGCCTGCAGCTGAAGCGTTCAGCCCTGCCGTGATGTACTGGGGTGGGTGCGTGTTCCTGCAGGGATGCAGGGCTAGGCTCAACTGGGCATCAGAAATGCTAATTGGGCTTGTGCACACACAGCTCAAGCTGGGTTAGGCAGCATGTTCACCCTCTCAGCTGCCAGTGCAGTGTGACCGGCCTGCACAGGGTGATGTTTGCTCAGCTTGAGGGGGATTTGGGGGGGGGGGGGTCCTCCACTTGTAGCACAGACTTGAAGAGACAGGCTCACATGCTGCTGGGGCCGTGGCCCCCCTCGCTGGCCTGCTGGTGCAGCATCTGGCGCCAGGCCTCCATGTACCCGCCATCACCCTCCACGTGCTGCTGCGGGTGCTGTTGCACTTCAGCCTGCCGTTCTCGGCCTGGGCCCAGCCCCGCCCTGCCAGGTAGGGGCCGCTCCAGGCTGGGGCTGGCCCCCCGGAAGGTCTCGTGGGGGCTGGGGCCCCTCAGCTGCTGGGGGGCACCCTCAAAGGGCAGCCTGCTGCCTATGGCACCCATGTCGCTGCCACCCCTGCCCAGGTCGCCAGCAGCCCTGGCTGTGGGCTGCCGGGGCTGCGGGTAGTGCTGCTGCAGCTGGGACAGCAGGGCCTCCCTCAGAGACAGGTGCATCTGGCGGTTCTCCTGATCCGCTGCGGCCTGCTCAGGGCTGGGCAGTGCGGACCCCCCAAACAAGCCGCTGCTGTGGGCTGAGAGGCCGCTGGACTGAGCCTGCAGTGGCAGCAGGGACTGCACTGCTTCTCTTCTGCAAGAAGCAGAATGCTGCCCAAGATCATCAACTTTGTCAGTTGCTAAGGCTGATGCTGACCGAGACTGCAAGATCAGGTCGAAGGAGGCTCAAATGACAGCTGTTTTCTTTGTACGCAGCAAGGCGGTGTGCCGAAGTCTACTGATTGCACCTGGGCATAGCCCGCCTGGCTTGCAGCAGGGCTCACCTGCGGAGGCCAGGCATCAAAGGTGCGGCTCATCTGTGGGCTGCCTCCCAGGCTGCCTGTGCGACTGCTCATGCCGGAGTGGCCCCAGGGGGTGTCTGTCATGGCCAGAGGGCTTCCGCCAGCCAGGGAGTCCGCGCCCATGTGGCTGTGGGGCGAGCACCTGCAGAGCAGCAGGCGTGACGGTTGAGAAGGCTTGTGCGGACACTAAAATGGGGCCACACAAGAAGGACAGGTCTTGAGCACGCTGGGGTCAGGTCATCAGCCACGACATCTCTAGACCTTACAGGCTGCTGACTGCACAGCAAGGGCGTCCCAGCTGGACATTGGATCGCACACCGGAGTCTCAATGAGGTTCAGGTGCCTCGCATGCTGCCTGCTTGAGAGTTCAGCGTACACACCGGCTGGCCCTGCAGGCTGGTCCAGCCTTGCACCAGGCACGCTGGCAACAGCAGGAGCTCACCCAGCAGGCAGGTCTAGATCCTCTCCACTCATGGTCGGGCGCATGCCCAGGCCGCTGAGGATGCTCCCCAGCTCGTCAGTGGCAGCCTGGGACGTGTTGCGCTGGCGGTGCTGCTGCTGCACGGCGTGCTGCTGCTGCTGGAGCGCGGCTGCCACCAGAGACGGGGCAATGCTGCGCCCATAGCTGTCGGTGTGCTGGAGGGGCGGGTCCCTACAGCACAGCGACAAATTTGGGCAAGGGGATGCCGAGGTTGTGCTTTCACAGTTGCGCTGTGCACAGAAAGTGGTGATGCCCCTGCCGCCCAGTGCAACTGATGTGTGTATGGGCGACACCAGCTGTGCACTGAGAATGATGATGTGCACAGAGGGGGACATCGCCCAGTGCAACTGATGTGTGTATGGGCGACACCAGCTGTGCACTGAGAATGATGATGTGCACAGAGGGGAAGGAGTGAGGGTCCCTGCATCACAGTGCTGTTGTTGAGATGCTGGCTGAAAGGCTGCTAGGGGTGGGCAGAGAGCCTGGCAGACCAGGGAGGAGCCTCTGTGGTAACATAGGTCCCCACAATGTGAGGAAAGTGATGTGAAATAAGACAGGCCGGCTTGGACCTGCACTGCGGCGCCAAAGCCTCGGGAATTTTCAGCAATGGCAGCAGCCTCTGGCAGCATGGTGACCAGCTACAGGCAAGAGGACCTTGAGCACTGCACAGCAGGCTGAGGCAAAGCAACCAGGCCCCAGCAGTGATCCCTCCTGTGGGCAGATGCCTTTCCTGCAGATAAGGGGCAAGAGACGGTGCCTGCAGGCCTTGCTGCTGCAGCTCGCCTCGAGCACAGGGGCCTTGCATGCAGACAGGCCAGCAGGATGGGCCCAGTCCACCTGTGCAGGGGCTGCAGCTGGCCCACGACTGGTGGCTCACATGCTCAGCTAGCCAGAGCACAGTCCCACCTCTGCATGGGGTGTGGAGGACTGTAGCTGGCGTACAGCCCAGCGGCGGCCGCTGCTGCTGCGTCGCGTGCAGCTGCAGTGGCGGCTGCATGTGCCACGTCCGACACTGCCGGGATGAGGGGGGTGGGCAGGCTGTGCTGCTGCTGGGGCAGGTCGTGTGAGTACCGACAGCTTAGACCCCGTATGCAGCGACCCCTGCAGGCAAGGGAGTGTTTGCAAATTGAGCAGAGCAGCGATTATGTGGCTTGGAAATCGTCCAGGCCTTGTGCTGCACAAGGTGATCACAGCGCACCCCTGTGGCACATGTATCACTGGGGCACTAAACATGTGCCCCTGAGCAATGGCTGGACGCTGTGCCTTGTAGCAGGACAGAGCCCACCGCCCTGTGTTATGCAGGGCAGCTGCCGCCTGCTTGCCATGCAATTCCGAACACTTGCAGTGTGCTGCCCAGCAGGTCTGCAGGTGAAGCACACAAGGCAAGTGCACTAGCGTCCCGGCCGCTTGCTGGCGCTCGCTTGGCAGCGTGACGGCAGGTGTCAGCACCCTGGAAGCACACAGGGCAGGTGCACCCTGTTCAGCAGTATGCAGAGGCTAACTTGGCAAGGAGTCCATGTAGGTGGCAGCACCCTGGAAGCCTACAACAAAGGTGCTCCAGCTGCATACTGGCATTCCTTTGGCATGCAGCCAGCACCCTGGACACACGGAAGGCAGGTGCACCCCTCCCAGCCAACGCAGGGGCCCACTTGGCAAAGTCGTAGCAGATGTTGCCAGTCCCCGAGGCCGCCTTCTTGCCCCCCTGGATGATGCAGCGCAGGTCATGGCTGTAGCGGCAGTTGGCCCCGCGCACGCAGACCCCCTTGACAAAGTCGTAGCAGATGGGCGCATTGGACTTGGCGATCTCCTGGGACGGCAGGCGAGCAAATCAGGCCATGCCACATGAGGCAACCAGGACAGGGCACAGCGAGAGGGTGTATCAGCAGAGCACAGGGTCATACAGCGTGATGGCCATGCAGCTTGGGTGAGCCCCCTCAAGGCAAGAGTCACCACATCAAGAGGTGCCAACAGCCATGCCCCTCAGCGATCGGACAGCAGCAGCAGACTGTGACCTGATCTTGAATGCCTGCCCGGCAAGCTGGCCACACAGCGAGACCACAGAGAGCCAGCACTGTTGATGAGGATGTCACAATCAGCTGGTGTTGGTGTCGAGCCAGCATCGACCAAGCAAGACAGGACAAGCCCTCCAACTGGCCATGCCAGGCTGAGGAGGGCCACAGACACACCCAAGGGGTGGCAGTGTGAAGCTGATTCCAAGCAAGACACACGGCACCCTGTCAGGCCTCAGGAGTACCTGCATCTGCAGTCATCATAGGTGGCAGTGCCAAGCCAGATGCACAGCCCCACCTCGCTCTGCTGCGCCACGATGCCTGACAGGTCATGGCTGAACCTGCACAGCAGCCCTCGGTTGCACTGCCCCCGCAGGAAGTCGAAGCAGATGCCCCGCTCCTGGCTGTTCACGCTGACAATGAGGGCCAGGTCATGGCTGTAGCGGCAGCTTGACCCCCTGCAAGCATGCAAAACATAGGACTGAGGGCGCTCAGCAGCTGTGCAGCATGCGCAGGAGTGGTAGGCGTGCTGCACTGAACAGCCACAGAAGCATCGCGCCACAGAAGCATCACGCCACAGAAGCAGTGTGCCAAAAGCAGCGCTGCTGTTGCTGGCAATAGTGGCCTGGCGGCTGTGGGATTGAGGCAGATGGCAGTTGTGCCATCTGGGCCATGCAGTACAGCTAGCAGTCTCCTCCGAGCTGCCGGCTGGAGTGCCAATTCCACCTTGCAGCGGGGACAGGTGCACACCTGCATACGACTGCTGGAGCATCCTACAGGCGGCCTGCCAGCATGCCCCAATTCACCTTGAGCACAGACCCTTGGTGAAATCGAAGCAGATCTGCTGCTTTGGGCTGAGCCGCAGGTCTGGTGAGGAGCCTGTACTGTGCATATAGGGCATCGAGCCTTAAGCCCCACTGCTCAGGCTGTGCTGGCCCAAGCCAAGACAGTCAGTGCTGTAACCGCCAACAGGCTGTGGTTGGAGCAGGAAAGAAGGCGCCTGGATCAGCCACCGCTGTTCTGGGCCGACAGGAATCTGATGGGATCTGCAGGCAGCTTCTCCACCAGTCAGTACTCCGTGAAGAGGCCTTGACTGGTGCAACATGGCTGTGATGGAGGCTACGAGCAACATTTGGGGGGGCAAAATCACGAAAGCTACCAGCCGCAGTGGATCAACACTACTGCAGTGCAGGCACCAGACTCCAAGACCACATGCTCACCAGGGCTGATAAGGACTCATGTAACAAATGCCTCCTTGCTGAAGCCAGCTGTAACTACCCCAAAGTTCCTTTGAGGAGCAGCTGCAGGCCTCCAATGCAGGGCTGATTGGGATTTGAAAGTCCTCCAGAGAGCACGTGTCAGTCTACAGACAGGCGGTCTGGGTCAGCTAAGGTGCTCTGTGATGCTGTGCAGGGAATCTTGCAATCTGATCAGCTGGGACCACTGCGATGGCCTGAGGGGTGCTACACAAGCGTTCCTAGGACTTGTGGCAACGCTTCAGCACGTGCACACGGAAGTGAAGTGAATCAGGGTGATGGAGTGCTCGCCTGGGCAGCCAGTGTCGCCTTGGCAGCTGGGACGAAGGCAGATTCGGCCCGGACTGTCCGCCAGTGAGGCAGGGAGCAGGCCTGGCCTTCAATGCAGGCGCTGTGGAACGGATTCTAAAGCTGCTGCAGCTGTCTGGTCTTCAGCCATGTCAGACGCTCTGAACGATGCCTTCGGTACGCTCCATCTGGATCGGGTAGATCCAGAGGTCGCTGAGCAGTCCGCCATAGGTCAGACATCATGATGGCAGACATGATTTTGACTGCAGGACTTCACAGCACCTGACAGATCTGCAAATGCAGGTGCTGCCCGTGCAAATGATAAAGTGGCAGGCATGGGGCCTGTACTGGCAGCCCTCAGGGAGCTCATAGGTTCGGGCACAGTGCCTGGTAGCACCTGCATGTTGTGCGAGGATTATGCATGGCTCAGTGGCCTGTGGCTCCTGCAGCTGCAGTGCCCCAAGGGACTGGCATATGTGCATGTAGACAGTGCGTATGGGGCAGCTGCACTTCAATACAGATGAGATTGCATGCGACCCTACACTGAGGAGGCGTCTTTGGCTGGCCACAGGATGGCCCCTGCAGTATGCAGAGCTTGGCGCGGACCTGGGCGTGGACTGGCCGCGAGGCCTGCTGCTGCATGGGCCCCCAGGCTGCGGCAAGACGCTGGCAGCACGCTGTGTGGCAGAGGAGTGTGGTGCCCGCCTGCACTCCATCAGCGCTGCACAAATCTTTGGGGCGTACACAGGCAAGCACAAAGTCCTGGTGCCCAGCACTTGGCAAATGCAGACCCCAGCTGCTGCTTGGCCTGTTGCAGTTGCCTGCAGTGTGCCCTTCAATGTCTCCAGAGCATCAGATGGTGTACTACAGCACTGAATGTCTCCCATGCTCCCGCTGCTTGACCTGGGTTGTGGCAAGCTGCTCTCCCATACCTTCAGAAAGAGTCTGATCTTCATTGCTACAGTGCCCACGTGCAGGCGAGTCCGAGCGGCGGCTGAGGGAGGCTTTCGAGGCAGCAGAGGGAGAAGCGCGGCGGGGGCAGCCTGTGGTGATCTTCCTGGACGAGATTGATGCAATGTGCCCCCGCAGGGACGCAGGCAGGCAGCACGAGGCTCGCGTGGTGGCCCAGTTGCTCACGCTAATGGATGGCGCAGCCTCCAAGGCAGGCAAGGGCCTGGCTGAGGTGTGGGGCGATCAACTGTACAAGTGCAGCCACCAACTGCCTTATGTCCTTATGTTTATCCCCTCCTTTGATGCCATCTTTTGCTTCTCAACCTCCTCTCCATGCTGAAAGGCACAGATGCCGATGCAGGCAAAGGTCCAGGATGACTGGAGGCAGGAGTGACCAGTCACACACCCTGTGTCAACAGCACATGCCAGACTCAGGGCTTTGAGTTGCCTTGATGGACTTGGGGGTCCTTTCCTGTCTCCATTTTGGTGCACTCTCTTTGAACTGAGCGGGCAACAGGAGTGTGGTGCATCAAGCTATGCATTCTGTGCATTGTGATCTGTATTCTTGCTGCTGCTAATCGCCCCAAATGGGCTTCCAGGGGCTTCATGCCTGTGCTGAGCCTCACCCTGCCCATTTTCATCCTGCAGGTCAGGATACCCGCACAACAGTTGCTGCTGCCAGCATTGCTGCTGTCACACCAGCTGCTTGCATTTCCTTGACTGCACCATTGACCAGCTAATCAGGCTTACACAGGCCTGGAGGACAGGCCAGCAGTCCTCGCAGCCACTTAGCGTGAGCTGCTTGCAGTTCCTTTCATGTGCAAGCATGACAGGCTGCTCCTGAACCTGCAGACTTAAAGGGCCGTCTGACCATCATTGCTGCCACCAACCGCCCCAATGCCATTGACCCTGCCCTGCGCCGCCCAGGCAGGTTCGACAGGGAGGTGCTCATTCCTGTGCCAGGGCCGCAGGTGAGCTGCTGCTGCTTCTGGGCTTGTGCCATAGTTTAGCAGGGCTGGACAGAGAGGTGCTGAAGCCTGTGTCAGGATGGGGTAGCAGGTAGTGCCTGCTTTGCCATTGCTGCCTGCACTGCAATAAGTTTTGTGCAGGCAGACATTGTCCAAGAATGTGTGCAAGCATGTGCCAGGGGGATCAGTAGATCGCCAGAGCAGACCACTTTTCTTCACTGAGTGGCATCATGCATGCTCCTGGCAGCATGCTTGACAGCAGCACCTTTACAGCCCTCACATGTGGCCCAGCTGGTGCACAGATTACAGCACCGCAGTCTGCTGCCACCTTCACATGCACGACCAGACACGAGGTGGCTTTCACGTAAACCATAAAATTGCTGCAGGAGCGGACCGCCATCCTGCGCCTGCAAGCTGCTGGCCTGCCTCTGGACAGCAGCGTTGACCTGCCTGGCTTAGCTGTAGCATGCCACGGCTACTCAGGAGCAGACCTGGCGGCGCTGTGCCGGCAGGCTGCCATGGTGGCGCTCACAGAGGCTGCCAGCGCTCTCCTGTCAGGTGGATGTTTGTAGATTCCTACTGTGATGTATCCTTTGGGGCAGACATGGCGGCACTGTGCAGGCAGGCTGCCATGGCTGGCCTTCCTGAGGCTGCCAGCGCACTCTCAGGTGTCAGATATCAACTGAGCTTTCAAGCTGAGAACAGCAGTGCTGGACATGCTGCACCCAAGGCTGCAATGTCAGGAACAGGTGCTGATCTGGGCTGCTCTAGACCACCCTGGGTCAGGCAAGCTCTTAGGGTAAGCACTGACCTGGGATCTGACTGTGCACCACACCAGCCGCGAGCTGCGCTGGGGGTTTGCAGGTAAGCACAGACACAGACCAGCACTCATGCCGTTGGCCAGGCATTTTTTGCCGGGATGCTGCGACTGGGTTGCCTCCACAACTGTACAGCTGGCAACAGTTGAACTCATGCATGATCACATCCAGACTTGCCCTCGGGTACTCTCCTGGATGAGCCATGCCTAGCATGGGGAAAGTCAGGGCTCAACCCTGATCTTGGTGGGCAGATGCAGCCACAGCATTTGCTCAATCTGCGCACAAGCCACAACTCACTGGGCAGGCTAAGTCAGCCAGTCACACACCTTCTGCAGGCGAGCAGTGGGATGCTGCCCTGAACCCTGCGCTGGCCCGGCCTGTCAGCCAGGTAGACTTTGAGGCTGCTATGAAACAGGTGGGGCCATCCATCACCAGAGGGTCTGAGGTTGAAACTATTCCAGGTAAGGGCTGTCTGTGCCATGGGAGTCCTGGTTCTTGTGACCTAGCTGCTGCCTCGGAGGTTTGAGGTGCTGCTGCTCAGCCTGGGCTCAGACCCTGGCACCTTGAGCTGGTGCCCACTCAGGGCCTGGGCTGGATCAGGGCCTTTCATGCAGCGTGCTTGTCTGGGAAGAGCGTCGGCCCTCCCAGCTTACATCTGACCTTGTCAGGGTTGAAGGGACCGTCTTTCTTCAGACATCTGCACATAGTGCCAGCCATATGCCTCTAGGCCCATAGCTGACATTGCATAGCAGAGCAGCCTGTACTAGCGTCAGATGAGGACCCTGCTTGCGCCCACCACCCTCCTCCAGACCAGACTGGCTCCGCCAGGCTACACAAGAGAGACTAGGGCACGTGTGCCATCCGATATTCGACCCTGCCTGCCACCTCGCCTCCTTTATCACAAGGGCCTAGTGTGGTCTGTATGTGACCAAGACTAGCCTTCAGCTACATGTGCCTGGCTTGCCTGCAGTACTGTGGGAAGACATTGGCGGTCTGCCAGAGGTCAAGCAGCGCTTGAAGCAGGCAGTGCAGTGGCCGCTGGAGCATGCCTCCAGCTTTGAGCGTCTGGGACTCAGCCCGCCACGTGGTGTCCTGCTGCACGGACCCCCAGGTGTGAGTCGCTGCGCACTGTGCAACTTTGCTTGCCCTGGTGCTGCCTTTTATGCGCCACTTGTGAGCGTCTGGGCCATTTGACACCAGTGTTGCTGTTAGCTGGCGCCCTACCACTTCAATTGGAAGCAGTGTCCTTTACCGTCTGTGCTTGCTGCCTACATGTTCACACACGATGGCATGCTGGCTGCAGCAAGACACCCCTGGCCAGAGCCTTCCGCTTGCAAAAGGCTGCAAGCCATGCTGGCTCAAGCAGCAGCCACTGCCAGCCAGGCCTCCCTGCATCCTCTAGTCAGCTGTCCATCATGCAGTGATTCAGACCCGTGTGCACTGCTTTGCAGGGTGCAGCAAGACAACCCTGGCCAGAGCAGCAGCCACCGCCAGCCGGGCCTCCCTGTTCCCCCTGTCCAGTGCCCAGCTGTTCAGCATGTATGTGGGGGAGGGGGAGTCCCTCCTGCGAGCCACCTTCAAGCTGGCCCGAGCAGCAGCTCCCTCCATCATCTTCTTGGACGAAGTCGACAGCCTGGCAGGTGAGCCAGCGTGGGGAGACCTCAACCCAGCCACCAATGGCTCGAGTAGTCGCAAAATGGCCTCACAAGAAGCCTGGACAAAGTTTGGCATGATCAAGGATGGGCTTGGTATACTGCACTGTTGTTGTGTTTGTTGAGCTGCTTGCAGAGAGCTGTGCTTGGGCGTGTCATGTTGAGCTGCAGTTGTTGGCATGCAGGCAGCTTCGTGCCTTGCGACACTACTGCCCGACAATGCATCCTCCGAGCCCCTTGCTCAGAGCGCAGCTAGCTGCTGCTGACAGCTGCCTTGCAAGCATGCACAGACTGGTGGCCGCACACATGCAGGCAGCCGAGCTGAAGGGGACAGCGGCGGTGGTGCCACTGCAGGCGTCAGGCTGCTGTCGGCCTTGCTGACAGAGATGGATGGGCTTGAGCTTGCCACAGGTGAGGAGGGCCAGCCTGTCTTGCACCAGCCAGCTCACTTGTGCAGCTACAGTGCAAGCCAGGGCTTGGGCAGGCACCAGGCCTGCGGGAAGGTGCAGCCCTGGCCTGCTCGTGTCGCTGGCCGCTTTGCCTCTTGCATTGATGCTGGGCCCTCCTAATGTCCTTGGCTGCACGTAGCAGCAACTATGTGGCGTCCTGTGTGCACAGGTACTGGGCAGGCACCTAACTGCCAGCAGGCTGCCAGTGCTGCGTGCCAAGCCTCTGTGCCCTACGCTGCCCTGCACAGACCGTACCCCTTGTGCCGAGATGCAGCTGCTGCCATTCAACCAGCATCCTGCCTGCAGGCGTGCAGGTCATTGCTGCAACCAACCGCCCAGGAGCCATTGATGCAGCCCTGCTCCGGCCGGGCCGCCTGGAGATGCTGCTGTTTGTGCCTCCCCCAGACGCTGCCGGGAGGCTGCAGGTGCTAGAGATCCACACCCGCAGCATGCCGCTGGCACCCGACGTGGACCTGCAGGCAAGTTCCGCGCACAGCAGCATGCATTATAGGGCTAGACACCAGTGTTGTACACATGAGCGTTGGACATTGTTCCACCAGTAAGCTGGCACCTCAATTGGACCTACAGGCAAGCCCAGACAATCATGGTTTGCAGCAGATGGTCACCAAGGGTCTGCTTTCTTGTGTGCCGTGCAAGGTCTCAGGGGTGCGTGGATTGAAGGCTGCGGGTGCCCAAATCAGCACTGCAGTACTCTCACTGTGGTCATGCTAGCTGTGATCACATCAGTTTGCATCTTAGTGCACGTTGAATATATCTCTTACATGAAGAATGTTAAATGAGCGAAGGTCGCCACATAGCAGTACGGTCTGCTTCACCTGGGCAATGCTGTTGTGAGGAGAGCACAGAGGTGCTGGTTGTGCACACCAGTTCATACAACCTTGCGGCACCTTGGGCTGGCAGAGGAAGTGCATGCTGCTCTGCAGACTGTCTGGCAGCATCACTGCCAGCTCTGCTGTTAGTGCCTGAACCTGCAGCTTGAACTGATGGCATGCCACAGTTCATCATCTCAGCAGGCCTGTGCCTGCAGCCACTGGCCCTAGAGGCAGCACCCTGCCTTTCCTGAACCCTGACGAGCCGCCCAACTGCCTGCAGGCCTGGGCAGCGGCCACAGACCTCTTCACAGGGGCCGAGTTGGCGGCTCTGTGCCGTGAGGCGTCCATGGCAGCTCTCAGGGAGGACATCGACAGTGCTCAGCACGTGGCAGCCCGCCACTTTGCTCAGTCACGGGCTGCTATCAGGCCTGGGCTCACAGCTGCCGCCCTGCAGAGAATGGCTGCCTGGAGTCCAGCTGGCAGCTAGGGCTGGAAGTAGAAAAGCGGAGGTGCAAGGCCTAAGTCAGCTTGAGCTACAGCGTGAGGGGGGCAGAGGACCAGGGGGACTTTGCAACGGTCTTGGGAGAGAGAATGGCTACCGTGGCAGCCATCAGCAATGGCCTGCCCTGCCCATGGCTAATTGTACAGGCAGCAGAGCTTGAGGTAGTGGAGGTCCCTGCTGAGAGTCAAAAGCATATTTGGTAGGCCGCCAGCAGGGGCGACGTTTTCAGTGCTGAGGTTCACCTGCGTGGTGACTGCTCGAGTGATGGCCTGTTGAGTTGCCTGGATCAGCTCAATGCTGCTGCAGTCCCTTATCAGAGCAGTCAGCAGGCATCGTCATCGGCTGTGCTGTGCAATCTCTACCAGCCAGAGATACTTGACAAGCCTGCTAGTGTTACATGAAAGAGTCCTGAAGCAAACAGAATGTCATTAAACATCGAAACTGTAAAAGCTCGGCGCTACTGTACAGTCTGAAGCTGGAAATGCATGCGTCTGACGGTGTCCGGAGGGGCTTTAGCGTGGCATGCTGGCAATGCCACAGACACAGTACCAACGGGAGCTTGTCTACCACTGGGGTTGCCTCCCTCAGTCTGCTCAGACTGGAAGATGCATAGCTAAAACACGGAGTGACATGTGATGTCATGGACTTCAGCACCAGGGGCATGTAAGACGTGGTTGGGGCCAGTTGCCATGAAATGTGCCCGCCGCTGTGCACAGCACGGGGCATCAGGCATGGGTAGGACCAGGCTTGATGAGTGGGGCAGACAGCCACAATGGGTTTCGGCCCCTCTCTGCTGCTGCCACCATCAGATAGGTACTTGTGCAGGGGACATGTCGGATGTTGTCAGGGGCCTGCCACTGCTAGGAGGTCTCTGCAGGGAGCCAGCCTGCCTCTAAACGCGCTAGGTGTTGGCTGCTGTCAGCACAATGGCCGACAGTGAGCCTGGCGATGAGCAGCTTGTGAGCTCCTCACAGTGCTATCTTGTTGGCCCAGTGCTGGCTGTAGGAAAGGCGCGATCTGGAGGCGGGCAGGCACCGGATCTTGTGAACGTGTCCTTGCGTCGTGTCTGAGTCCAGGCTGCCGCTGCTGGCGTTCCTCTTCTGGGCCGTCAGCGTCTGCCCCTGCTGCATCACCTGCAGGCATGCAGCTTGCTTTCTGGGCAGGGGTTCAAGCACTCTGGCAAAGGCACGCCAGCTTCTCAGGAGCGTCTCTCAGCCTGCTCACTGGTGCATCACCTGCAAGCTTGCATTTCTGCCAGTGAGCAGGCTGAATAGGTTGAAGCAGAGGACAGAGTTGGCAGTGATCGACTTCTGTATGTTGCTGAGCAGAGCAGAGCTGACAATGATCTGACTTGTGTATGTGGGCAGTTGGCCCCTGATGCATCACCTGCAGGAGGACACTTTTGTGTGAGGTGCACGCATTTAAAGTAAACTGCTGTGCTGTCATGTCTTCACAGCTTCCCCCAAGTGTAGGCAACAAGTGTTCTCGAGTGGGTGCAGGCCCGATGGCACAAGCAGTTGAGCCCATGCATGGGATCTGTGCTGCATCATAAGCAGGCAGGGCACCAAGTGCAACGGGGCCACTAATCTGGCCCTGCATGATTGCACTGCAGCCAACGGAATTTGCCAGGCCATGCAGACTGCGAAGAACAGGCCACATGCCGTCACATTGGCCCACAACCTCCTACACCGCTCCTGCCCACATATCAGCATGCCTCTGCTGCAGAACACCCGCTGCAAAGTGCACAGACGGCAGTCCAACACAGCAAAGCTCACCTGCTCCATCCCCTTTGACTGTCTCACTACATCTGAAACCAACCACTGCAGCTGTTTATGCGCACTGCAGCCCATCATCTGCAACCGACTACCGAGCCATCGCTCTTCAGGTCTTGCCCGCCCTGCACACAGCTGCCACCACAGACGGCACCCCTGTGAACTGAATACGAGGTGTTTACCTGCTCCATGCCCTTGAACTGCCCCACCAGGCCCTGCACCACCGCAGTCCACTCTGGCATGGGCACCCCCTGTGCGTCGCGAGCCTTGATGTCGGCCACCGCTGCCAGAGCCTCTCCCACCAGCGCCTGGGTGCCCTGGAGCCACTTCAAACAGTCCGCCAGCACCTGACGCTCTGACTCTGCAGGCACAGCATGCAAGATGTCAGTGGAGCGACCATGTGGGGACTTTGGGGCAGGCGCTGCTCTATACGGCGACTTCAGGCCACCTGCCAGCCCCTGCCGCCCTGGCTCTGCAACAGAGAATCATCATGTGTTAGCTGCACAATATTGCAATGTGTACCAGCCCAATTAGTCCCCAGCAGAGCCACTCTGGAGCCATTAGGCAGTCTGCCAGCAGAACAACGCCACCAGCTGCGTCCCACCGCTTCCCCACCCACCAAGGCTTGCCTGCATCCCTTCACAGGGGGACAGCAGGTGTCCCAAACCCATGCGTGCTGCCTAGAGCAGGGGCTGCCCCTGATTCAGTGCTTTGGGCTCTCTGAGCCCATACAAGCCGGGCTCAACAGCGACCCACAGTCACTGCACACAACTATGCCCATGTGCTCACCTGGCTCCTTCAAGATTGTCTGGATCATTGACTCCAGCCCACATTTCTGCACAGCCCCTCAGCCCACAACCAGGACCCAACAACCCTCCACTCTGACCCTTCTCAAGGGTCTCAACCCATGCCCGGGCCTGTTCCCTGGCAGGCTGTTGCCCCCAGGGCGCTGCAGGACCCTGAACCCACGGTCATTGCTCAACAGCCCTGCACTCACCCCATTCCTCTGGGCTCATCCGGCTCTTAAGCTCGTCAGAGTGTTGGATGTGGTCTGCTGTGTTCTTCAGCAGGTCATGCAGGGCGTTCAGGTGGGTCTGGGCCTTGCGACTGCCGTCGCGCAGGGAGACCTGGGGTGACAGCACTGCAGGCAGGCACAAGGAGATGGTCAGTGCTGGTAAAGCAATTCAGGCAACGGCACAGCTGACAGTGCATCTGCAAGGAAATTGCTCTGGACTTTGGTGACAGCAAGCTAAGAGCGGTCAAGTTTGAGGTGGGTCTGGGCCTGTGAATGCAGGGCAGCAGGGCACTGACAGGGCAGTCAGAGGGCCTGCTGCATGCACAAGAGTTGAGATGGGTTTGAGCTTTGCTGCTCTTATCGTGCAGGGAGACCTGGAGTGACAGGACTTCAGGACAGCAGGAGGCTGGCAGTTGGAGCTGTCAGGCGCAGAACGGGGCACCAATATGGGTTGGGGCCTTCTGACTGCCGTGACGCAGGGAGACCTGAGCAACAGCAATGCAGTGAAGTCCGTGAGGCCAGGAAGGAAGCAGCAATGTGGGTTACCACCACAGTATAACACAGGCCAAGTGCCTAGGTGGGTGGCAGCACTTGGACTGATGTCGTGCAGGGACTCTGGGGGGGGCACCTAGGAGACAGCACATGGCAGAGCAGGGGTGACGTCACCTTAATGCACCAGTCCATGAGGGGACCGGCCAGACACAGAGCATGTGCCCTTGCTGCAAGGCACATGAGCGCACGATGTGCAGGTTCAAGTGATGCTAGGCCGAGCTGATGTGAAGGTCTGTGCCCAGCAATGAGTGGCATCAGGGACGCAATGACCTGCAAATGGGGTCTACAGTAACAGTCTGCGCTGCAGCTCATCATGTGGGCAACCCAGACCTGGACGACCCACGAGTCATCACGCCCTGAGCAGCTGCATGAAGGTGCACGAGATGCAGGTCAAAAGCGGCGGCTACCTTTTTCGAGCACCCGCCGCGCCTCCACAAAGCTCCTGTGCAGGTCCCCTCCCTGCTGGCGGGTTGCCAGGCCCAGGCGGGACATGACAAGCGGGCTCGCGCCTGTGGGCGCAATCATGGTCTGCTGAAGGGCGGGTCCTTTTCCAGCTCAAAAGCAGCAAGAGCTGGCGGGTCGATGGCTGGCACCATGTCTGTGCAACTGCCTAGAGTGGACTGTCACAAGAGGGGCAGGAGGGGATCCCTCTGGGATGCGCACTGACTAACATATGCCAGCTCAAGGCAAGTTTGGGCACGCGCAGGCTTGCAGCTGGGCCAGACCCTTCAGCAACTGCAGCAGTGAGTGCTGAAGGCATGCCAGAGAGCATCTGGATGTCCCATCAAGGCGGGCATCAAGCGCCAAGCATGCGTGCCCTGGACAGCTCATGTGGGCTTCCCTTCCCTGCCAGAGCTGTTGATGCAGGCTCAGCCATGACTCCAGGCACTGTCACTGCAGCCCTCACCTGTTGTTTCTTCGCTGGACTGACTTGGTGATTCCGCATCGTCATGAGCCTGTGTGACGCTGCCTCCGCTGACTGCTTGCATCAGAACATCTGCACGAGAAAGGAGGTCAGGACGAGGACTGAGGTGGAAATATGCAAAAGCCACGGGAGGACCCATCACAAGACCCTGCACCCACCCATGAAGGCTCTTGAGGCCGATGGGTTCTGCATCTGGTAGATCAGCTTGCCTCCCTTGCCCTTTTCCTTCTGCTATGTGTCTCACACGCAGCATGTGACAATCCAGGCTGCAAGCACATGAGGCCTGCCCTCCGCCGTTAGGATGCCTCTCAGTTTATTGGAGATCCATTCATGAAGGCCAGCTGCTCAGCAGAAGATGGCAGATGATGACAATGAGCCAGTCCTGACATGAGACAGGAAGGTCTGTAGCTAATCTGGTCAGCAGGGGCAATGTCTTCAGAAGAGGCACATGGGCTCCATGAGTGAGGACCCATCAGACGCTGCCAGGTGAGACCATAGCACACAGTGACACTTCTCTGGCGCACACCTAGATTGGAGGCAAAAAATGCAAATCCACCTCAGAGCATGCCCCCCCAGAGCGACGCTGCTGATCTGATCCCTGCTCTTGAACTGCTGTGAGATCTTGCACCTGATGTGCAGGACCTCACACTGTGGGGATGATACTGCACACACAAGACTGCCTGGTGTCTCTCATAGGTTGAGATCTCCCCTGCAGCACGTCCAGCGATGAGGAGCTACAGCTGCTGCAGACCCAGGCCAGAGATGCCAGCGCTGCGCTTGCAGCCTGGCTGGAAAGCCACGCCCTGCAGCGCTGGGCAGGCGCCCTCACGGCGGCCGAGGTCGACCTTGCTCTCCTGCCAACCCTCACAGACTGTGAACTCCTCCAGGTCAGGCAGAGCCTGCCATGTGAGGTGGGGGGTCATGCTGCAAACCCCTGAGGGGAAAGGAGCACCTGTGGGGCTGTATGACTTATCATCAGGGCCTACTGATGCAGTGCAAGAACGCACTGCTGTGTGGCAGCGTGACACCTTGTGCAAGGTGTTGAACCCCAGTGCCACTTCTCCCTGCATGGGAAGGTGGTCTGCCAGCCCTGCATGGAGCAGCCCGTCCCCTTGCTGTGCAGCTGGGAGTGATCACGCTGGGCGCCCGGCGCCGAATTCAGAGGGCTGCCGCCCAGCTGCTGCAAGAGGAGCCTCCATCTCCACAGTCTGAGGACCCAAAGGACTGCCGGAAGCAGGTGCTTGCAGGGAGGTGTGAGGGGGAGCAGCGTGGTGGCTCAGAAGGTGGCTGGGAGCATGAGGCGCGTCAGCGCGCAGGGCACTCTGCAGAGCAGCAAATGAACGATGCAGAATGCAGCTGGGAGCATGAGGCGCATCGGCACACAGGGCACTTTGCGGAGCCAGGCCCCCCGCCTGGCATGCAGCCACACAGCCTCCCAGACACACCTGGCAGCCCATGTGACTCTTTTGAACAACCCACGCAGCTGTATGACACCAAGCAGCCCGACTGGGAGGGGCAGCCTGGAGCCTGGCCAGGTGGCATCAATTGGATGGCAGCGGAGGAGAATGACTGGCGGGAGCCTCGATTGGAGGCCTTGCTGTGGGCTGCCAAACACAGCCTGGGGCCCTCTGAGGAGGCAGCGGTGGCCCCACCACACTGTGGAGGCAGGCATCTGGAAGCAACCCAGCAGTGGCAGAGACTGGCAGCAGCACCTGATGCAGGCTGCACAGGTACCTGTGCAGATGCGGACTGGCAGCTCTGCAGCGGCACGGGCCATGACGAGGCAGAGCCTGACATCGCCACTGGGGATGACGAGGTTGTGTCATTGCTGACGCAGGAGGGGCACTGTGGGCCTGCAGGTGATGCTGTGTCTGCTTCAATATGATGCTGTCTGAGATGACGAGGGCCATGACACCCTGCATCCTTTCAAGCTGTGCTTGGCAGTGCCGGCTGCCTGTGAGAGCTGCTTTCGGCACATGCCTTCTTGCCCATGGGGAGGGCTGCTGAAGTTGCTGGGTGCTCTGCAGACTGCAGTCCCCTGGCAGATGCCACCAACCGCCCACAGCCTGCCAGAAACGCCCTGGCCACGTTGATGCGCAACGCCTCTGCCCAGGCAGCAGTGCAGGCAGCTGCGGCGCGGCACACAGCGGCAGTGGCTGCAGCTGCAGTCCCCAAGGATGCGTTTGCGGCGCTCATGCAAAACTCCAAAAGGGTGGCTCAGCAGCCTGCAGGTGATGGTGGCCAAAGCCATGCGACATGGAGACTAGCCTCGCTGCTTCTGGCAAAACCTTCTTCCTGTGAAACCATATGAGAATGCTTCGATCTGGTCATCTGGCCATGTGGATCTGGGTCAAAGCAAGTCCATGGCCTGTAGGTGGCAGCTTCAGTGGTCCTGGAGGCAGGGCCAAGAAGGTCCGACGTGGTGGCAGCCTTGCAGGGTGAGTCCTGCAGTCCTGAGACTCAGCACTCAAAGATGAAGCGGCATGCTGAGCAGTTGAGTGGCCTGCAGCACCATCACAGCTCACTGCATCTCGTGGTGATGCCGATGCTCTCAAGCGGCTTGTCAGACTGCTGACACCCAAGCACCTCTTGCTCTGCTGTGAATGTCCACATTGGCCTGCTGCAAAGCATGGGCGACTGCCTCACAGCTCTTACACCTCGCCACTGTGATGTTGGGCGGCAACATCAGGCTGTTGCCCGCAGACGCAGCGCCTGCAGCTGTCACAAGACAATTGGCCTGTTCCAGATGGACAGGCTCATGCAGGGGGCTGTCCAGATACCAACCCCTTTGGCAGCAAGTCGTTCGTGATATCGCACAGCCCGTCAAGCAGGTTGCCCTGCCTGCAGGGCCCGCCCTGCATTGTGCCTGCATCGTGCTGCCAGATGACGCCCTTTTTGGCACCAGGGCCATGTTGGTGTTGTGCAGCATGTCATCTGCCTGCAGAGCGGACTCAGCCCTTGCAGCACAGCCACAGCCAGGGTGCTGCCAGATGACGCCCCTCTCGCACCAGGGCCATGTGGGTGTTGTGCAGCATGTCATGTGCCTGCAGGGCAGGCACAGCCCTTGCAGCGCAGCCACAGCCACCCTGCAGAGGGTCAAGCTCCCGCAATGCCTGGCTGCCTGAGTGGCAGCGCGTTCCGGGCACCTCCTTCGTGGTGGACAAGTTCCGCTCGGTGCAGAACGTGGTGTGCGAGCACTGGTTCCTGAGCCACTTCCATGCGGACCACTATGGGGGGCTCTCTGGGAGGTTCTGCCAAGGTGCGGTGCTTGCGCCTGGCTCTACAAGCTCAGCGGGCTCGCAGGTCATTTGGCCTCAAGGATGCCGTTTGCTGCATGGGCAGTGCTGAGGGTTGCACGTGAGGGATGCGGCCTGCTCTGAGGAAGCATCTGGTAACATTGACCGGGTGAACTGCTGCTTCATGGCAAACCCACTGCTCTCTTGAGCAACCGCTTTGACCCAGGTGCGGGCATCCTGCACTGAGTGTCAATCACCTCGCACCTGGTGCTAGCAGCACCAGGGTCAGAGTGGACGCTGCTCCTGATTGCCCTGCTGTGCAGCTGGTGCGACAGCAGCTAAGACCAGCATGCAAGCTGCTGCCCCACATCTGAGCTGCTGCCACAGCATGCTGACCCCTCTCAGCCTTTGCCACACAGGCACCCTGTACTGTAATGAGGTCACTGCGCGCCTGGTGCGGCAGCAGCTCAGAGTGGCCCCAGAGCGCATCTGCACGGTGCCCATGTACCAGCCCATCATGGTGGAGGGTGTACGCATCACGTTTGTGGATGCCAACCACTGCCCCGGGGCAGCCATGATCCTGTTTGAGCCGCCGGGAGCGCCCCCCGTGGTGCACACGGGCGACTGCAGGCGAGGGGGGGTTTCTCGGGGGCCAGGCAGTGTTGCCGGCCAGCGGGCCTGCTTTGCCTGCAGGACAGGTCTGCCGTCTGTCACCATAGCACATGCACTGCACAGGAGCTGCTTGTGGGTCCCTGCCAAAGAGGGAAGGCGCCCTGTCTCATGGCAACATAAGCATGACAGCACTCTGCTGCTACAGTGGGTTTTCCCCAACCCCTAAATTTTCCCAAACCCCGGGTGCAGGTGCCACACAGGGATGCAGGAGGAGGCGATGCTGCAGGCTGTGAGGGGAAGAGCCATCCTTGTGCTGGACACCACCTACTGCCAGCCCCAGTACGTCTTCCCTGCACAGCAAGAGGTGGGCACCAAACGCTTCCCCTTCAGTGTAGTCCTGAAATCTGGGAAGCGTTTGAAGTGGGGCCTGCAGGGGATTCTCGCTGCAATCCTGGGATCAGCTGGGTGGCAGCATGGCTCAGTGACAGTGCTGCCTGTTGGCTCCAGAGGATGCAGCACTGCTCGGGACGGCATTGCTGGCATGCCTGTTGCTCCCTGCCCGGGGCTTGCATGGGAGCTGTCACCATTCGCAGGCTGCATCTGGCCTCTCTGCCCGCGGCTGCATCCTGGAGCAGCAGGGAGGCAGCAGGAGCGCAGCCTGGGTGCAAGTTGTTTCACCTGCGTGACTCCTCTTCTGTTGGGAAATGCAGTCCCCTCTTTGCTGGCTGCAAGTGCTACGCTTTGTCCTGGGTGATGGGCGAGCCCTCATGTCCTGCATGCTTGCCCCAGCACCGTCGGTGAGTGAGCCAGCAAGGCAGCAGCATGTCTTGCCTTCTTACTTCTGCAACCTACATCACCCACTGGGGCTGCACTCTGTCCTCATGTGGGCACTGATGATGCTTGGCTTGCCCTACCACAGCCCAGGGCCTGACTGCAGGGCAGCAGCGTTGCCAGCATCTCAACTGGTGGGCTGCGGCGTGTAGCAACTCCCTCTGCTGGCCACAGGTGCTGCGCTTTGTCATGGATGCTGTGCGGGCCGAGGGCTTCAACAACAAGCGCACCCTGTTCCTCTTTGGCTCCTACACCATTGGCAAGGAGAAGATCTTCCTGGAGGTGGCACGGGCCCTCAAGCGCAAGGTGTGGCCCCCACATGCACGCATTAGCCCGCCAGCAGCAGCGGATGTGCGCGTCTGTGTGTGGTGACCATGCTGGATGAGTCACTTCAGCCCTGCTAATCGCCTGTGCTGCACGCTTGAGCGCTGCCTTGCCAGTTGCCTGTCACCTGTGCTGCCTACCTTGAGCGCTGGCTCTGTCTTGCTCCTGGCATGCTGGCATGGCATGGCCGCAGGTAGCCTGCTGTTAATGGTGCTGGCTTGGTGCATATGCCAGCCAGGACAGGCAGAAGGTCAGATGATGGGAGCACCAGAATGATGGCAGCAATGCACGCCACCAACGGGAGCACTGCGGTGCAGGCTGCTGCCAGAGCCGGGACGTGCTCCAGCTTGCAGAAAGAGGGCTTTGTCAGCCTGGCCAAAAAATTTGTGCTGCAATGCTGCGGGCTGCGTCCCTGGCCAGCTGAAGCACGACTGACAAGTTACAGCAAAGAAGCCTGTTCACCCTGCAGGTCTATGTTAGCCTGGCCAAGAAGAAAGTGCTGCAGTGCACTGACCTGGACGCCGGCACGCTGTCCCTGCTGACCACATTTGACGGTGACACCAACCTGCACGTGGTGCCCCTGTGGTCCATCACCCAGAAGGCAATGGCCGACACCCTAAGGCGCCTGAAGGGGAGGTTCAACATGGTGGTCGGGTTCAGGCCCACAGGATGGTCCCTTGGCAGAGGTCAGCAACTGAGGCAGGCGTGGGCACGTCTGGTGCACTTTTTGACATTGATAGTCCTTCCACATGGTAGTGGGGTCTCAGCCCAAAGGGGGTCCCTGGCCAAAGGCCACTTCCATCGCTAGAGGCCTCAGTGACATTCAGGCTGGGTGGCGCAGGCAATGGTTGGGGCAGCAGCAGCTGATATGGGGCACACACCAGGTATGCATCTTGGTGGCAGCATCTCAGCTCACTGATGGTGGAGAGCCTGTTGTTGGTGACCACCCTCAACAGGCTGTTGCTCACCAGACCTTGCAGTAGTGCTTGTGAGCTAAGAGCTCCAGTGTGAGTGTGAGGCAACTATCACAGTGTGAGCACCTTGTCACTTCAGTGCCATGGTGAAGCAAGCTGCAGAGCGGGGCAATCAGGCTGTCACATCAGGAGCCCCAACCTCAGCCAGCCAGATTCAGCTCAGCTTACGGCCTCCCAATCGAGTTTCGTATGCACAGTGCTCTTGCAGATATCCTTGGGTGCAGGTGCAGGAGGTGCATCTGGGCCTCAGAAAGGCTGTGGCAGCAGGAAGCAGCGCGGCTCCATCATCACATATGAGGTGAGGTGCTACCCAGTGATGTGTTGCCTTGCGAAGTGCTTTCTGGTTCCCATCAGCGTGCAGCACAGAACACCCACATGCACCAGGTGGCGCGGCAACCGCCCATTGCCCATACAGGGTCCCTAGCCTGCTTCACCAGCTTGAGGAGTCATCACTGCTGAGCGTTGTCTGGAGATGCTGTTTGCTGCAGGTGCCTTACTCTGAGCACAGCAGCTTCCCAGAGCTCAAGGCCTTCACAAGCTGGCTCCGGTAGGGGGTGCATTGTAGCCCTTGACAAGCTAACCAGTCACTGCACCTACGCCTGATCAGACCACTGTGCACTGCAGGCCTGTGCGCATCATCCCCTCTGTTGGTAACGACAGAGGGCCCAAGGCACAGCAGATGGTGCAGCTGCTGCAGACCTAGCAGGAGAAATTTGCTTGGGATTCAGCGGCCATCAGCTTCAGAGCCCAGCAGCGGTTGTGAAATCTGGGATCCCAAGAGGAGCATGACCCCTTGTCTTGTGTCATGCTCAGGCCCATTCTCAATTTAATTGGGTTTTTATATGTACAATGCATAGTTAGCAAACGAAGTGCTGCACAAGAGACGACGATGTGTGACACAAAGGATGTCACGGATGCTCTGCAACGGTGTCCCTTCCTAAGCCGCATCAACCGGGAGAAGGGGCCCTCGTATGCAGGCAACATTGCCACGCGGCCAGCTCAGCCTGCAGACCGCATGGGGTGCCCCTTCAAGCATTCTGGTGACGCACTGGCAGGTCTTTCCGCCTCGTTCGAGTTGTTTCACGGAGACAGGGGGGTGCTGCCCTTGCACCGTGGCAGCCCTGCCCAAGGGTCCCCCGTGCAGCATGGCAGCCAGGAAGCCTCATCAGGCCACCACAGGGTGGCGCCAGGCAGCATGCCTGTAGCTGCTATCAGCCTGTCTGGCTTCAGGTTCCTGGTAAGCTTCTCCGAGCAATGCGCACAGCGCATGAATGCATGCTCCCAGCAACGCAGCAATGTGTAGCTTCCACTTTTGTGTGTTGCATCACCCACAGCGCATAATGTGCATGTCTCCCTCTGCTGTGCAGCCTGGGTTTGATGACGTCTTTGGCAAACGAAGCCAGCAACGCAGGCGCCAACAGCAGCAGCGACCTAAGCCAGGCAGCAGCAGTGTGGCGCAGGCAGGCTCGTCAAGCACAGCTGGGCCCACTGCCGGGCCCAGCAGCACTGCTGGCACAGGGCCGGGCAGCTCGGGTTCGGCATCTGCTAGGGGGACAGGAGTGCCTGGCACTGGCAGCAGGTGTCAATGTTCTGCATGCCCTCCCATCAAAGCTCTCGCTCTGCAAGTTTGCGCTGCATGACTGCTCCACTGCACGCTGTCACTGACATCAGAGCGTCTCATCAGACACTGCCACTGCTTTGTCCAAGCACAGGGCTGGCTCAGCTTGCAGTGCCACTGCACACCTGCTGACTCCGTTGCTGTGTGCCTCCTGCAGGGCTGTGCACACAAACACCACCAGGCCCTCCGCAGGGTTTGGACGCCCAGCCCGGCGATGTGGAGCTGGCAGGTGTGCACCAGCGGGAGCACTCACTCAAGCATCGCCTGTTGTGTCAGCTGGCTTTCTGATCAGGCCCTCGGCTCAAGTCCTGAGAAAGCCTGCCCTGATTGTGATCTGGCTGCTGGCTGCCTGGCCCAGGGCAGACCCATGCTGATGTAGCCCTTTGAGTTGCCTGCTCGACCTTGTCCCACGCGGACTCTGCTGCCAAGGCTGGCCTGCGCTGTGCAGCACTGTGCTGTGCCCCAGATGGCATGTTTCAATACATGGGTGCCTGCACTGCCGTGTGCTGCAAGTTGCGTGCATAACCCTCCCTGCAGGGTTGTCAGGCCCCTGAGTGACAGCAGCCAGGCACTGCACTGCTCTGACTGTGACAGACTCCTCTCTGCCATCCAGCAGGGACGGCAAGCCCCTGACCTCCAGCAGCCAGGCGCGGCCCCCTGGCGGTGCTGCCGGCAAGGGTGCAGGGAGCTGCCCACTGCGCAACCTGCCAGGGGTTTTGGGCGGGCTGGTGCCTCTCACTGCCAAGGGGGAGCTGACATGCCCGCGGGCGGTGGTGGCGGCGCGGGCCTTTGTCGCCAAGCTGAAGCCTGTGCGGGATCTGCGGCCTCAAGCGCTGCCTGTCAAGGTGAACAGGGGGACGTGCAGCTTTGTGGCTGCACTGTGCGGTGGTCCCAAGCTGGAACTCATGCAGCATCGCGGCTCACACACCGCCCGTCTAGTCAAGGAGCATAACAGAGCGGTGAGGTCTCCAGTCGCTGCACACCTGTGACTATCTGCTCAGCAGTGGGCGCCTCAGAAGCGGCCTGGCAAGGTGGGGATGGGGGCTGCCAGCCTCGTGCAGGCTTTGCGGCCCCTGCGCTGCCTGGCAAGCCGAGAGGTGCCTGAGGCTGGCGTGTGGTTCAGCCAGGGCAGCTGCGCCCTGCTATGTGGCGTGTCTACTGTTGCAGTCAGCGTGACCCACCGACTGGGGCAAGTCTACTGTCTACTGCGATGCCAGGTGTACCGTGACCCATGGCTCCTCTGCTGCTGCTGCTGCTTGAGCAGGCCCTGGTGGAATGTGCTCTGCAGTGACCCTCTCAGCCATTGCAGGGGTGTGGCTTTCTGAATGCTGCACGGCAGTTTCAAGGCAGATTCTGGCCCCACAAGACCTCCAGGGCTGGCATCATGTTCTTCTGGCTTGCAGATCCTGGCAACTGGAGGTGCAGGGACAAGCACTAGCGCAAGCTGTGGCATGTGGCATTGCCCAAACCAGGGAGGTTCCGTTCCCAAGCATTCTCACTTCTGACGCTGCCACATATATGGCAAGTGCAGGGGATTAGGGCAGTGGGTACAGGTGGAATATCGTGCATGTGCAGCCTTTGCACACCCACCTCTGTCTGCCGCTGCTCTGCAGATGCTGGCAATGGTGCCGTGTGCGCAGAGGTGGATCTGGCCACCCACACAGAGCTTGAAACAACCTGCTCCTGCTCTGCAGATGCCAGCAATCGCCGTGGCAGTTGCAGGGACGTCACGTCTGCTCTCACATAGCCCACACCCGACACCAGGCCATGTGTCTGTTGTGCAGATGTTGGCTATTGGCGCTGCTGGAGCGGGCATGAACATCCCCTTTGGGATGTGGCGATCCCACACGCGCAAGTTCTCGCCCGAGTGGTTCCTGGCAGTGCATGCCAGCATCCCCTTCATCTCTCTGCTGCGCAAGGGTGTCATCATGCCCAAGTGGGCCTTTGTGCTCACGGTGGCAGCGGCAGTGGCCGGCCAGAAGATTGGAGCTCAGCTGGAGCAGCAGCGCCTGGGCTCTGGCCAGGCTTCAGGTGGGCCCTCTCTGCCTGACAGTGGATTATGGCTCGGGGTCCGTGGGTCGAGGCAGAGCTGCATGCAGAGCGGTACCTGCTGTCTGGCCAGGACTTGGGTGGGTTCACGCGCATGGCATGGCCAGATGGGTCAAGGTTTGGAAAGGGTACAGCATGCTGACACCTACCTCCTGTCCCTGCAGGACCACAGCCCCAAGAGCCTGCCCAGATAGCTTCCACTGCCTCCATAGCCATCCCTGCGCAAGCCGTAGAGCCAGAGTTTGCACCCCCAGACCGACAGTCAGTAGCCAGCAGCAGCTGCACGCCGTGCAGGATGGCAAGCCCCAGCGCATTGTCATCTGCAGCAGCCTTCCTGCACTTTGATGTCCCACTGCTGACAGCAGCCTAGAGTCGGACCCAACCCCTGCCCCCTGTCTGACCAGCTGTGATATTGCTGAATCTCTCATGATGCCACTCAGCTGACGTGAGCTGCAGAAGTTTAGAATCAGCTCTTGGCACCTGTTTCATTCTGATCTGCTAGAGAGGGAGTGTAACGCATGTTGCTCGAAACGCGGCAGTCATTCACCTTGGGCAGTCTTTGAAGACCTTTCTCAAGAACTTTGAAATCACTTGCCAGCAGTGGCGATAGCAGGGCTGGGGCTGACATTTGTAGGAGCAGTTGCACCAGGTACAGTAGGGAATGCTGGGAAGGCAGTGTCAAGCCACTGCAGGCGGGTCAGCAGCCAGGACTGCAGCTGGCTGAACACCTCATCATAGGCAGCCTGGCTGGTGGGGGCACCAAGGGTAGCAACAAGCAGATCTGGATAATGGTCCATCATGCGGATGCCTGCAGAGTGGATCTGCGTGTTCACACTGTTGATGGTACTGTTGACTGCAGCATCGGTCCAGGGACCAGCACGTAGGGCTGCATAGCGCTTGGCTGCGTTTGAAGCAAAGCCCGTGTCCTGCATCAGCAGACAGGGACTGCATGGGTGCAGGATGCCTCAGCTTGGGCAAAGCCAATGCAATGACAGCCATTAGCTAACAGCAGCCGCGCACTGGCTCAGGAAGAAACCAATGCTGCAAAGGAAGAGACAACTGCTGCAGTGGTGTTACTGAGGCAGAGTCATCAGGATGGTGAATGGTCATACTTGCCACCTGTTTCAGGTGCAGGGCTGTGCTCAATACTCACATTCATGAGGCGCACAAACCAGTCTGCCAAAGGAAACACAACATCTCCATCTGGGGAAGGGCAGCGTGAAGCGTCTGCAGACGCCAGGAGATGATTCCAGGCAGCAGCAAAGGTCCTGAGTGTGCTTGGGTCTTCTTTGCAGCAATATGGGTCCGAGCCAAATCACTGGATGCATTAGGCAATACTCCCAGACCCACCATTGCAGATGTCAAACCTGCACAGCATCACACGACACGTCTGAGCAGAGTGCAAGACATGGTAAAGTGGCACCATGGTGTGCAGGCAGTGGCACGCAGCTCACATCCATCCTTGTGGCGAGATGGCGCTGCCCCCTGAGCTGCCATTGCTGAAGCCGCCAGTCTCATATCCCTGCAGCAGTCAAAACGTGTATTTCTCAGCGTGGACACCGCAGGCAACGGACCTGACAACAGTCAATGTCAATCTGGCCCCCCTCCTAGATGTTGCAGGTGCTGGGCCCAAGTGCGCTCTCCAGCTGGCAGACTGTCTGTGTGGCACACAGTGCAGGTGCCATGCAGTGGCCACCTGAATAGGGAAGCCACAGCACTGCCCAAAGCCCTGAATCACATTCTCGATGGGGCCCATGGCCAGCTTCTTCTCAGCATCCTGCAGGTGTTGGATGCCACCAGGGTCTCGTCCACGCAAGCAGGGGAGCGGTCGTCAGTGTGACGTAGCAGAGCACAGCAGGAGCATGGCTGCAGTCTGCGGGCGACCAGCAGAAGCCCACACATGTGGAGGGCAGGAGTCCCCAGCAAGGCAGATGGGTGCAGTTGCATGGGAGGGGACGCGACATGCAGGGCACATGCATAGCAGACCCAGGTGCACGTCAGGGCCACAATGTGCACAGCAACAGCAACAGCTGGTGCGCGGACCTTGACAATGTAGTCGGCGCCATGGTAGCTGTGCTTGGGGTTCTTGACGAGCTGCAGCAACACTAAACATCTTGGCAGGTGTGGCCTGGAACTGACAGCGACTTGACCATCTACGGTGTTTAGAGAAAGTGTGACAGCCCAAGCTGCATGCCAGGACAGCATGCCGCATAAGCAAGAGTCCTGAATATTCTGAGCTAAGCACTTGCTGCACACAGATGACCAGCAGTCCGCAGCAGTGCAAGTCTGCGGCGCTTTGCCAATCACAATCTTCAAGAGGCAGTTCAGCACCTCGGGGAAGCCAGTGCATACAAATCAATCTCTGCAGGCTGGCACCAGTCCCCCCATG